>PVIW01000451.1:116953-499320 GCA_004026585.1 Noctilio leporinus | reverse complement strand
CAATTGGATTGAATTTTCATTTGAAAAACAACTATGCAGGGCATATGATGATTTAGTACACATAAAAGAAATAAGTGATTTCCTACTCTGTTCCACTAACATGTTTAAATTATTATTTAATATAATTTAATTAATTAACAAAATAAATTTAGCTTTGAGTTAAACTACTAATATATTAAAATGTATTAAAGAATATTTGATTACATTTTCAATTTATGGTTACAGAAAATAAAAAATAATTAAAATTGCTCCCCCACATTTTTATTAGCTGTTTACTGATAATTTATATTTTATCTCTAGGTTAATTTGTCCATGTTAAAAATAGCAAAATAAAATAATGTTACTCAAAAAAATGTGTCTTTTTTTTTTAGTATGGCATTGGCAAATATCTACATTTGATATTTTTGTGGATAATACCTGCATAAATACAATCCCTATACCAAACATCTTGGTTCAGCACTAGAGAGTTTTTGTCCCCAAATTATCAGGATACAAGCTATTAAAAAAGAACCTGTTACCTGAAGTTTCTTATACCTTGCTCTAAGTTTCTTATACCTTCCCCAGGTGCTGTTTCTCACTCAGCCCTCTGTAACGCTCCCTCGCCTTCATTCCCTGCGTACTTGGGACAGAAAATGACTAGTGGCCAGGAGCCTTGAGTTGCCCTCAGCTTCACCAAATTTTAAACAGGCTCCCCCCCACCCCCCCCACCCCGACCCCCATTTCTGGTCCCTTGCTTCGCTTTTCTTAGACCATTTACTTTAGAAACTTGCGCTTTTGAATTCTTTCCCTGCCTTTCGAAATGTAAATAGTGGCCCTACTGATTTTTATGGCTACTTTCTTAGTTTCCTTCCCTAACAGCCAGAACCTGGGCTGTAATGTTTACACCAACAATTTACATTATCAGCTTCTCTTCCTGTTCCAATCCTTCAAAAATCTGTTACATCTGATTTCTTAAGAGTGTTAGCAAGTGCCTCCTTGTCCCTTTTCCCCCAATGATTTGTATTTTAATTCTTAGCAATTTAAATAAACCTAGATGACACTTCCAGTCCCTAGGGCTCTCCGTGGTTTTTGTGTGTTTGTTTCAAGGGTCATTGTAACTCTGCTTCACTTCCTTTTAGGTTTAGACATGGTTAAAACATATAACACTTTCACAGTATCAACACATGTATTCCACTCTCTCACCACACTCTCCTAGCATTTTTTAAAGTTAGATTAAAAAAAAAAAATTAAAGATTTTATTCATTATTTTCAGAGAGAAGGGCAGGGAGGGAGGAAGAAAGGGAGAGAAGCATCAATGTATGGTTGCCTTTCACCTGCCTCCAGCTACAGACTTGGCAGGAGACCTGGCTTGCAAACTGGGTATGTGCCCTGGCTGGGAATCGAACCAGCGACTTTTAGGCTTGCAGGCTGGGGCCTATGCACTGAATTAATTAGATTTTCATAGTGTTTATTCTCTTAAATTTCCTCCTTCTCTCTTTACTCAGGTTAAATCCCATGGCCAATCCTTATTCTCTTATACATAACCTCAAAATAACTTGCTTTTCTGTCAGGTTTTGTATAAGATGTTTCTATTTTATGCTACTTTGGGAAAGAAAAAAATGTCAATAACACCGCGATACACCATCAATTGTTCAACGAATCTAAACATGAAATGTCAAAGTGAGAAACAAATAAATACATCTTACCATGAATAAAATTGGGTAAAGCTGCTCTAATCTATAGGCCATGTATTCACCTAAAACAGCCTCTTTTTTCTGATCTCTATATAAATAATTACCTTTCTTACTTTATTCTGTATTATTACATTTTTGTTCTGTAATGCATCATTGCCATAATTATACAAAGATAGTCTGAGAGTTAAAAATAAAATTTAAAAACCTGTTTCTTTACAATATCTTTCTTCTAATTCTGTCTTAAAATCTCTGCCATCTGGCTTCCCCTCCCCCCACACAAGAAATTACCAAAAATACATTTTTCAGGTTCATTGTTGACTTCTATGTGGTTCAATCTAATAGTTAATTCTCAGTCATCATCTTACATGACATACTGTATGGACCAGAGTTACTCACTCCCTAATTATTTTTTTGCCTGGCTTTCATTAGATCACATTCTTGATTTTCCTTCAGCCACCAATGGATTAAAGCTCGAAATGGGAGACCTAAAACTGTAAATTAGGAAGAAAAAATAAGGAAAACTTCATGACATTAGATTTGGCAGTGATTTCCTGGAAATGACATAAAGCGCATCAGCAACAAAGCAAAAAATAGACAGATGGGACTACATCAAATTTTAAATTTTCTGTGCATCAAAGGACAATTTCAACACAGTGAAAAGTCAACAAAGTAGCCCACTGAATGGAGAAATATTTGAAATAGCTATATATCTAATGAGGGGCTAATATCCAGTATATATAAGTAACTGCTATAACTCACCAAAACAAAAACAAAAACTATTTTGGAGCCTTGGCCGGTGGCACAGCGGATAAGGTTCAGGCCTGCCAGTCCAAATGTTGCTGGTTCAATTTCTAGCCAGGGCACATAACCAGGTCTTCAGCCAGGTCTCCAGCCAGGTCTGTAGCTGGAGGCAGGTGAAAGACAACCATACATTGATGTCTCTCCCTTCACCTCTCTAAAAATAGTAAATAAAATCTTTAAAAAAAAAAACTATTTTGAAAAGGGCAAAGAACTTGAATACACATATCTCCATAAAGGATCTACAAATAGTTCATAAACTTGTGAATACATACTCAATGCCATTAATTATCAGAGAAATCTAAATCAAAATCACAATGATGTATCACCTTATACAAATTAGGATGGCCACTACAAAATCAAAAAGAAATAAAGAAAGAAAGAAAGACAGAGAGAAACAAACAAGAGAAAATAGCAAGTTTGGGCAATGATGTAGAAAAATTGAAACCCTTGTGGATTATTGATGGGAATTAAAATGGGCAATTATAATGAAATAGCATATGTTCTTTAAAAAATTCAAAGTAAGATCTAGCAACCTAATTTTTGTATGTATAGTGACAATAATTTGGAAGCAGAATTTTGAGGAGACATCACACACCCTTGCAAGCTCTTAGCAAGTCTGGTTAGTTCCATCTCTTAAATACCTCTGGGGCCAATACACTCCTCATCACTTTCACTCCTACCATGTGGTTATGTCTTCATCATCTGTGGCTTCCATATCCCAGTCTCCACACAACGCTGCAGCCTGAGGGGGAAAGAGAGAGAGAGAGAGAGAGACAGAGAGAGAGAGAGACAGAGAGACAGAGAGACAGAGAGAGAGACAGAGAGACAGAGAGAGAGACAGACAGAGAGGATGGCTATAACCACTAAACATTTTACACCAATGAGTACCAATCTTCTCTTACATTTAAAATGTCTACTCTTATTCAGATACTCATCACGTAAGTCTAAGATTAACCAACACAGAGATTTTTAGAATTACAAGTTTCTAGTTTATGATGGAGACTGAGGGCACTTTTCTTCTCACATGCCTTTTGCAAAATCAGAAGGAGATGATAAATTCTAAAGGGATAGAGCTGCCTAATAGCACATGGAACGAGCATGGTGACACTCATCAGTGGCAAAGTCCTGGAAGTTAGGAAGCAAGTGAGACAAGATAAAGAGTGAGGGAAGCAAGTCTTCCTGCTTGGACGTGAATCCGATAAACAGCGTTTATACATCTAAACCCACCAGAGCAACTTGGGGCCGGAATGGTACCAACACAAGAGCGGCATGGTTGATCTGAGTTAGGCGCCTGTGTTCTTAGCTAACCCCTTCTTCACCTTCCTTCCTGTGTCCGCCCACCCCTCTCCCTCTGACACCTCAATTTCTTTAATTATCAGCATTATTTATAATGTAGTTATTTTGAAAGCAATAATAACACGTAATCTGTTCTAATATCAAGTAAATTTCCCACTAGAACACAGAGTGGATAATCACAAAACTTTAGGCATATACTTAAAGCATATAAGCACATCATGTAATAAGTTTTAAATATAAAGTTTCTAAATGAACACTTTATAGCAGATTAAAATAAATATAAAACACCTACACACCCACTGAGTTTTCAGGTTAATAGAAAAAAAATAAGAAAAAAAGAAAATAAATAGTTTACATAAATAGATTTTTGGTAGGGAAACCAAAGAGTAACATTTCGAATTTTCTCATTGAATTTTTTTTTTTTTGAAAAGTCACAAAACAGTCTTGTTAAGAAATAATCATGTTATATTGTTCAGATGTATTTATAGTCACTGCACCAAAAATGAAATCTGAGTACACAAAATGACCCTTTAGAATTAAAGCTTCTATTTTCCTGAAAAAGTGAAACGAAACATTGGGCATGGTAATCCTTGTTACAACTTTAGCCGCTGCCAGTGGCTCTAGGGAGCCGGTTAGTCACATTCTGTTCTTGCTTTCCAGTAATTTCTGTCCCTGGGGACCAGCTCAGGAGAGTAAAATTGCAGTCGTGTCAAATGAAGTCCTAGATCGGCTTGGCAAATGACACGGGCTTTGTCCTTTCAACACAACCTAGATACAAGCAAAATAAAAATCTTCTTTCGTCGTAAAGGGACAACTGGACCATGTGATACCAAAGGAGGAAAAATATGTAATAAACAAAATGGTTAGATATACGCAATTCCATAAAGCATGAATTATGGTTTTTGAAATATATACAAATGAAGTAATTTAAATTGCTTTTCATTGAAATCATCATTTGATATGGTGAAGTTAGGTGACTGTCCATTGAATTTAGAGTAGACTGCCTGGTGTGCTCAGTAAGGCCACCTAAGAAGAAAAAAGTACTACAGATAGTTGCCATTTAAACATTGCACGAGCCAGTTGGAGAATGCTCAGTTGGTGTGTCAATAACTTAAGCCCTGAGAAAATGTGATGTGCTTACATCCTTTGTTTTTAGCAGTAGCAGAAGACCAAGTTTTAATTTCATCTTATTCTAACTTTCCCAGTCATTTTGGAAGGATGATTGGCTCAGTGACCTTGCGCAGAAGTAATTTTCTTATCACCTTCTCTTTAATGCTGGATCAAGACACAATGAATATTCCAGAACAGAATCCCGGTTAAATGAAAATGTGAGAAATGGATGGAGAAATTTGGGATAGCTTCTTGCTGTTGTTATTGTTGTTGTTTTGGTCCCAGTACATCTTTTATACATTCGACCCAGATAGTCTGCTGTTAAAATATTTGGCACACTCTCAAACATGTCCAGATCCTTTTTAAGAAGATCATTAATCTTTAGGGAAACCAGTGATGCTGTTATTTCCAAAATACTTTTAACAGAATGATGTTTATTATATGCCCCTTATAACAAATGAGAAATCACTTCAGTTTGTATGGCTACCCTACAAAATAAACATTTAAAAATATTATATCGCCCTGATCAGTCTGGCTCAATTGGATGAGCATTGTCCTGCAATGCTCAGGTTTCCAGTTTGATTCCAGGTCAGGACAGCGGCCTCAGTTTTGGGTTCTGTCTCAAGGTAGGGCGTGATCCAGAGGTCATTGGTCAATGCGTCTGTCACATTAGTGTTTCTCTCCCTTTATAAAACAAATAATAATAAAAAATATTATCTTGACTTCCTTCTAATATCTTTCCTAATATTTTCATTTATAGCTATGAAGATAATCAATGCAGTACTTTCATACTACTTTATTTAATGTCCAAACAACTGTTTAAGATTTTCTTTTCAGTTTAAATGCTAGGATTTTAAAAATATATTAGAGAAGTCAAAATTAACTTATAAATTTAATTCTATTTTATTTTTGTGTATGCACCAGAATTCTGATTTTAAAAAAGCCTTGCGAACCAATCTCATAAATTATCTTTTGTAATTTCAGCCATACTTCTGAAGACACTAGGATTTTGAAAAGTTTCTTATAAATCTGAAGTTATTTCTCATCCTTATGATGGTGAATGTTAAAAGGAAGAATCTTACAGATGATGATACTTGATATGGAAATGACTCCTTTTAAAAATATTCATTTGAAGGCAAGGAATATAAACTACTGTAAAAGTTGTTTGAATTAAATTTTTATCTAATTAATACATATTCTTATTTAATGCATTTCTAGATTGTTAAGGGTTACATTGAAAAAATATTTTTCTATTAGTTACATCTTTTCCCCTGCAGTTCTGAAAATATGCTGCAGACACACAACCAAGGGACAGCTCTGATAACAGAAGGTTGAACAGATGGCCATTTTCAATTTTATTTTTCCAGAAAATGAAAGAACTTTCTTTGTTGCTAACGTCTACAGTTGACTCAAGAAGATGCTTACCATGACAAAGAAAAAGAAAAAGAAAATATTAACTACTCAAGAAGCTTTGAGTTTTGTGATAGAAGTTTTCTCCATTTGCTTTAATAAAAAGAAAAAGCAATTGTATATACATTTTCAGAAACCTGTGTTTGACTTGGAAAAAATTTGTTTTTCTCTCTTAGCACTGAAAAATGTACACAGGAATAGAAAAATTAAGGTATTTGGAAAATGGAAGACAAAAAATGATGTAGATCATGTAGTCCTATTTAAGAAATATTAGTTTTAGTTTAATTTTTCAACATGTAGTGAGTTATGGAAAATATATGTCCATGATGAAGAATATATAATTTATATTTGCTATAGTTAAGGTTTTATAATGTTGGAAAAGAGTATATTATGCACTCAGCTGCATAAAAGTGGGTCTTCTGCCATGTTGAAAAAATTTAGAGTTGATACTATCAAACTTTTCTGTCAATAGTTTGTTTTCTAAAAAGAAATCATTTGCTAAACTGCATTTGTGAAAATATACTTCTACGTTTTCTTTGTAAGTTAAAAATGTTCCTCTTCTTAAACTGATTAACATAGAATTAATTTGGTACAGTGCTGAATAATAATCAAACTTGGCAATATGTATCAATATGATTCCCAGACACCTATATAATTTTAACATATTCCTATTATTTTTATAGTTAAGAAATATTTTATTTATTATTTTTGGAGAGAGGAGAAGGGACAGAGGCAGAGAGGGAGAGAGACATCAATGTATGGTTGCCTTTCACCTGCCTCCAGCTACAAACCTGGCTGGAGACCTGGCTTGCAACCTGGTTATGTGCCTTGACTGGGAATTGAACCAGCAACTTTTGGGTTCACAGGCAGGTGTCTTATCCACTGTGCCACCAACCAGGTCTATTTTTATAATTTTTGAAGTATAATATATTTTTAGTAAAATGCATCGAATTGATGTATACACTTAATTAGGTTCACCAAATTGCCCATTGTATTTAAAGCACAGAATGTTTGTATTTCCTCAGAATGTCCCCTGGGACTCCTTTTTAGTAAATGCCTGGCTTTCTTACAGGTAACCACTAATGCAATTTCTCCCCACCTTCATTTTATCTGATGAGAAATCAGCTATTATTCTTGCCGTTGTTTACCTTAATATAATGTATAATTTCTTTCTTAAGTATTCATTGCTTTTATTTATGGTTTTCAATTGTTTGAGTGTGACTAGTTATTACTTTGCATCTTGTAGAGTGCCTTTTAATTTGTAGCTTGATACCATTGATAATAATTGTCAAATTTTAATCATTCTTTCTTTAAATTCTTTTCTGGGCCTTATGTTTCCCTTTATTTCATTGAGACTCATTATATTGTCCCACAAGTTACAGAAGCTCTTATTTTAAATTCTTAGCTCCCTCCCTCCTGCCTCCTTTGTTCTGTAGTGTCCAATACATATTGGGTCCATTTAGTGGATCTTAATTCATGGATTGTAATATTCAGTTCTTAAAATTTTAGTTGGTTATCTTGTTTAGTTTCCTTTAATCCACTGATGTTCACTATTTCTTCATTCATTGTGCCTGAATTTTTTTTAATTTAAATTATTGACACATTTAGAATAATTACTTTAAATCTTTGTGTGAAAATTTCAATAACTGTGCCCATTTTAGGTCTCTTTCTATTAACTATTTCCTAGTTATGTGTTTATTTCACTGCTTACCAACATGTCTAGTAATTTTTATTACTTCAATGTTAGACATTGAAGATGATACATCAAGTCTAAACTTGACCGTCTGTCTTAAAAAATGTTGAAGTTTGTTGTGGCAAATAGTTAACTCATTCATTTATCATGTTGAGATTTGAATTTAGATTTGCTAATGCAAGCATAGAGTAGCCATTACTTCAAGGTTATTGTAGTCTTATAATATGTAGCCTTTCTAGGGGTCTGTACCGAATGCATGGGATCTCCTGCAAGGCCAGTGCAGCTTTGCAGTTGTAACTGCAATATCTTAAAACACTAACACAAATGCATAATACCTTAGTTGAGCTGTGAGAGAAGTCTATGGACATTGAAAAGAGAAAGTCCTGCATATGGCCCAACTGAGTGGTTATCAATTATGTGTGATTTTACTGCCCAAAATATATTTGGTAATATCTGTGGATGTCACATTAGGGGTAGCTATTGAGATTTAATTGGTACAGTCCAAGGAGTGTTACTAAACATACCCTACAGCCCTCCACAACAAAGAAATATTCAGCCTGAACATATTTCTTATATGGCAAGTTTTCTAAAATTTGATATTTGCACAGACAATGTTTCACACACACACACTAAAATGGCACCATTTTAAAGTAATATAATAAAAGTTTTATAAAGCTAATACAAAAATAATTGTGAAATATCAAAGATATTAAGGTGAATCCAATATTTAATCATTTTCTGGAACTATGAAGAAATTTGAGTAATGTTAATTTTTTAAAATACAGAGATTTGGAGAGAAATATAATCCCATTTATATAAAACATATCAGAAATGTCCATATTCCGCAAGGCATATAGTAGTTGTGAGTCATTTATTTCCTTATGTTGTGCAATATATAATGATTGCCCTGGCTGGTGGCTCAGTGGATAAGGTGCTGACCTGTGAACCCAAAGGTCGCTGGTTCGATTCCAGCCAGGGCACATAACCAGGTTGCAAGCCAGGTCTCCGGCCAGGTCCATAGCTGGAGGCAGGTGAAAGGCAACCATACATTGATGTCTCTCTCCCTCTCTGCCTGTCTCCCCTCCCCTCTCTCTAAAAATAATAAATAAAACCTTAAAGAAAAAAAAAAAAAAAACTAGCTACATTACTTCTACTCTGTCAGCCCCACATTTACTCAGTAAATAGGCTGGTAATTAATTAGGAGTGCTATTGTTTATTTGGTTTTATAATACAGGCTACATGCACTTAATATATAATGTTGTATCCCAGACAGAGCTTTTAGTAAAACACCTCAGAGATGTGCATCCTTTTAACAGAAGATTCTATAAATAACATACAATAGGTAATTGAATTCAAACTGATTATCACAGCTTGATTTGGTGGCTATATATGATTTTAATGGTTTCACTTCCATATGTGCTCAAAACAGCCATAATGTACATTGCTTCATTGAATGCCCAAGACATTTTCATTCTTAAAATGTAAAGAGTACTTTTTAAAAGATAGAACACAATAGAACAACAGTAGTCATTCAGTAAATTAAAGACATTTTGCAAGCAGGGTCATGGTGGCTTTGTGTCTCCTAGGCCTAGCATAGCATTTTTTGCATTCTTATTAAATGTATGTCAAAAACTGAAAAGGAATACATTTGAACTTAGGTGAATAATTTAGTGTAATATTTTATCATTTTTATTATTAAGACAATAGCCATAAAACACCTAATGTGTATACTTTTCTTTTGTTAAGGATGTTATAAGTCATTTTTTTGTATATTGACCTAATTTGGTCTGATTACATGAATAATAGGTCTTACTGTTTGTATTTCATTTCAAAGAAGAAATATTTAAATTTTAACTAAGGATTAGTTCAGTTGGTATTAAAGACATTTCACACATGAGGAATAACTATAGCTATGAACTGCATGAAATGACAGAATACTTTCATTCAAAATAAAATATTTAATAAAAGACCAGAGGCCATATCACATATCTTGTGGAGAATAAAGTAATACATTTAAACAAGATTTAAAAGAGCTTACAATAAGTTTAATTTGCTAGTATATTGAAATATAGATAATTCAGTAAAGAAGGAAATGCAATATTATATCAAAACTAATAATCTGAAAGCCATAATTTCCTGCCAGTTTGTAGACTTTGTCATTTTATGAAGAACAATGTTATGGCATAAGGAAAAAGAAAAATGTCACCAGGAGCAACAGCAAGTAGATATTGAATTTTCCCTATTAGATAGACAGAGCTCTGTGTAATTTTTCTTTGTAAGTAAAGAGCTGGAGTAGTAGCATAGAATATGATCATCCTTTTCTACACACCCATGTAAAATAAAGGATGTGGAGCTACATTGGAAAGGATTGAGAATTGCAGTGCATTATAAACAAAAAAGAAAAAACCTGGAGTCTCTGGTGCTTGTCATACATATTTGCAATATGTAGCATTAAATATGTGTTATAGCTACCTGAAATGGGGAAAAATAACAGGCTTTTTGATACTTTCCAGTAAGTGTTCCGGAATGCGTTACCCTTCTATTTTCCTATAGAAGTAAAATCAAGGAGTAGAAATAATTGTTCCCCAGAAGTGGGTTTTTATTCTGGGTTGTATTTCTTTTACCGAGTGTTTGCTTGTCAGAATATTGGAAGTTTCTCAATATGGCTCACATCTCTTGTATGGATTATAACATGAATCTTTAAACAAACAGTTACTGTTTCTTAATGAGGTCTGACATATTCAAACAAGTAGAAACTAATTATGAATAAAAACTTTTATTCATATTAGAAAGTGTAAAATATCTGTTTTCTCTTAGCAATTTAATGCTACCATAATATTTCACTTCAAAATAAAATAAAATTGCAGAATGACTTTTCTTTAAATAATTCAGTTTTTCCTTATCCTAGATTCTCAGGTTGGCTATATTTGCTAGACAGAAGATGATTTATACAAGTGAGAATGTTCTTTACAAAGGTCTATATAACAGAGAATTCTTGCCAAAATAAAACCCCTAAAAACAAAGCCTCAGAGGTATAAGATATATGTGTTTCTTCTAGTTCATCCACTTTCACTCAGTATCCCTAAAAATATGAAAGAAGAAAATAAACTGCTCCTTACACAGAACCAGCATTCATGGCAAAGTGACCTTCACGACTGAACTGGATTTCAGGGCATCTGCATTTTCTTCTTGATGCTACCTTGGTGAAATGCTGAGCAGGTCACTTCATCATTTTAATTGAGAGCGTCCTTTCCTTTGAAATGAACATTATTCATACTACCCCTGTAATGCGTTCTCAGGGGCAGAAAGAAAGGCAAGTTTCCTTTGAGAAACAGTTCCCTTCTGATCCTGCCCCAGTGCCTGGAACCGACCTACAGATCCAGTGCTGATGGTGAGAGGGTAATACCTGAGTGCCGTCAGCAGGTAAAACATTTCTTCTGAGACTTGAGCAGTTTATCTAGGCATTGCAGGTCTGTCCCGGAAGTATTGGCTCCGCAAACTTTTCATTCTATTCACATTGGCTCGATACTTTCTGGACAGACCGTTGTATGTGCGCTTATTAAGGTAACCAGCTGGCAAAAACTCCTGTGTTTAGCAAAAAAAAGACATTCGTGAAATAAAAAAACTGACTGTATAAGAGAGGGATTTAAAATATGGACTTTAATTATTTTTACGTTGAAACTTTAGTGACCATCAAACTACTCTGATGCAATACCCCTATTGAGACTTTTTTGACTGCTCAAAAACAGATTTTTAAAAGATTTTATTTATTATTTTTCAGAGAGGGGAAGGGAGAGAGGGAGAGAAACATCAATGTATGGTTGCCTTTCACCTGCCTCCAGATACAGGTCTAGCTGGAGACCTGGCTTGCAACCTGATTACGTGCCCTGTCTGAGACCTTTGGGTTTGCAGGCTGGCACCGTATCCACTGTGCCACCAGCCAGGGCCCCCTCAAAACAGTTTTTGAACTCAGTGATTTTGATGCCTTGTAGTGCTTCTGTCATTTTTTGTTTTACCTCTTCCACATCAGCAGAATGTTTCCCTTTGATGAGTTTTTTCATTGGAGAAACAAACAAAAGTGTTGCTGGGGATGAGATGAGGTCAATAAGGAAGGTGGGGCATGGGAGTTGTGACTATTTTGGTCAAAAACTGCTGAATGGTCAAAGCAGTGTGGAGAGATGCGCTTGTCAATCACCCATCATGAATTGGGCTGACACACCCGAAAAGTCTTCAAAAAATTCATTGAAACCGAATGCAGCCTCTCACAACACCACCAGCTGGTACAGCAAGGGAACCCTGTACAGCAAGAGGCCCACCCTCCAGAAAATAATTCTGTTTTTCTGAGGGGGTCCCTCCTTGTAGGCCCAGATGGAAATGTCTGAGTTAGGATATGAGTGTACATCTGTGTGTATACAAAGAGAAAGAAAATTGCTGCAGAGAAACACAGTTCTATATAATTATAATTAGGCTTTAGTAAGTTAAAGACAGGATGATTATAATACTCTCTTTCATTCGTTGTTTTCCTGATGTCTACCCCCAAGTTCTTTCTCTGTCTTTCTCTCCAAACATTCACACACACACACACACACACACACACACAGTTATTATAATTTTGAATAGGAAGAATTTAGAAGGCGCAAAATATAAGTAAAACTTAATCAAAAATAAAATACTTTTTTGAAGTATATGTCAGGAAGTGAAAAAACTATTATCCCACAAATCCATTTCAATCCTTGTTTCCAGATATAACTATCAATCAGGTTTTAATGGGAATTGCTCAATAAATATTCTTTAAAATAGGAATCTTTTATTTTGTATTTAAAAAAACCTTAATGTATTTTTATTGTTTTTGTAGGCTAGTTGTCCCATTGTTCCTCCATTGCTCTTCTAATCCCACCCACCACACCAACATCATTCCCCACATGTCGTCCATGTTCGTGGGTCATTTATACACGTTCCTTGACTAGTCCCTTCCTCTTTTTTCCCCCTTCTTCCCTTCCTCCTCCCCCTTCCCCTCTGGTGACTGTCAGTCTGTTCCTTGTCTCCATGCCTCTGGAATCTTTCAAAAATAATACACTTAATGTATTATTAAGATGCATTATTTTTGCACTTTCTTATTTATTTCTTTAGTGCTATCTTCATGTAGCAATTAAAGTTTGCTTCTTGAAGATAATGAAGATACTTTGGGGAAAAAATAAGCACATTGCCTTCCCCCTTCCATGATATTTGTACCTTGATATCATTGTTAGATAATAACTGACATTAACACAGTATCTATTATGTGCTTTATACTATTCCAGTAGTCTTACAAACATTGACTGATTTTATCTTTATAATGCACCTTAAATTTATGATAAGGATTTTTTAAGATACAGGAAGTAAGACAAAGAGAGCAACAAATAGTTCAGAAAGTCACCTGGCCATAGTCTCCTGAGAAATGTTAATGGATGACTCCATACCACTGAACATCCTTACATTCAGATGACAGGGTCTGATTACTGAAAACATTAGAGATCTAATTTATAAGTAGCCAAACTATCAAGTTACTGCCATAAAAATTCTGCATTTATTATTCAAAACCCATCATTTTTATAACATTTCAGTTTTTTTATTTTTTGTGATGTATACCCAAAGATTGTTTCCCAAAGATACTTCCTTTATCTTAGTTACAGCAGGTTGTTACGAACTCAGAGAACACTCATTATGCAACTATCTACGAATTCAAACCATACTACCTTCAATAGTCTGGTTTAATGCTTTTATTTTAATTTAATTTATTTTTTCACTATTTAGGGAGATAGGATGTGGATTTATTTTAAACATAGTTGTAAGAACAATTTATGCTTTTCTATCAACATGCTAAATGGTCATCCATGAATCACATTGTACCATCAAAGAGCTGAATATTTGGATAAGGTTATTTTTCCTCCAAAATGAGGTATCTTAATAGCTACTATCCACTTAATATCTATTTCACAGAACTAATCCAACACATTCCAAGCTTCTATTTATCATGAAAGCAAATATTCACCCAAGAATTTCCCATCAAAACCTGACATCTAGAACCACCACTCTAGGGGGTTTGAGTACTCAAACTACCTTGATATAGAAAAGTCATCTTTTATCAGCTGCCAAATTTTATTGCTCTGCCCCACAGGAAGAGTTGTTTTGTGATGTAAATGCTTTGATTAGCATAATGGCACAGGGATAGGTCTCTCCTGCGGCCATGTTTAAAAAATAATAGTTATCACCTGTTCTGCCAGCCACTGGCTTTAGTTTTGAAAGGAGGATTACCTTAAACAAAGAAGAACATTACATTTTCCTGATATCAGTGAACATGTATCATTTGTTGAAGAGAGGGGGAAAGTGGTATAGGTTGGTGAAGATAAGACTGAGATTTTTTTTAAAAAGTATACAATGGATGGTACATTTAATTTTTCTTTTTCTGTATGCCATTAGAATACTTGGTTCTGCATTTCTATGAGATGTTCAGTATGTCTCTCTGTCTGTTTAGAGGTACATGATCAAATGCTGAATATGACTTTAATGTGGGTGTCCCCACAACAGCAAGACTGCTGTTTTATACAGATATGGCTAGCATTGTCCCATTGTTATTTCCTGGATATCAAAGTAACCTCATGTTCTTCTCCAGAAGCTCAGAAATACATAAGCAAATAGCACAATTCACAGCAAAATTTGAAACTTAAATGTGTTTGTATGTATTCAGCTCTGAGTCTGGGAAAGCTGAAGGTTTCTGAAACCTCTGAGACATGGCTGGTGTGGCTCCTTGGGCTGAGCTCCAGCCTGCAAACCAAAGGGTCACAGTTCTATTCCCAGTCAGGACACATGCCTGGGTTGTGGGCCAGGTCCCCCATTGGAGGCATGCTAGAGGCAACCATACATTGATGTTTCTGTCTCTCTTTAGCCCTCCCTTCTCATTTCTCTAAAAAATAAAGAAAGAAAATCTTCAAAAAAAAATTGGATAGTTTTGGCATTGGACAGTATGCTAGAAGTCTTCGAAAAGTAAATTGTTAAGAGTCTTACAATTCTAAAGAGACAAAGGTCAAGCAGGAGGAGCTCCGGCATTCTCTCCATGCTGTTAAAACCCTAGAGGGCTCTTTCCTAGGTGACAGTGACACAGTGACATACAGAACCTTATCATCACCACAGGAAGGCCTTGAGTCTGCTCAGCATGTGATTAGACTAGAGAAAATTGAAAGCAGAGGCTGTAGGGTGGTCCCCTGCTTCCGATGCTGGTCAGGTGACTGCTAACACAGCTTGTCCTTGTCTCTCCTCTTCAGACAGGGGTTTTGTTTGGTCCTCCCAGTTACAGGAGCTTGGGCAGAGGAAAGTGACAGAACAGGTGGTCAGGGATGGTCTCCTCTATGATGCTTCAGCCAAGATGGAGGAGGGAGGGGCACCACTTGAGGCCTGTGTTGTGTTCTAACGTTCCTACCTCGGAAGCACCTACAGCAGTTCAGATCTGACCCAACCGCCTGTTTTTGCAAATGCAGTTTTATTTTCATAGAGCTACACCTATTAATTTTTATATTGTTTGTGGCTATTTATCTGTATGGAACTGTCAGAGTGGCTATTTACTATCCAGTTTTTTACAGAAAAATTTGCAGATCTCTGTTAAGGATGGCGTTTTGTTATCCATTGAAAAGTACAGCAGGTAAAAAGAGAAGTCAGGAGCAGCTGAACATAATTTTAGGGGAAGATTATACTGGGAATGATAATGCAATATTTTAATAAAATATTGTGAATGCCATTACATAAAAAGGTCTTTTCTATTGAAAAAGCCTTCATTTGTTTTATATAGTATACGACATCTAACAAGTGAAATACATAGTTGCAAAATAATATAAATAAAAGGAACAATGTGTGGTGAAAAAAAAAAAAAAACAATAAAAAAGTAATTACCTGAAATTCCAGAGATTCATGAATCCTTCCAGGGTGAAGAGAGAATCTTTGAACTTGTTCTTCCCTGGGGATATTTATTAATTCTGAGCTGGGCAGAGCAGAACGCCTCTACTGTAGAAAAGCTAAACCCACAGAACTTTTTCAGGTTTACAAGATGGTCCTTATAAATGGGGGAAAAAATGTAAAATGCAGAGCTGGCTTTCCCCCAATATTTGGTGAATCTCAGAAGAGGCAGGAGGCTGGGGGAGAGGGTGGATGCTCTGTTGGAAACAGAAAAGTTGAATCATTTGCAGGCATTTTACCAAGCAGAGAAGGCTAGGGGCAAGGAGTGTGTTATGAGCTTGTGGCTAGCTTGCTGTCACAGCTAAGCCATCACATTTTGAATATATGGGGTAGAAAATAAGTGTTAAGTACAAAAACTCTGAAGACAGAATTGAACTTTTATCAGTCTTTCTGAGCTGAAAGGAGAGAGAAAGAGATGGAGGGGAAGGGAGGGGAAGAGAGGTGTCAACGTACAAAAATCAGAGACAGATGTAATAACACGACAGCAATAAAGCGTTTCAATGCCCACTCAATTCTTAATGGGAAATGTGATCAGCCCTCACCCAGCTTCCATGGAAATGGGATTAATTATCCTTTCTGCAGTGACTAAAATTCTATCACACACAATGTTCAGAATAGGGGAAAACAGTTAATACATTTATGAATAGGCAGAAACTATTAATGATAATTAATAGGTACAAGAAAAACTAAAATAACCCATAGAAGAAAACTGATAACTAATTAAGATACTGAAGTTATCTGACAACTTTTAAATTAACTGTGATTAATATAATGAAGTAAAGAAAAAGATTAAGAAATTAAATACAATGGGCTAGGTCAACAGATAATTTTAATCTCTATAAGTATAAAGTACACACCTGGAACTTAAAAAGATTACCCTGGCTGGTGGTTCAGGACTATGAGCCCATAGGTCGCTGGGTCAATTCCCAGCCAGGGCACATAATTAGGTTGCAAGCCAGGTCTCCAGGCAGGTCCTTAGCTGGAGGCAGGTGAAAGGCAACCACACATTAATGTTTCTCTCCCTCTTTTCCTCTCTCCCTTCCCCTCTCTCTGGAAAATAATAAATACAATATTTTTAAAAATTTGTTAAAAAATAACAATCTGAAGTTAAGAAGCCATCGTGTGTGTTTAACTATAGAATGGTGTCACTATAAAATCTTTCAAACATTAATGTAAGAATCATCGCTCTTCAGAGAAATTATAATCCAGTACTTCTCATATGCATAGACACAGATCCTAACCAATATAATAACAAAAAAATCCAATGATGTATAAAAAAAAAGAGCATACATTGTGATAAGTAGAATTTACTTAGGGAATGCTAGTGTACTTTTACTCTTAAAAATCAATCAACATAAGACAGAAACAGTATATATCATATAGTCATCTCAATATATGCAGCAAGGTATTTGCTAAAAACTCAGCAGATATTTATTACAAAAACAACTCTGAAAATAAGAATAAAGAGAAAAAGAGAGAACTTTATTTGGTCATAGTATTATTATTTGTTTATTTATTTATTTATTTTAAAGTACAACTGACACCCTATTTAGAACAAAATTTTGAATTGTGAGGATGCAAACAATGATAAACATTTTTCCTCCTTCATTCACATTGTATTTGAGGTCAATATATCAACTTATATATCATATATTGGGGTGCCATATTCCAGTCTCCTTTATGGCCATGGAAATATTTAATATCACAGACGGTAGCAGCTCAAAAGCTTTTCGTTCTTTTTCAAAAATTCTTTTCAAGGAAAACTCTGGTGCTAATGAAAAAGTGATTGTCTCTAATCTAACATTTTTCAGTGTTAAAGCAAATATAATCTAATTGTCATGCGTGAAATGGATCGTGAAAACACATTCATTTCAATGGTGTAGAGCCATGGCGTAGATCCTGACTTTGCCAAGTCTTGGCCATTATTGTCAGTCCATAAAAATAATCATTTTAACTTATGTTTTCAAAATTTTACACACATTTCATGCAGTAATATTGGATATGCTAAATAAAAATCTAGTCACACTTTTACATGGGCTAATTTTGTAAACCTTTGTAAAATATTTTATAAAGCCTATATTAATTAAAAAAAACCTTTCTACTATTCTAAATAGGGAAGCTGCATCTGTTATGAATCAAGGTTCTTGAGAGGAGACAATCAGTAGAATCAAATATATAACATTTATTATAAGGTATTGTCTCACATGATAATGGAAGCAGGGAAGTCCTGTAATCCATCTACAAGCCTGAGACCCTGTGAAGCCAGTGGTTCAGTGGCAAGAGAGCTGATAATACAGATTCCTGTTAGGATCCGAAGGCCTGAGAATCCAGAGAGCCAAGGGCAGGGGGAAGACAGATGTCTCAGCTCATTCAGGCAGGCAGAGTTCACTCTTCCTCTGCAAGTTTGTTTTCAGGCCCTCAAGGGATTGGGTGACGAGCACCTTTTGGGGAGGATCCCCTGATTGCTCACTCAGTCCAGCGATTCAAATGCTGATTTCTTTCAGGAACATCAAGGATCACCCGCAAACCCAGAAATAATGTTTACCCAGCTGTCAGGGCAGCCTGCGGCCCAGTCAAGTTGACACCCACAATGAATCATTACAATTTGTATTTGAATAGCTTTACAGTCAGGTGCCACATAAGATGTGAGTCGCTAACAGACCATATATGCAATGGTGCTATGTACCACAATACCTACATGTTAAGTGAGCTATACCACGATGTTCGCACAATAATAAATAGATATTTCAGAACATAGTCCTGCTGTTAAATGCACATGACTTGTAAATTAACCAAAATCATCAATGATTAATTTGCTAAGTATATTTACCACTAACTTAATTAAGGTCAAGAAACCCTCTGAAACTTTTAAATAGCATGTTATGTCATATGGAATATAACTGTTCTTTTCCAGTTGCCTTTGGTGTCACAGTTTGAATCTTCTGAGACCTCGATGAGTAAATCTGAGTTTTTCAAAACTTCCATAATTCAGTATAAACATCCTAATTTATGTTTCTGCAAAGCCTATATGCTCCACATTAATCCCTACTTTCATTCTGGTAACAGTAGTGTTACATTCTCAGAATCAGATTCTATCATAACTGGATTAAATGATTGAGTACATGGTGAAAAGAATCAATGCAGTTACCTTCCAATCCATGACTGCATTTGAAATTATAATATGATATGCCGTGATTATACAAATATAGGAATGATACCAGGCACAAGGCATGGTTTTCATGGAAGCCTCTTTCCTAAATTTTATGAATGCTTGCTTTTCCCATCTGTGTAACAACCTTTTTATTTATTTACTTAGTTACTTATTTAAAGATTTTACTCATTATTTTTAGAGAGAGGCAGAGAGGGAGAGAGACATTGATGTATAATTGCCTTTCACCTGCCTCCAGCTGAGGACCTGGCTGGAGAGTTGGCTTGCAAACTGGTTATGTACAGTGGCTGGGAATCGAACCAGCGATCTTTGGGTTCGCAGGCTGGTCTTTCCCTTACTTAAAAAGATTATTGGTTCCTGGCTGGTGGCACAGTGGATAAGGCACCAGCCTGTGAATCCAAAGGTCACTGGTTTGAGTCCCCAGCCAGGACATACAACCAGGTTGTAAGCCAGGTCTCCAGCCAGGTCCGTAGCTGGAGGCAGGTGAAAGGCAACCATTCATTGATGTCTCTCTCCCTCTCTGCCTCTCTCTCTAAAAATAATAAATAAAATCTTTAAAGTAACTAAGTAAATAAATAAATAGGTTGTTATACAGATGGGGAAAGCAAGCATTCATAACATTTAGGAAAGAGGCTTCCATGAAAGCCATGCCTTGTGTCTGGTATCATTCCTATATTTGTATAATCACGGCGTATCATATTATAATTTCAAATGCAGTCATGGATTGGAAGGTAACTGCATTGATTCTTTTCACCATGTACTCAATCATTTAATCCAGTTATGATAGAAACTGATTCTGAGAATGTCAACAATACTGCTATCAGAATGAAAGTAGGGATTAATGTGGAGCATATAGGCTTTGCAGAAACATAAATTATCACTAGAGATTATATGATTTATACATCTTTTCATTCTAGACCTCTGTCATATTTACCCTTAAATTTGAAGACCCTAGGACTTTACCTACCTAAGGATTCATTAACATGGTTTTATATCGAGTCTAATAAATCACCTTAAGGTCAAGGGCCTTGAGTAACACTTTTTATTATGAAACTTTATAAACCATGGTCTGAGTGACAGGCTCTTATTCTTGTTAAGGAAAACAGGCAAGGCAGGACTTAGTTTATTTTCAAAAGGACAACCTTGCATTTCTCCCAGTTACAAACTCATTCCTTTTTTGGATATGTTTTCCAAAATAACTCCAATCTTTCTTTATAAACTAAGTGTATACCTCTAATAGCTGATGTGGAGACCAAGTATCTTTCAGAATAGTCCCTTAATAAACATGATTTTCAGTTATTTCAACAAATCCAAGAAACTAAATGTCATTAGTTTTTATGCATCATCACATTCTATACAAACTGTGGACATATAGCCAGGCTGTTGTATATTGTGTTATTTCTTGGTGATAAATACATACTGGAAACCATTTAAATATAGAGAAAATCATATATTTAACAGGAAAACATGATAGTAATTTAACCAGAAAAAATATGTTAGGAAATGTGCATGTATCCATAATATCCATGCATGTGTTTGTATATAAAAACATTTCATAATTTTTAGATAAGAAATGATAATTTAGCATCATTTTCTGCCTGCCTTATATAATTACAACTAACCTATTTATGTTTAGAATGCCTATTTACATGATTCATCTAATTTGGGGTCTCAGTCATTCCTTGTACCACGGCCCGTCCCACCAGGTAACTTCCTATACATCTACTTTTCTAATCCCATGGCCTATCTCCCTCCAGCCCCTGAAACCTTCTCAATGTACCCTCTAGAAGGAATCATAATTTGACACACACCTTTTCATTTTTTCCAATGCTTATTTCCTTTTCCAATGCTTGTTTAAGGGAATCCAGGATTTACCCTAAAATGCTGCATTCCTGGCAAGTATCTCATGTGATAACTGGTTCATCCCAATCGGACCTTCCTTGTCCTATAACATCCCAAATATTTACTCTCCTTTTATCTAAAAATACACAACACTGAGCATCATCAGACTAACTACTAGGTAGGACTCATTCTAATTTTGTTAAGAATTTAGTTCTTGGCTCATCACCACTATTTCCAAGAGTTAGCCCTATTATAGTTATTGGTGAACTTAATACCATGGCGTTCTACCCATTAATCTCTTTTCCATGGCTATCTTCTTCTACTTAATCACAACCATTGATTTTCCATCATCATCTTCCTAGTTCTTGCCATTGCCCAAAGAGCAACTCTTCCATAATCATAACTTCAAGCACCCGTTCACTAATATTGATTTATTGTTATCCAACTTCTACTTAAATATTCTATGACTTTGCTAAAACCTGAAATTGTATGTTTGTTTCAGTGTGTCTTATGCCTCTTGTGTTAGTGATACAGAGAGATCTGATTAAGATCACTGGGGAGAAGTAGGAGGGGACTGCAGGAGGAGGTTACCAAGGCAACGGGAAGTAGTCTTGGATGGGATTGGCTGCGAAGCTGAAGCCTCCAGACCCAATGGAAATAAAAAGAGGGCGGGCTCTTTGGCTCAGGAGCTTTTCTAGCTCCTGGGCTGGCTCCCTCTCAGGCCCTGGCTCTGGGTTTCAGGCTCTTCGTCCTTGAAGATGTTTGGATGATGGTACTGTGCTGTCTGCATTTCCTAGCAGATGGTATTTGGGATGGGAAGGAACTCTGGGCACAGCCTAGCATGGGGCTGGCCTGGCAGCGGGTGGCAGGTTTAGTCTTTGCGTGTTCTAAAGGGGACAGGCTCTGAGGCAGGAGCCTGCCCTTCTTCCAGGTTTGTGTAGCTTTTGTGGATTATGTTGTTTTAGATTGTAAATTAACCCTATAGAAACTAACAAGGGAAAATATAGAACCCAGGTGTTTAGCCTTGTTAGTGGACTTCAGTGATTAAAACGCTGACTCACTAGGCTTAAGTAACTACATTTGAATAAAGACACCTTAGTCACCAAAACTTTGCCTCTAATTTTGTCTATTGGGTGGTGACAAGCAGCTACCCCCCCCCTCCCCGCCCCCCGACTGCTGCTCAGTGACATGAGTTTGCTAGGTCTGCCACAGAGAGATAGTACAGACTGGTGGTTTACAATGCAGACATTTATTTGCTTGCAGTTCTGGAGGCTAGAAGTCTAAGATCAAGGTGTTGACAGGGTTGATTTCTTCAACAGCTCTCAGGGGAAGATCTGTTTCAAGCCTCTCTCTTTGGTTTGTATGGGTCATGTTCTGCCAGTGACTTCACATCATTTTTTCTGTGCTTGTGTCTGTGTCCAAATTTATTTCGTCTTCTTGTTAGAACACTGGCCACACACACGGGCACATTCAGAGGTAGTGAAAAGCTGGGGTGTCAATCTAGGGATTTAGGTGGCATTGGGGAGACACAATTTAGCCATTAAACCCCTCATGATCCCACTTTCTTCCTTCCCACTTTAGATTCTAGTGAGTCTTAATTATAATTAAGTAGTTGTCTGCTCTCTTCTTGCTCATTTCCCTTGATTCATACAAACCTGACCAAGCTTAATGTTAGTTAAATCACTCTTAACCTGCTCTGTAGCAACAACATAAAAAGAAGAGAATGAAGGAAAAACACACAAACTTGCTGTCTAGTCTCACTTTAAAAATATGAACCACTTACTGGTAAATGGTCCTTCTGTGTAGTGCATTGATATACAGGATATCCATCAGACCTTCCTAGAAGAGTGATTATCATTCTCGCGTGTCTATTAAAATCACTTGGGATGCTTTTAAAATTGTGATGCAAAGACACATCCCAGACCAATTACTTTAGAGTTGTGTAACTGCACAATTCTGTTTTTTAAAGCCTCACATATGGTTTTGTTGTGCAGCCAAGTTTGAGAACTACTAATTGAGGCCATTTACTAAACATACTCTTCGATTCATATTTCATCTCTTCCCTTCTAACTTCAAAGTTTCAACATCTCCTCTCCCTTCTTCGTAAACCGAAGCAATCATTAAGGAAATCCCATCAGTACCTCCCCATGTTGACCCACTTACCAAATCCGAGCCCATCCTTGCCTTCATTCTGAGGATACTACAGGTGCTTTTCCTCAAGCCATCTCTTCTGCCTGCACTTCATGTCCATCTGACTAATGCTTCAGCAAGTTTTGGCTCTAGAAGTTTCCTTCTCTCTTTCTGGATGGTCAGCTTCCTGTCTCTTCAGAATCATTTTTATCAGCATACAACAATATAATGTCTCCCTTGTCAAAACAAAACAAAAGCAACAAATAAAAAATTGAGCTCTCCCTGGCTGTTGGCTCAGTGGGTGGGCACCAGCCTGCAAACCCAAAGGTTGCTGGTTCGATTCCCAGTCAGGGCACATAACCAGGTTGCAAGCCAGGTCTCCAGCCAGGTGGAGGCAGGTGAAAGGCAACTGTAAATTGATGTATCTCTTCCTTTCTTCCCCCCTCCCTGCCCTTCTCTCTAAAGATAATTAATAAAATATTAAAAAATAAAATAAAATTCATTTAAAAAAGAAAACAGCTGCAAAACTAAAATTGCTCTGGAGCCCTGGCTAGTGTGGCTCAGTGGATTGAGTGTTGGCCTGCAAACTGAGGGACTGCAGTTTGATTCCCTGTCAGGGAAAGTGCCTGGGTTGCAGGACAGAGGCAACCATACATCAATGTTTTTCTCCCTCTCTTTCTCCTTCCCTTCTCATCTCTCTGAAAAATTAATAAATAAAATTTAAAAAATTGCTTTCTCTCTCTCTCTCTCTCTCTCTCTCTCTCTCTCTCTCCCCCCTTCTCTCCAAATTTTACAGTTTTCTTTAACATTCCTGCATCAGCCTCATTGCTCCTTCAACATGACAACCATACTGTCATCTCAGAACTTGCCATTCACCATTTATGCCACCTGGTGTGCTCTTTCCTAGGAGGTCCTCATGGCCTGCTTTTCATCTTTTCCCTTACGACTGCTCCAAGCATGAACCTGTACTCCAATTTCCCTTCTTTGCAGCGTGTTTCTCTAGAGCAGCAGGTTTTAACCGTTTTCATCTCATGGCACACATCAACTAATCACTAAAATTCAGTGGCACATCAAAAACTATATTTTTTGCTATTCCGACCAAAAAAAATAGGTGTAATTTTGGTTCATTCATATGAGACAGCTATAGCTGTTGTCATCATTTTATTTGACAATCGGAGGGAAAAGAGGTCAATACCTCTTACTAAAAAGCCAGGTGGTACATGTTTTAGAAATTCTTGCTGCACCCCAGTGTTCTTGCTGAAACTCATGGGTTGAACACTGCTGTTCTTTAGCAATTGTTGCCATGAAACAGTGTGTCTTGCATCTGTTTTGTGTGTACTTGTAATTTAGGAAGCATGACAGATGAATGCTGTTATTTTTCTTCTAAGTTTTATTTACTTGTGGATTCTTAGTGACTACCACTGTCCCTGCCGTTCCCTTTGTCAATGCCACTATCATATTTTGTAATAGTTCCTAATTGCTCTTCTTGCTTTAATCTTCTTTCCTTTCCTCCAGTTCACAATTTAACAGCCAGAAAGATGCCTTTCAATTACAAGTTATATTTCTGGTCAGTAACTATCCACCATCTTCCATGTCACTTCAGAGTGAAGCCTATGGTGTCTGAAATACATTCACATTTTGCTTTCTCATATCCTGGTCTTTGATTTTTTGAAACTTTATTAAGGTCTTGTTTTATTAATTCATTGCAATCTGGTTAGTCATAACTTTATTTCCTCGGGAGAAAAATGTTTCTGTTGATGTTCTTTTTTGTTTCTATTCTACTTTTCTCATTTTTCTTTTAGTATCTTTGATAGCTCCTATATGTACAATTGAAAATGATTATTTATTCTAAAATGGCATCTGTTTAATGTGACAACCTATTGTGTGTGTGTGTGTGTGTGCATGTCATGGAGGTCCAAACCATGATCCAGACCAATAGAAATCATGTATAAAGCTTTTATATGTTAGTGAACTTTTTAGCAGGAAAAACCAGAGTGGAATAGATCCTGTAGGCAACATCTCTGCTCGTTTTATGTTCTTAAAAAAGGAATTGCTATTTTTCCTTTTCATAGTATGTCACTTGAGCACTGTGCTTTGCAATCTTTGTTTGTGCTCTGCAGCCTTTGGGGTAGTCATATGTGTCATGTGAACTTCTTTCCAATTGACTCTACTGTCTCTTAAACAGTTATTCAATCTCAAGTATTTCCTATTTTAATTAAATGAAGAACTTAGATTTCCTTTTTGCATTCTCCCTGATATACTCACAGAGAAGAATACATCATCTTTACTAAATCACTTAACATATGAAATTTTAAAAATTACATGGAAGTGGCTTCTTAGTGAAGGAAGTTATCTCATAAAAGATTATACACTATAAATTTCAGTTGCAGTTTCTTGATGCTTATTCACTACCAACAATTGTACATTTAATAGCAAAAAAAATACTTCTAATGAACAAAAGTAACAACAAGCAAAACAGAACCAAATATATGAATACAGTGAATAGGCCTTCAGTGGTCAGGTGGAAAGAGGTTCGGGGTGGGGGGAGGCAAAGGCAAGGAAGGGGATCAGCTTAGACGAGAACCTAGTATAAAGGAACCATGGACATGGACAACAGGTGGAATCGACTTTGAGGGGAATGGGCGGGTGGGGAAGGGGACAGAGGGGAGCAAAAAGGGGATGGATGTAATACAACAACAATAAAATTTAAAAAAAAAATTTAGCCTCCTAGGGTTCTAATAATCAGAGCCTATGGTTCAGGAATGCATGGTAGCACTCTGCTCAGCGCCTATATCCTCATTTCAAAGAGAATCATTCAAACTGACATCCATCCTGTCAAGAATCTCTACTTTGAGCTGCTAATGTAGAATAAAAATCAATATAAATAAAAAAAAATACTTCTTATTTATTTACATGTGAGTTATGTTAATGCTTCTAAATATGTAATTTAAATTGTGTTTTACTTATACTACTTAGTGATTCAGGTAAGGACACAGAGGTTTTAAAACTGAAGGCCAGAAGTTGCCTTTCTTTCTAAGAGGACACTGAGCTGTGCAATAGTTTTAGGATATTTCATATAGGGAACATTCCAGAATTTCTCTAACATGGTTAATGAACATCATGCTATATTAGATGTCAATTCATTCAAATCTATGCCTAGAGCGTTAGTGAAACTTGGAAAAGCAATTTAATAACCTAGATACCAGAATTTATTAATGTTATAACCACAGATTTTTAAATCACTTGGATTATTAAAAAGTAGTTCACAAAGGATTTCACATATGATATTAAAACTTTTAATAATTAATAAGTCATAACTACTACAAGGACATCCATACTTCTTATTAAAACATGATTTTCCTCATAATAGGATATAAATATTTTACTCTTATTGAATATTATAAGCATTTAAAATATCATTTTACAGTGCTTTAGGAAATAATTTTTAACCACAGAATGGAAGTAATCTGATAAGGCATATATGATTTTGATTTATCTTCACAGAAATTTCATGGAATATGAAATGTATTTATATCTTAGACTTTTGCATAATATATTAAATAATTTCATTGTATTTGGGGTTTGTTCAAAGTGTTTATTATAAATCAAAATTTATTAGTCATATAAGGCATTCATTAGTGCATAGTGTAAATAGGTAGGAGGAAGAGTCCACATCTTGAGACCAAAGTCATATGGATGTACCTATATGGTTAATACAGGTGTAAGCTTTTGAAAAGGGACTTATTTCTTTTTCCTAAAAATAAAGTGATGTAAGATAAAGTTGACCCAGTAAATAAACATTTTGGTCATAAGAAAAGAATGAATTCTGAGCATATCAACATTTTCAATTCCAGTATGTTTCCAGGAACAGCTACTAATATAATCATGCCTATGTCCAAATAAAGATAGGTTGAAATTAGAGGGTGTTTATTTAAAAGTGAAACACATTTAAGTCTACAATGTATAAACTCCATGCTTTTCTATCTCATATAGTTTGTTTCATAAAAATATGCATGATACAATGAATTTATTTTGGCAATATTTTGTACTTCACCTGATTGCATTAACAGAGAATAAAACCTGTGATACCTAACTAAGAAAGAAATATGATGACACATAATGGAACAATGGAAGCTCACAATGAAAGAGCAAATGGCATGGCTGAAGCAGTGCTCCTCCAAGACTGGAAAAGGAAATACACTAGCACTGGTACTGGTGACTGAAAATCATCAAAGTCTGTGTGGCCATCACATTCAAAAATGACTGAGCAGGCAGAGCAATGAATCTACATCACACTGTGCATTAAATTTGAACATTCCTCCTCAAAAATTATTTGGATGATTCAAAAGGCCACAGCTATGGGTAACTGGTGATTGGCAACTTCATCACAACAACACACCCATTCATGCATCACATCTTGTGCAGAGGTTTCTGGCAAAACACCAAGTCACCCAGTGACTCATCCTCCCCTACAGCCCAGATTTGGTGGCCTGTGACATCTGGCTTTTTCCAGAACTAAAATCACCTTTGAAAGGAGAGATTTCAGACCATCAATGAAATTCAAGAAAATATGACAAGGCAGTTGATGGTGACTGTGTGAGGTCCCAAGGTACTTACTTTGAAGGGGACTGAGGCATCATGGTTCTATGTACAATATTTCTTGTATCTTTAATAAATGTCTCTATTTTTTTATAGTATATGGCTTAATATTTTCTGGACAGACTTCATATATTTCAACATAGTAATGAATTAAGTAAGAAAAAATAAATTAACTCAGTAATGCAGAAAAAGCATTGAGCAAATTTAGTATTCATAATAAAAACTTTTAGTAAGTACAATTGGTGAGAACTTTCTGAAATTGGTACAGGGCCTTTATAAGAAACCATAGAACCAACATTATATTTAACGGTAAAATACTGAAGGTGCTGCCCCTATGATTGGATAAAAGCAAAGATGGCCTTTCTTACCATCTACAGTGCTTGAATTCTTGGCCAGTGTATAAGATGGAATACACTGGATGCTACATACTGAATATTTGTGTCCTCCCCAAAATGTATTTGTTACAACACTAACATCCAAGGTGATGGTATTAGAAAGGGGTACTTTGGGAGGTGACTAAGTCATGACAATGGACTCTCCGGAATGGGGGTAGTGCTCTTACAGAAGAGAGCCCTCATAGCCTTGGCCATGTGAGGTTACAACAAGAAGTGCAACCGGCAACCTGGAAAAGGTCTCCATCAGAACCGGACCAGCTGGCACTGTGATCTTGAACTTCTAGCCACTGAACTGTGAGAAATAAACTTATGTTGCTTTCTAGCCATGCAATCTATAGTATTTTTATCATAGCAACACAAACAGACTAAGGCACTGAATAAGACAAAATAAAATGGTTTCCATTTGCTGATGGCATAGCTGTCTATTTAGATATACTAAACAAACAAACAAAAAATCCTACTAATATGCTATAGGAACCAACGAAAGGACTTAGAAATATCACTAGAGACAAAGCCAATCTGCTAATATCATTCATTGCCTTTTAAAAATGATGATAAAAAAGGTAACTTGAGGCCTATTTTATTAACACCATTTTGAAGTGTAGAATACAAAAATAAAGCATATTGTTGAATAGCAGTTCTGTAGGTTTTTCAACATGCATGACTGAAACTCTATACCCCTTGACCTCCAACTGCCCGTTTCCCACTTTGGTCAGCCCCTGGCAAAAGCCATTCCATTTTTTGTTTTGATGAATTTGACCACTTTAAATATCTCATATAAGTGGAATCATTCAGTTTTGCCCTTCTGTGACTGGCTTATTTCATTTAGCATAATTTTCCCAAGGTTCATCCCTTTTGCAGTATATGGCATAATTTTCTTCTCTTTTTATGATTGAATAATATTTTATGTGTATATATGCCACATTTTCTTTCTTCATCATCAATGGACTTTAGGTTCTTTCCACTTCTAGGGTACTGTGACTATTGATGTAATGAACATGAAGATACAACTGTCTCTTTCAGATTCTGCTTTTTAACTATTTCAGGTAAATAACCAGAGGTAGCATTGCTGGATCATACAATAGTTTTACTATTAATTTTGTGGGAACATCCATCAACAGTGCACAAGGGTTCTAATTCTTCACACCCTTACCAACCTTTTTAAAACTCTTTTCTGTGCTTTAGTTAACAGTATTGTTCCAAGCTTAATTTTCTAGTTCTTACTGATGTTAACACAGGGATAGCTGAATGAAGAGCATACAGGAACTTTTCTGTATTATTCTTATGTAAGTCATTTTTAAGTTTAAAATTATCTTTAAAAGTAATGGTTAAAACTGCTGACTTTGAGGGATAAACCAAATGCACTCCAAATATTTTACATCTGTGCTCTCTAGATCACATCACTTAAACTTTACTTTTCCAAAGAAATCCTTAATAATATTTTATGAAATATAGCAGCAAATATGAGTAGAAGTATTTTAGTTTTTTTCCAACATTGACATTGCTTTAGAAAGGCAGCTAACCCTCCCCAGCAAGTAATATGTATTTTTTCTTCCAACTTCTCTAAGTTCCTTCTAATTAAGAGTCTATATAAACCATATAACCCTACAAGTGAGAAGGCAGATACAACTTTAATAATTGAGGCCAAAGGGGGAAAAATACAGAGATGACCCATAGGCAACTGTAAGTGGGCCATGGTGATTTTCCTGTCATACCATTTGTTAGTCATTGAATTTCCTGATGAAGCTTAAAATGTCACTTAGCTCAGATTATGATATGCGTGACAGTCTTCATGTATACCACATGAGAAGCCTCGCATCAGGTTCTCACAAATAATCACAAGAATTGCTGTAAAATAACACTCACTTGTCATTTTTCCTGAGGCACCATTGGTTTCTCATTTAATTGTAGTGTCTCTCTCTAATCGAAGTGTGACACCTATGAAGTGACGCAAGTGACATCAGGATGATTGGGGGAGTTAGGTCTTTTCAGACATAACAGTTGGTTCTTACAAGCCAGCTCCCTTGTCACCTTGGCATTTTCCATTGCAGAAGAACTCAGCTAGGAGAGGACGGAGATAGAATCTGACCTGGCTCTGTCTCTCTCCTCAATAGGCTTGGAAATGGCATAACACTTTTTAAGTTTGAAGAAATAACCATTAAAAAAAAAAAAAAGAACAGTAAAGTAGCCCCCCTCCCCTCCACCACACACACTGAATGCTTTAAACCCCTTCCCTGGGAGGGGAAATAAAAGGCAGGTTTAAAGAAAAAAATAATAATCCCTGAATTATTGAAAATGCATCGGTCTCCTGAAGCTCCTTTGTCAGTTTCCACCATTGTGTATGGAGAGACAGTCCTGTCAGACTGGAGTCCTGCAGTAATCTGGTAGAGGTGACACAGCTGAAAATGCCATTTTTGATGAAGAGTAGACTGGACAGATAAAATCGCTTTCTATGTGAAGGAAATCCAGCAAGACATTGCGGGGCTTTATCAGTGTTAGTTAATTATAAGCTCAGATAAGTTATTAATGTTGTGAATACATTATTGCATTATTTTTTCTCAAAATTAAGTTATATTTATTCAGCTCATTTTACAGAGGAACATATAACTGGAATTAAAGTTATGGGATTATTTTCATTTTTTCTCATGAAGAGGATGCTAAAATACACCCTAAGTAATAATTATTTGGGAGGGTTGAGATATGTAGTAGATTGTTAGAGTACTGTTCCATGGCGTATCTAGCCTCGTCTATCATTGGGTAGCCCCCTTACCACATTGATTCTGGCTGACTCATGACTATTTGTCTGTTGTATGACCAACAGAGAAATAGCCAACATGATGCAAGGGTGAAAATTTTCCCAACTTTGGCAACCCTTCAACTGTGACCATGTGAAGAAGCTCCAGCTTGTACATATAATAAAAAACACACATCAATCATTTTCCCTAATCATCCTGGCCAGTGGCTAATCAATAACATCCAAAAGCTTCTATGAGTGAATAGACACATTCATGACCTCGTCAAAACCAGAAGGCCGGATGCCCAGCGTAGCCCAGCCATGGCAGTTTACCTTCTTCTTCTTCTTCTTTTTAAAAAAAGTTATTAGTTTATTAATCCTCTCATTAAAATCTGCATAATCACTACAGATAAAAGTCACTGAAGAATCTTTACTCCTTCTGTTGTCCAGTCTCCAGCTCAATGCCAGACACTTCACTTCTTTTTGCCAGCACCAACATTGGCCTTTGCAGTCCCCCTGCCTTTCTTCATTCTGTTCTTGCGTTCCTTTCTCTGTTTTCTTGAGGTCTTCTTCTCATATAGGCCATGTCTTGCAAGTCTATGTTTGGGTTCATTTTTCTCCGCATAATCCGAGGAATCATAAATCATGCCAAAGCCAGTTGTTTTGCCACCACCAAATGAGTTGTGAATCCAAACACAAAGATGACATCAGGTGTGGTCTTATACATTTTGGCTAGTTTTTCCCGAATTTATGTCTTGGGTGCTGTTGCCTTGCCTGGGTGAAGAACATCAATGATCATTTGTTTCTCCTGAAGTAGTCTGTTGGTTATGAACTTCCTAATCTGGATAGTCATTATATCGTTCGTGATGGAACCCAGCTTCAAGCAGCAAAGGAGGAAAAAAAGACTACCTTCTTAATTATAAGATAAATAAATGCTTATTTTTTATCAGTAATTCTGAGGTGTTCTTTTATGCTGACAAATCTAACAGAAATAGTATGAAATACTTAGAAATCACTTGCGAAGTCTTTATCATAATGACATGATTCTGAGACATGCAAAAGGATAAAACATAGGGTGGGTAGCACATTACATCTAGAAAAGAGTATGTAACCAGATCCCTTGTACTTGAGCCATATGAAAGAAAATTGTCAAAAAGCCTTAAGAGTAACATTCAAGAGAGCAAAAGATCGATGTTTACTGGCCTGTGAGAATGTAGACTACTGATGCATTTCATAGATCATAATACCAGCTGCTGCAAGGAGAATTGGTTGTACAGTGCAGGTGGAATATTGTAGACCAATCTTCAATAATTTTAATATGTAACACCATAAAGCAATAAGATTATGAAAATATCTCCTTTGGATCTTGCTTAGAACAAACTGGTTGTAAAGATAATTTTTAGTCAATCATAAAAATATTGAAATAGAATAGGCAGTAGTGATATTAACTTATTTTTATGTTATTAATTTTGATACCAGTATGGCTAAAGTTTTTAAGTGTGATATTACTAAAAGTCTTTATCAACTAAAGATGTGTAGTCAAGCATTTCATAGTGAAATGATTTTATGTCTTGGATGTACTTTAAAATATTCTAGCCACCTCCCTCATCCAAACAGAAGGGGATAAATGAAATAAGCATGGAAGACAAGATGAGTGTTAGAATAGAATTATAGTACATGTATGCTCATTATGATATCCTCTTTACTTTTACATTTAAAATGTTCACACTTTGAAAAGTAAAGTAATTAAATAAAATATGATTCTCTCATTCTTTTTCAAAATTCATGGTGTCATCAAATTGACAAAACTTCTATTTATTTTCCCATAAAAGGTGGAAAAAAGATTCCGACACTTTTCTGAACATTAAAGCCCCTACCCTTCTTGAGATGTTTTGAAGACTTTATAACCAAGAGGGATATGTTATTTTTCCTATTAATGGGGCAGGCGGAAGCTCAAGAAATAAACTGGGAGGAAAATGGTGCTACAATATTTTTACTTGATACTTTGAGCAGTTTAGGCTGGTTGTATTTTATTGCAATTTTTTTTCTTTCTGAAAGATCTCCTCTGAAAATACTTGATGCCATTTTCAATATTAAATCAGGATTGATATTTTGCCTTATTATTATATAGCTCTACATCACAGAATTCATCTAATGTCTTTATATGATAAGAATGCAAATGGGGTGTGAAAAAGAAACTAGTAAACTGAAAACAATTTTGATGAGAAAAGACAAAGTAAACAAACAATAGTCTTAAAATATAAAGTGAAAAATATTTAAATGAAATGATGCCAGTTCACCCCTTTTTTCAACTACTAGGTTTAAGTACAAACTGCAGAGCAGAAAAAGTTGGGATTCACAATTTTGAGCATGGGAAAAATAGACAAAGCCCCACACATTCTCTGCCACGTGCGAATGTGGGACTTCCTGTTCCACCAGCTGTCACCACTGCCTTGTCACACCATGCCCTCTCTGCCCTGGTTCCCTTCTGCCCATCTGGGTGAATATTTCTTCTTTAAATCCTTGGAATTCAGACTTCCATACGGTTCAATTTTCTGGTAGTTCTGGTTGTTTTTTGTTTTGAGATTAGTTATGATTCTTCTTATGGTTGTGCCAGGAGGCAAAGTATTTACATGTCTACCTATGCCTCCATCTGGCCAGAAGCCTAAATGTGTGTGTGTCTGTGCGTGTGTGTGTAATTTATATAAATATATTTCTGAACTAAAATATTTTTGCATTATTTGCAAATTTTTAAGGGACAAATTCTTCTTGAACACAATGCTAATTATGTTAAGCCACAAACCGTGGTATTTTCATCTGGAAAATTAGATTGTGCTTTCCCACTTTCATCTGGAAAGTAGGATTGGGTTATTTACCTATTGTCTCTCAGCTGAAAGTTTCCCCTTTCCTGCTTTGCTCTGTAATGTGGGGTCTGGGATCTGAGTACCTACTTAAAGGCTGACTTGCTGATCTGGTCCTGGTGTTCTGTCCATACAAATCAATAGCAGGTGATTGTTAGGGAAGAAGAGGGAAGAAGGCACTTTATGTTTTTCCTGTCTCTTTGAAACCATTTCTCCAGAGCCCAGGTTTTCTGGGAGTTCACTCAGGCACTTAGCCCCTCAGACAGCTGCTGGGGTAAGTCCCCTTGGAGGGACCTCAGCATGAACTTGTCACCTCTCCTCAGTAGTCTGGACCCAGGACAAGGGAGGTGGGACACTTTCTCCAAGCTCTTTAATGTGGGCCACCTCACTTCTTCCCTTCAGCTGTTGACAGCATGGGTAGCAGCAACTTGAGCTCCAGCACAAGTGTCACCAGCCCTGCCCCTGGGTGATTCAGTAATTAAAAAGGAAGCTAGACCTGGGTTTTTCCAGTTCCAGTACAGGACTTGGAACCATAGCTGTTTTGTCATCAAGACTTTCTATGTTTTTTTTGGTAAATGACAGATATTTGTATTATAGGGAGCAGGGGTTTTCCAATATAAAAAGAAGATATGAAGATTTTTCACCATTGAAACAAGGAAAATATATTATGTATCACAGTTGTATACATTGCACTAAGCAAGTAATTGCAGTCTTGTGAACATCTCTGTCACATCTCCACCAGTGCTGACATCCAAGATGGAAGCCAATTATGACACCTCCCTGTGTTCCTGTGATTGCTCATTTTTGCCCCTCCTGGGGGGAACCCCCTTACTCTTGTACCCACGGCTATTACTGAACTCACAAGCAGTTAGCCGGAGGTTTGAACATGACGTTTCACCTCTGATTTTATGCTTTCAAAATTACAAAGACACTTTTTTACCTTTTCTGGAAAAGTGTCTTTTTTCCTTTAAGTATATTCAAGAATTTACCATAGTATCTAAAAAATAGAGTATACAGATGAGAGAAACAAAGATCTATTTATTTTATATATTTTAATCACGGAAATCATTTAACATGGTATTTTATACATTAATTGAAATGTATTGCATAATACAAATATAATAACTATAAAACTTCCTTTTAAAGAAATATTGTAGAAACCAATATAGCTGATATTTTATATTGCAACACTATGTTCTACTAAACATGAAAATAAAAATAAATCAACAAATTAAGACCAATTTATAAGTGAATAATAGTTTAAGGCTTTTGGCTAATCTATTTGTAAATACATGAAGAAGTTCAAAGCTAATCACAAAAAATAGTTTTGAAAAGAAACAGAACCTGTATTAGCCTCTGAATGTTGAACAGCCTTTTAAAAAAAATCTTTATTTATTTCCCACCCCACCCAGCCCCTGCCCCTCCCACCACAGGACTTTTATTTTATATACTTATTTATGTATTTTTAACCCTTATCCAAGAACATGTACATTTATTTTAGAGAGAGAGAGAGAGAAAGGCAGAGAGAGGCGGGGGGGGGGGGCGGGGGCAAGGAGAAAGAGAGAGGGAGATATCAATGTGAGAGAGAAACGTCATTTGGTTGTTTCCCACACATATCCTCCTGATTGGGGATCAAACCCCAACCTTTTGTTGTATGAGAGGATGCCTCAACCAACTGAGCCATCCAGCCAAGGCTTGGCTTATTTTTATATGAGGTTAATATCACTTCCAAAGAGGGAATTGGAATTTTTATCTTTCTGGGATACCGCTTCTTAGAGTCAAGGTTGACTTTAGATATGTCCTCTTCAACGTTTGTAGAAAAAAGTTAAATGAATAGATAATAAACATTTTTGGTCTAAGTTCAAACCCAAATGTTCCTCTTATTAGATAATGCTTATCAATCATTCTAACCTAGCATTGGTTTTTTATATTACCCAGGTTTTCACATTTTAAATTTCTTTAATTGTTGTAATATAGTTTTAATTTTCAAAGTTATTGATGAAACTCTGGGAAAAGCAGCTTAAATATGCATTATTTGTGATATTTGATTTTCAGAAAATATTTCCAAGGCATTGATCATTAATAGTTATTTTATAAACATAGTATTTTCCTATTTTTAAAGTAACCTTTCCAAGATTATACACAAAACCATAAACTGGAAAAGAAGAAAGTATTTTCCAGTCTTCTTAAATAATTTATTTTTATTCCTAAGATTTTGCTGTACCAAAATTTTGCCTGTATTTACATGCTTTCGGATTTGAATAATATATTATTCATATAGACCTTAAGGGAAACTTGCTCCATTAACATAAAAGTGAAGTCTATTAAATCTAATTAGAAAATAATCACCAAGAATGCAAAGAAATAAATACTTCAGCCTTTGAATAATGTTTCTTCTATATGTCTTCCATTTGGTTAGACTATTTATTGGGTGATTCTATATTTAATACGGATTTATTACATCTAATAAAGTTCTGGAGTTAATTTCTTCTCTTCCATATAGCCAACTCCAATTGTGTTCACTTGGAAGTGAGACTACGTTCATATTTACCTGGAGAAACAGAGGAAAGTCTATCAGAGAGAATCTTTTCTTTTTAATAAAAACTCATTCATTTTGATAATAAACTGGGCAAGCATTTAATTTTAACATGTTAAATTTATCTCAAGTGCAAAGAACAGTGTAATTTTATTCATAAGGATAATATTACAGAAAACAAATTATAAAAAATAAGGATACATATAAAAAGAAAAGTTTTTTAACTTATGAAATGTATAAAGCATCAGCAAATTCAGACGCATGGGCATGTCAAAATATTGAATAGTTTATGACTATGTTACATTCAGCCTTAAGTTAAAAAGTGAAAATTAGACAATAATGAACAAAACAAACAACAAATAAAACAAAACCAGATATATGAATACAGTGAATAGGCCTTCAGTGGGCAGGGGGAAGGGGGTAGGTGGAGAGGGGAGGAGGGAGGAAGAGGCAAAGAAGGGGAGAAGTTTAGACAAGAACCTAGTATGGAAGAACCATGGACATGGACAACATGTGGGACTGACTTTATGGGGGAATGGATAGGTGGGGAAAGGGACAGAGGGAGCAAAAAGGGGATGGATGTAATACAACAACAATAAAATTAAATTTAAAAAAAGTGAAAAATAATTTTGACAGTTCAGATGTGTTTTAAAGTAAAGAGAATGTTTTAAAGTAAAAAGAATGTCTGAGTTGTTTGCAATTTTGTCAGAGTGGATGATTGCCTCACATGTGGTGATGATGATAAAAATAAACACAGTATTTGTGGAGGAAAAGTTGACTTTGTTCACATGGACTTTTCTTGGTGCCTATGCATACTGTGCGGGTTGAGGTGAGAGAAAGTGCTTTCTCATTCTTTTTTTATAAGTCCATTAACCTCATCAACAGGGTCCTAACTTGTGACCAAACTTAATCCAATTACCTCCCAAAAACCTCATCTTGAAGTACTGTTAAGACTGGAGACAGGAATTCAGTATCAATGTGGGTTACACAAACATTTGACTCATAAAAAGACTTCAAAAGACTGGGAGCTAAGGGGAAGACCTATGGATAGTATTCCCATATTCTAAAATAAAGCACTAAGTGTGCTTGAGGGAATTACGAAAGAAGCAATCAAACTTTTAATTTATTTATATTTAAGTATTATTTTTATCATGACTATTTTTACCCTCAGTCTACATCCCCCTTGAGGATATACAGAGAAAAATGTTAATGAGGAAAGAAGAACATTGGGATGGACAAGTGAAAGATTTCCTGTCCTTTCACTTCTGGTCCCTATGGAAGAGGAAGATAGTGATTCTTTCATGCTAACAAACACCCCTGGATATCAGGAACAATAAAAAATGTCCAACTAATTTATGAGAAATCTGAGGTTTTCATAACTTCCTGAGATGGTGAAATGGGAAGAGAGAAAAGACTTCATTGGAAGCTAGCGACATGTGTGTCATTTAGGATGGTTTTCTTTGAACTAAGTGTGGGCTGTACAAAGGGGTCAAGTTGATGCCAAATATGCTACTTCAAAGAACCATATGGCAATGTCACAAGCGTGGATCTCTGTACCTTCAGGTACTGCAGCAGTAGGGAATTAGAACAGTGGGAAATGATACCCCCCCCCCATTCTTTTGGCATTGTTTGTGTGAATATTGACTTTGACTACTGTGTAGTTTGGAGGGAAACAGCATGTTTACATAAGAATCCTAGGAATAATTTCAAAAGCTATAAATGCTGACCTTCAATCATTTTATTTCTGTGTCATTTGCTGACCTTCCACTTTAAAACCAAGATGACAAAAACCAGGATGATGACGCACCTCAGAGCATCACTTGACCAGTTTTGAGGTCCTTATCAGAACAGATAGTTCTGGTCTGCACATAGAGAACTTTTCAGTCATCTCTTTTGATCCCTTTATACTACTTTCCCTATTCCTCCTTATAAAAACCTCTCTGCCCTGGCTGGTGTGGCTCAGTAGATTGAGTGCTAGCCTGTGAAGCAAAGGGTCACGGGTTCAATTCCCAGTCAGGGCATATGCCTGGGTTACCAGGCATGAGAGAGGCAACCATACGTTGATGTTTCTCTCACTCTCCTTTTCCCTCTCTTACAGTCTCTCTAAAAGTAAATTTTAAAATGTTTTTAAAAATAACAAAACTCTGTCTCTCTGAGATGTGAAAAGAGGCTTTGAAATCAGAGTTCCTCATCTTCCCTGTAGCTGGTGCTTGAATAAATCCCTTTCCTTTTCACTAGAATCACAGGGATGTGTCTCATGAATTAGTTTGGCTTCTGTGGTAGCAAACAGCTGGGCCTGCATTCAGTTGCAATACCAAGAATATCATTATCAGTCAGCCTGAAAAAAAATTCATGGCCTCAGTCAAGAAAAGGAAATTTAAATATTCTCAAAGCAATACTGTTTTAAGTTAGGAAACTTGTAATGTACACTACTAGAGAGTTAACTTTGCCTGGACTCCATGCCTCAAGAGAAAAAAATCAAATCATTATAAAAGCAGGTGAGTAAAAAAGTGTTTCTATCCTTTCCACTTTCTTTCTAAACTCTTCTCTCACTGTTTTCCCAGGGAACTCATATTCCAGCTTAATACGCAAGGGAGAAAAGTAAAGAGCAAGTTAGAGAAAGAGAAAAATTCTCCCAAATCTCCCTTTCCTACTTTGATGTCCAGCCTAAACTAGGTCCATGTTGATGAAATGGAGAACCATTAAATCAGGATTCATTTTACTATCACACAGGATAATTTAATTACGGACTAAGTAAAACTGAAGGTAACTGAAGAATTGATGTTGTGTTGAATAACCACAAAAGTAATGAAAAACTGGGAAAGCAGGGAAAAGATTAGCTCCTTTGCATTCTGTGGAGGTCTACTCTGTCTAAATCTCAACTCAACAAAATGTGAAGAATGTCGCTACTATTTCTCATAAAATAACAACTACATATTACAATAAATGGTGATATTTAGGAACCAGATATAATTTGAGTGGAAATTTTTTTTTCAATTTCTAGTGTTATTCCCCTTTTCCTTGGAGCTTAGACCTAACTTATTAACTTGATTGAAGCTTTTTACAAACCTTGCAATTTTTTAAAAAGTATATGTGTATTAACTGGTTTACTCTTTAGAGCAATGGGTATATTTGAGGAAATCTAGACAAGAAGAATGAAGTGGTATGACAAAAAGTAGAGGTGATAAGTATCAGAGCCAGGATTTGAGCAATGGATATGTAGATTTACAACTTTGTCTTCAATACTGTGCTTTCCTCTTTAATTTGTGATATTAGATAGTCTAGATTGTTAGAGCAACTAATTCCCATGCACCAAATTTTAATGCCCCACTATGGAAATTTACTCCATCAACTTCTTGCATTAAACTCATTCATGCAATTTAAATTCAACTGAACCCTCCTCCTCAGGTTCTACACATGTACTTAGGTTAGCATCGTTACACAGCTTCCATGCACAACTTTCTCATTTTAGTCTGTAAGAAGCTGGGTACAGAGCAGGAAAGCACAAAGTGGGTGTCTGTGCACAGTGACCTGTGTTTCTGCCCATCCTTACAGCTTTGTAATACACTGGTTATGCATGCAAATGCAAGCCAGACCACATAACTTGTAAACACCTGTTCTTCTAGTTAGTACTGGTTTGAGGTGCAACCATACATTTAATCTCTATAGTTCAGTTTGTTCACTTGCAAAATGGTAATAAAATTTATGTGATATTACATAATATTTTTAAAGTCACATTGCAAAATAAATAGGATTTTTGGAGTAATACCAATTTTAAAACATAATTATACTACTTTTTAGGTGCTTATAAAGAAGAAAAATGTGATTTTACTTTACTTTTTATCTTTTAAATGATGAGAGAGAGATATACGTCATTTTTTTGTTCCAGTATTTATTTATTTATTGGTTGATTCTTCTAATTGCCCTGACCACCAGCCACAACCTTGGCATGTTGGGACAATGCTCTAACCAACTGGGTTCCCTGAAGAGGGCTTAAGAGAAGAGTGACTTAGAGAACTCAAACAAATGAATGATTGATGTGCAAGCCAAAGACAGAAACATTGATTCATAAGTCTTATTTTCTCCACTTAGATTTTAAAGATTATTTGGCACAGAGAACATAGACCCATCACCCAATCTGGTCTAAACACAGTAAAATGGTTTATAATGCTTTAGAGAGAACCCACGTCTAAATAACAGATACGTATTCTTGGCATTCACAGTTCACTCCAGGGAGAGTTCAATTCTTTTTAACACAAAAGAAGGCCGATTTGGGGAAAAATTAATTGTCAAAGTCAGTAAGATTACCTGAGGCAATAATAGAAGAGAACTTAGCAAGCAGAGAAGGAATAAAAATAAAAACACTTGGGAGAATACAGTATTTATGAAATATTCCAAATGATCTACTTATGAAGGGAATACAAATACTCTAATTGTGATGTAGTAAGTCTAACTATGTATTTTCACTGATGAAATTGAATTTTATACGTAAAATTTCTTTTCATCAATTATTGTTATAAGCCACCTAATTAGAGGTAAAGGTACAAAACTAGACAGACATTTTTAATTCTATATGGTGATTTTTTTGAACTAACTACATTAGATTAAAAAAAAAAAGATTTTATTCATTATTTTTAGACAGAAGGGCAGGGAGGGAAGAAGGAAGGGAGAGAACCATCAATGTATAGTTGCCTTTCACCTGCCTCCAGCTATAGATCTGGCTGGAGACCTGGCTTGCAACCTGGTTATGTGCCCTGATTAGAAATGAAACCAGCGATCAATCTTTGGGTTCATAGGCTGGTGCCTATCCACTGAGCCACCAGTCAGGGCTTAGATTTTTTAAAAAGATTTTATTAATTAATTTTCAGAGAGAGGGGAAGGGAGAGAGGCAGAGAGGGTGAGAGACAATAATGTATGGTTGCCTTTCACCTGCCTCCGGATATGGACCTGACTGGAGACCTGGCTGGTAAACTGGTTACGTGCCCTGGCTGGGAATAGAACCAGCAACCTTTAGGTTTGCAGGCAGTCTCCTTATCCACTGTGCCACCAGCCAGGGCCAAGGGCTTAGATTTTTTACCCCAGATGTATTCACCATAGTAGTTCAGCATATTTTTTTCTTTACTTCTTCATAGTCTACTATCTAGACAATTAAAAATAAATGTTTGCTAATACAGAACATATTCCATTTTCTTCATGAATTTAATATGTGTTTATTAAGCACTCATTTTGCCAGACACTAGGAAGGTAGTGATGAAGAAAGCATGAAGTCTACTCACTGAGGGAGGCTGAGATTAATTAAAATAACTATGTGAAATGTGCAACATATTATATGGCCATAAAAGCAAATGACAAATGTAAGGGAAGGAGGCAATAGGAGACCTTGGGGGAAATGTAGCTGGGGCCCTGAGCTACTGGAAAATCATCTGTATCATTCAGAAAAATGTGGAAGACCGTGGAAAGAGCAGCTGTAAGGGAACATCAGGAGACTATCTCTGGGTACATTACATGTTTGATGTTTGTTTGACAGTCATTGGGATTCATGAGTCTATTGGTCAAAGGGAAGATTTAAGCTAGACATAGAACTTTGTGAATAATTAGTATAAGTATGTATATAATATTTAAAACCAGGGAAATGATGAAACTATATGACTCACAAAAGGAATAAATATGGAAAGACTCAGTTCAAGGACTGAATGAACTTCAGTATCAAAATAGAAGAATATTTAGATGAGGAGAATCCAGCAGAAGTTACTGAGGAATATCATCTACAGATTGGAGGATAACACATTCAGTGTAACAAACTAGAAACCAAATTAAGAAGTGAGTTCCAAAGAGAAGTTCATGATGAGAGAAATGTGATTATAAGTAAATATACATATATATCATGTGGATTATGATTACATGTACTCATGCTGCTAAAAAATCAATCCATAGATGGGATTAGCAAAACATAAATTTTTCTGAATTACAATATGGAGTGACCAAAGCATCAACATGTTCTGGTGATAATTAAGGTCTGGTGGTAATTGGTCACCACTGTAGGGTAACTGCTGTATCTTGGTAGCAGGTTAGGGTACATATTTGTAGATTTACCTACAGGACATTCAAAGTCAAAGATATCTACTTGTAAGCAGTGAGGCTCAAATTGTGGTCTTGTGTTTAGTATTCCCAAAACCTGGGATAAACAATGGTGGAATAAAATAAACTTTTAAGGCTCCTTGAGGATTGTCTTTAGATTTCAGTGTTTTCTAGCAGTAACTAAATATTTAGTATGTGTCCTCAGAATACCATTCCAATTTCTAATGCTTAAGATTTCTTAAGAAACATAAAAATGACAAGATAAAACTAACCAGAAATATCAATTCTTATTATTAATTTCAAAGTAATACTTTACCAGCAAAATAGCTCTGCTTTGGATTCCACTGTCACATAGTTTTGATTTTAAAATCTAATTTCTAATGTAGATTGGGTTCTGCTTAATTTGACAATGAAGAAGAATGTTGAGATATGACATGAGATTTTCCTTTTGATACCATTTTTACCTGTTGGTAAACCTGCTGACAAGTTCTATGCTTCTTAACTTTTGGGCAAGCTTATGGGCAGATGGAATGCAAAAATGTATTTAAGGTAATTTCTCTTTTGTTATCTTCTTCCTAATCATAAACTTTTTGATGAGAGGGGGCACTGAAAAGGAGAGGGAAGGAAGTGACAGAGGCAAGGGCTGGGAAGAGAGTGAGGCTTGGTGGAGAATAAAGATGAGGAAGAAGGGAGGAAAAAGAAGGAGAGAAAGCCTCTTAAGACTGTTTGACATTTCTCATAAACACTCCAGAACTCTTCAGGACTCTTCCCTGATTGTCAGCTGTTCTCTGAATATCTGGCAGGATCTCAAAGTGTCTTTGTGGGAATTGGGAAGCTTCTAGAATTCCATTTTGCTAACCAGCTTACTAAACCAGGTGTGGAACAGCAGTAGGCCTGAAGGGAACAAGGGCTAGAATTAGGGGGATATTATCAGGAACTATTAAACTCCCCATTGGAGGGGCCACTCAGATACTCTGGCACCAAATAGTTAGACTCTGCCCTCATCGCTAAAGGAGGTGAAAATTAATGATGCAGATGGAATGTTCCATCCCCCCTTTGGAAGAAGGGCTTAAAATCAAGATCAACTGGGTTAATCAAAACGAAGAGGAGTAAATATTTCTTGCTTTTAGGGTTAACAAACTAAAATTCATAGCAGTTTCATTAATTACTTCATTTGTAGGCACATTGAGTTATAGACATAGAAAAATGTGGAATCGGACCCATGCTAGTGTAAAAATGACTCCAATTTGAATACGTATCAGGCTCACTTGCGTCAGCTTCTCCTGGGACTGGGGTTAGGAGTGGAATTTGACTGCTAACTGAGCCTTACGTGCTGGTCCTGATGAAAGGGTTTCAGTCAAGATGTAGAAAGGGTTGTAAAGTGACAATAAGGAAATATGGATGCATTTTTGCTTGCCCGTTACAGGTTTTTATTTATTTATTTCAATTTAGACTCTCATTTAGCCAGGTATTTTGGTTTTTAGTTCCCCTACATGCAGTGATGCAGACACTTGGATGCAAGGAGTTCATTGGAGTGGTGATCCAAAAAATCTTTGGCAAGGGGTATGAAAGTGAAACAGAGAAGAAAAGAAAGCCAACATTAGACGCATCAACAAGTAAGCTGTTGCTGCAGGTGTATAATCTTACTAGGGAACACCGAGAAGCATTTTAGAGTTATACCTCCCACAAGATAAGGAGACTAGAATATTGGTAGGCAAATGCTTATCATTTATTAGTGGAGGGATTTTTCCCTAGGAAGTTTAATCTTAGCACATCTGGTTGACTCTATGCATGTTAAACACAGTCAGGGAAAGCCCTCGGGCAAAAAAAAAAAAAAAAAAAAAAAGGATCAAAAGCTTGGTTTTGGAGGCCTGGCTGCAATACAGCGAAGTAAGGAGATCACAGTAATACTTCTTACTGCAGATCACACCCATCCCTATTTTCTGACGCCTGACTGTATAGCCTCACTAGACCATTGGAAGTCACAACTTTCGATATCACCAACTCCTTTGGAGTTGTGATTACAAACTTCTTACTATTTTTTAAAAAGCTAGAAATCAATCTTAAATAAGTTTCAAAGGGGAAAATCACATCCGAATGAACCTGTGTTCAATTAACCTTCATTAAGATTCTGCAGGCTTTCCGCAACTCACTGTGAAGGGGAAATGTTCTCTGAAACATGACCAAACAATCAATAACTTAGAAACATAAAAACATTTTTGTGCTCTGACATCATGAAGGTATTTGTTTAATTAACAGCCTTTATTATTATATTACCTTTTCCCATATTTAAAGCAATATGCTGCTTATATAATTAAATCAAAATTACGGATTATTCAGAAGGTTAAAAAGGGAGGTGAATATGTAATTCAGACTGGCTAGTCCTTGGTTTGGTAGTGTACTAATTTGGAACCTTGTAGAGTTGTGGAAAACGACAGTCCTAAAGTCTCAGGCTCCTATTAGTTCCAGCCAATTCAATCTATATTTATATAAGCAAGGAAGTTTGGGTCCAATTTTTTGAAATTTTTAAATCTAAAAAAAGGAATAAAATAAATCATCAAAATGTATTATATGAGTCCATGCTAAGTAGATTGATTTACCTATTTAAAATGTCAATTATTTATCACCCTTTATTTATACAAAACCCACACATACCTGCAACATTAGAGAATATTTTACACATTTGTTATATCATGAACAAAGAGCCTGTTTCTCTCTTAAGCTAGGCCACCTGAGTGTCAATACATGCGTTTATAGTAAAATCTCTATTGTGTCAACACTTTCTAGAATTTAAAAAATAATACTGATTGATTATCGACCTATTAATTTTTGCTTGTGCATATATAAGAGAACATTAGATATTTTGACACAAAAATGATCATGATGATGGTATTTTCAGCCTTACTGCTCTCAAAATTAGCTAGAAAGTTCCCAGACCCATGTGGCTGAGTTGGTCGGGAGTTGTACTACAAAGTAAAGGGTTGTGGGTTCAATTCCTGCTCAGGGCACATGCCTGGGTTGCCAGCCAGGTCCCAGATTGGTGTGTGTGTGAGAGGCAATTCATCAATATTTCTCTCACATATTGATGTTTCTCTCCCTCTCTTTCTCCCTCCCTCACCCCTCTCTAAAATAAATAAATAAAATCTTTATTAAAAACAACTGGAAAGAAATTAAGATATTTAATTGACACAAAAAGGGTTTGGTTGTAATTCTTGATCTTCGACTTGATTAAAAAAGATAAAAATAGATTAGTTTAATTTCATCACGTAGTGTTCTACAATATTAGACTCCTTTGAACGTTCAAAGAAAAGGTAATTGGAAACAACTCATTTTGCAGTATTACATTTAAGCTACAAGAAGTTATTGGACTGTAGAATTTGAGTGGATTTTGGAAATGGTTTTGTGGGATCATTCTCTTTGCAGGTGAAATACTGGCACAGAGTTCACGGACATGCCTCTGCTGAATGAGCCATGGGGCAGCACTGACCTGTGGGCAGAGATAACCTTCCTCCAAAGCTTAGGCACAAAGCATCATTGCTTCTCTCGAGATTGGGCCAGGGATCCATTCTCCTGCAAGCTCCTGTAATCATGTTTTTCACCTACAATAAAGTGAGTATATCCATTCTCCCTGTATCTGTGAAGCACTGGTATTTAAGCATGGACCACTCTGATTATAGTCCTACTGTAAATGGAGCAAATTACTTCCATGTTTAAGCTGTTTGTGAATCTGTATGCTCTGGATTATAAATACATTCAGCAGCACAACATGGCAATGTAACAACACTCAACCCTGCCAGTGACCTTAAATGGAAAGCTCCAGATATTGTTACCAGCCACTTACCATTCCATTTGGTACCATTTTGGCTGATGGAACAAGAGAGGAAAGTGTTCTACTTGAAAGAGTCACTGACACGTTGTAAATGAAAAGTACTGAAAGTATGACTGTGCTGCGCGAGAAATACCAGTTAATAGTGGATGATTCTTCCACTGAAAACAGGGAATGAATACTTCTTTCACACAGAAAATGATCAGACTAAAATCCAAAAGATATTAAAATAATACCATATACAGCCAGTTATTTCCTAAAGTTAAGTTATTCTTTGAGCTGCTAACTCACCCTTTAAACTTATGTATTAACCAGTTTAGTGTTTAATTTGTTAAATCATAGCTTTGTTATTTTAAATTTAGCATATTCAAGTATCAGGCAGCAAGTTTTCTAATATGCAGTCATTATATCCTAAAGGGCAAAGTAGGAGAATTTTATACTCTTAAATGTATAACAATGCACACATATATTATGCATATATAACAATCATAGACATAAGGCTTAAAAGGTAGTTCCTATATAAACATTGCATATTAACAATAAGAGTTTCATGTAATTTTATGTAGGAAAAGATTTTCAACCTTGTGTGTTAAGCTAGCAACATGACACTTGATTTGAATTGTAAAACATTGTTAGTCATCGCCTTCGACTACTCAGCCGTCACTAAACAAGACAAAATCACTTCAATTTGTTTTCTATTTTTGAAATGAGCTTGCCAGTAGCTGTAATAAACAGTTTTTACCTAAAGATCTTTCTCTAAACACCAGTGACTCTCTTACACATATTTGCTTTTAGCATTTCAAATTTGGCACCTGGCAAAATGGAGTTAAATCATGTTCAGTTCAACTCAGAACCTTATAATAGAACGAGATTAGACAAAACAGGTGAGAACATTTCAAAAATGAACACTGGTCGATAAATATTACCTCCAGTAAAATCTTTAAAGCAGAGATATATATTTTTAAATTCTAAGTTGAAAAAGCCAGACAAGTAAATAAAGTGTTTGTTTATTTATTTATTTATTTATTTATGTGTTTGTTTGTTTCTTGATTGGTTGACCACTTATACTCAATTCTAGTAACATAACTACACACAAAAGATCTAATTTTTTTTTCTTTGTATGTCTAAGTCCTTTTACTTTTTACTCTTGGACCCTGTTTCATTGATCTTTGCTAAAGCTTTGTATAGATCTTTGTTGGAGCTTTTTACCATATAAATGAATATAACATATGGTTATCTGGAAACCCTTAATTTTAATATAGTTTTGCTAATGCATGTAAACAAAGAGAACTATTAAGAAATCAGTGTCACTTCAGTATTTTTTCAGTTAGAAATGACTTTAACATCAGTAAACACAATTTTTTCTTATTACAAGAACTATAATTTTGAATAATTTTCCCTATATTATGTAAATAGTGCATTGCAAAAGCAGATTAACAAAGATCTTATCTGAGAAACATGATAGATACAAGAGTCAAAATGAACTTGGTTCAAGGATATGCCATTTGTCTAGTTTATGTTTAGAGTCATTGTATTTATCACCCTCTCCCTTGGGTTCCACATGTAAGTCATTACATGTATTTAAAAAATAACATCAGATTTAAAGACTATTATTATTATTATTATTATTATTATCGCCTGCTTCATGGTCTTAAAACACCATCAGAATTTCTACATGCATTATAAAATTTCTCTGTTAGTGATTTAAAATTTTGTGTTATGTATTTAACTCAAATGAGGTAATTTAAGTGACATATAAGCATCATAGGTTGGCTTATGTAATGTGAAAACAAACAAAAAATAATCCTCATAGTTTTTTTTTGACATTTCACATTCTGAAAATAAAGGTTGGTCTTGGTTGATGCCATATAAGTCCTATTGTCTGAAATGTAGAAATTTGTATGAACAATGAAGAAACATACTATTTCACTAAGAAAATCTAAGAATTTCTAAGTAGTTGATTAGTCAAAATACTAGACAGTTGTGAAAACCACTCACACAAACTATTGCAAGGCAAATAAGTGTATTCTATGAATAAAGAACATAAAATATTTAGACATATTCTATATTTTTAATTACAATTAATTTTTATTTGAACTTTAGACTTCATTGCTTGGCATTTCTTAGTCCAAAATACATCATTAAAAAATTTAACTCTTCTAATACCTATGTGGTTGATGTTTTACTTCTGTCAATAAAAATTTCCTTTTCCCATCTGTCAAAATGTATTTAATTGTATGTTAAAAATGTGTAGCTAATCCTGGCTGGTGTGGCTCAGGGAATTGAGTGCCAGCCTAAGAATCAAACGGTCAAAGTTGGCTTTCCCAGTCAAATTTGTGTCAGACCAGGGTTATGGGTCAGGTCCCCAGTTGGGGACACACAAGAGACAACCACACATTAATGTTTCTTTCCCTCTCTTTCTCCCTCCCTTCCCCTTTCTCTATAAATAAATCAATAACATCTTTAAATTGTGTAGTTAATTGTATGTCAATTATACCTCAATAAAGCTGTTAAAAGATTTTAAAAATCTTATTTATTCTACAACTTATATTTTCTCAAGTACGAGGGAAAGGATAATAATAATTGTAAAGAGCAGAAACATCAGCTCTCACAGCAACTCTTACCACAGGTGGACCCTTATGGAATTCTCAGCTTCCTCAAATTTCCTCTCCACCTTTCTGTCTCTTTCCAGAACATTGTTTCTAACAGGATGTTGTCTGCTCACTCATTCTTTGAGATTTCCTACCATAAATCTCCTGCCTTTGTAGCCCAAAGGAGATGTCTGTCTCAAGCACACCTATAACCATGAAACTTTTAAGTTATGAAGAATGAAATAAGGCTCTGAATATCTTTGCTCATCACAATTGCAAATATTGTTATATAAATATTGAAAAGCCTGTTTATACAACTGCAGAAATTGTACTGAAGTGTTTTTCATTCTTACTCATATTTTTACTTCAGCATTATTTCTCTTGGACATGGATATGAGCCCATGATATAAGTGTGATAAATTTAGTGACAGACATTCTACCCAAATGTCCAGCTTTGTCAGTAAGATTTACTGTCCCTTACACAGAGCGAGCTCTTCTGTCTAAGAGCTCATTACTCACGTACAGGTTTTACATGGAAAACTATTTAACTCCCTAATGTACATTAATTCACCTAATATTTATGGTGCACCCACTACAGAACTTCTAGATTAGACCTGGGACAATATACTCACGCAATAATTAGAATATAAAGTAATTCGTGTCGGAGAGGGTGTTGGTTAACATTATAGATTTAGAGATAAGGGCCTGAGTCACTGCTATATAACTAACCATGGACAACGTATTCAGCCTTACTAAATATTAGTTTACTAATGAGGTTAACAATGATACCTAGTTCAAATGGTTGAGGTTGGGACTCAATGACATTTTGCATGCAAAGTGTGTCCCTAAAGTATCAGCCACATAAACTGTTTTAATTACAGCAACATTGGCTGGACACTTTCAGGACAGACCTCATGTGACACAATAATGTGCTCTAGCAATATACTAAATATCATTATTTTATGCTTATTAATGTTCAAATCTAGAAGGTTGTATTTTATTTATGTTAGGCCAAATATCTGAGTTTAGAAAAACTAGATATAATGTATGAGTGAAGACATTTAGGGTCAAGGAAGGTAGATTTACTATGGGTCGGGGGATCCCCAACACCACCCTATCCAGCATCGGGGCAGAGAGTGACCAAACCAAAGGCCTCAGTCAAGGACCCTGGGAACCCTCCCCCAGCTTCTCAGGCAGCACCAAGTGTGGTCTGAGCAAGAGGCTTAGGGCGCCTGCAGCCCGGAGTGGAAACTTGGGGCCAGTGGGGCATCTGCCAGGCCTGCACTTGGACACTCAAGGGCCACGGCCTCACAGTCCTGTGGAAGTGCTGCGGACCTCAGTGTCCTTGCCAGGGCCCCGAACAGCACGTGACGGCATTCTGTGCCTGGCTGCTCGCCTTGCCCTCTCAGTACTTGAACCTCCTCCCTCATCCCAGAGAAGCTGGCCTCGCACACAAGCAGCTCCCAGGGGCCATTCCTGTGGCGCGACTCTGCCTTTCCTGGTGGCCACTGTTCTCTGCCCCCAGCCTGCTCCCAGCAGCCCCGACAGGCTAGCGATCAGTATCAATTATACGTGGGAAGGTTGTTAATGGGACATATGGCTATTGCCACTGATTTATCATGGCTATATTTCAGCAAACATGCCCGGAGAATTTAAGGTACCTTTCCCAGGAAAACTGGGATTTTCTCTGTTTAAATTTCATCATGGTTGTCAGGAAAATACAAAACAAATGTACATGCATGTGTGATGATACCACACATGACATTTTGGTCAAAACGGCTTTTAGACCGCCATAAAAAGATACTACTTTTTGAAGCAAATTAAAGGTTTTACCTGGATCCTTTCTCATGCAAAAATACTTGCTGCACTATTTCTATGCTTCTGGCATCTGCATAAATTATGGCCTATTTTCATTTGGGGAATTGCACACTTAAACAATATTATATAGCTATCAATTTAGTTTACAAAGAGCTGCCAGATAGAATTTGCATAATGTTTCCAGTGCCATCCTTGCCAATTAATGCTGGCAAACAGACCAATCAGGTAACAAGAATGGATAGTTCAGAAGAGAAAATGGTTATGCTCCTCTTATTCAGAATGCAATAGACAGAAAATTTCGTATTAGCATGATCACAAACTTAATCCTTTTCCCTTTTTTACCTCACTTTTAAACGTTTAGTATGTGGTTCTCAATATTATTTAAAATGAACTAGGAAACCCTTTAATTCAATATTTTAAAATATCGAATATTTTAATATTAATTAAAATAATGTTTATTTCTTCATAAATTTATGGAAGTGAATAAAAATGGGAAAGCTAAAAAGTAGATCCAGGGCTTTTCTTTTCTACTTTATTCAATGAATATAATAGTATACGTAGTTCTATAAATATTAATATATTCACTACATCTGGTCAATAAAACATAGAAAATCCAAGCTTGCAAAAGGGCATATATTCTGGTGGAGAACTAAAAGTATGCCCATAACATACATATACATGTGTATCACAAATATATACCACATATATATCCCTGAAACTTATTTTAGCCAAGTCAATGATGCCATTTATCTTGCTCATGAATATTTAATTTGGGCAAAACTCAGCGTATGTCACCTGTCTCGTTTTTAATCCTCACCTGAGGACATGCTTATTGATTTTAGATCGAGGGTAAGGATGGAGAGAGAGGGAGAGAAATGTCGATGGCAGAAAGAAACATTTATGGGTTGCCTCCTGTACTTGCCCTGACTTGAGACTGAGCCTGCATCCTAGGCATGTACCCTGACCAGGAATTGAACCCATGACCTTGGGTTTTTGGGACAACACTTCAACCAAAAAAGCCACACTTGCTAGGGCAGCATATCTCATCTTTACTTAATTTGGTTTCAGCCCAAGTGGTTCAAAGGCTAGGGCTAGAATTATCAACAGGGTTTCTCACATCTTGGCTATTGATAGTGACTTGAGGCTGATATGGGCTATGAACAAATTAATGGGCTCTCAACTGAAATACATATGCACATGTGGCTTTTGTATGCTGCTAAATTTTGTTACAATATGGTTAATGCATCCCATGAGCCCCAAGTGTCCCAGGATAGATGGAGCCAGGCTAAAACTCCATCACTTTTTATGAACTAACATCATCAATTAAATTATTACTTCAGTCAAATTCTACTTTTTAATGCATTCGCAAATTTACAGCCAATTGCAAGTAGACAGAAAGTAGATTCAATTCTTGGTAGGCATGGTGCATTTCTCAAAGTGCGTGTAGGAACATAAATATTACTTATAAACATTTTTTCAAAATACAGTAGATTGTTATGGTGAAATAATCGATAATATAAATATATCTTATTTGTTCATTGCACCAACAAAATAAAAAATGCTAATTGTTCAATGATAAAGAAAATAATGCTTTTAAAGTAAAGTATTAGGTATTTAAAAAGGAGAAAGTTCTGCACTTGCTTCTGTAGCATAATTTTCAGGCAAATAAAATAAGCCACAAGAAATGTATGTGGTAATGTGGATGATGCAAAATGAATATAGATGTGTTGATCTATCTATCTATCTATCTATCTATAAAAATATAATTTTATATACAATATAATATGCATATATGTGTACATATTATATATAATAAGATAGAATATATATGTGTGTGTTGTATATATGTGTATATATATATTTCCTATGCATTCTATGCATAGGAAGTTAGTAAAATAATGGCCACAGAATAAGGAGACTGGGTTACAGGAAGACAGGTGGAAGGACTATATTAGCTTTCTTAATTTTTGTGCATTATAAATGTTTGCACACGTAGTTTTTGATATACTAGTAACATGTTCATAACTACCTAAACAAATAGTTATAACTAAATGTATAGCTGTTTAAATATCTTATAACGTAATGAATATTATCAAAGAATCAAAGAGATATTATAAGGGAACCCTTGAATAATCCAGAACTGCTGAGAAATTTAAAGATTGCCATGAAAATGACATTTGACTTTGATAAGTTTTTTTTAACTAACATTTTTTCCAGTACTTCCCTGTTTATTTCAATCATTTTATAATTACCATTCACTTCAGATTTTTATAAAAGTCTTCTCACCCATTGAAGATACACAGCATGTTCATTTTCTGATACTTGGTGGTCAGAACTGAGTCCTGCCTTCAGAAGCACTTTTCCAGAGTCAAAAACATAAGTTAGAAATCACCACAGGGTATCCACCTTTCAAAATAGAAAGGGAGAGATAAATTCATACCTGTTGGCTCTAAAGAAATACATTGAAGGTTGTGATGCTTTACAGTTTTCCCCAAAATGTTTTCAACCAACATAAAAGAGAAATTTTACTAAATAACTGGATATTTCAGCCAAATGCCTTAAATATAGGTTTCTATGACTGAAATATGGCTAACTGATGCATGTTTTATTTTGTTCATCTGGATAAATTCTACTATTATTCCAGGGTGTAAAAATGCTTTTCTACATGTTTTTTCACTTCAGAGAAAAAAGAAAACACTAACTGTAATTACTCCATGTTAGTAAATAAAAGATTTCAGGGAAGGGGGAGTTGTATGCCTTATACATTAATACCATGTCAAGTGAAAGTGGATTTAATACAGCCTTACTACTTCTATAATTTGATCACATCAGAGATCATAAGTATGAATTTGGATAAATAAGAGGATTTGGCTCCTGAATCTGAAAGCCAATATTGTGATGACAAATAACAGACTTCGTTTGTCTAAGCTCCCATTGAGAATTCAATTGCTTTGCCTTTATTATTGAAGAGTGACACGATTTTAAAAGTATTTTATTTAAACCTACAACAGAGTTGCAAATTCTATAGCACGGTCATTTTGTACAGGGTTACAGATGCACAATTTTCATGGGAGCAGTTCCAAACCCCGGCCTGTAATTATTTATTTCCAGTAGTTACCACTTAGAGCATCATGACAGTCACTCTAGGGGTCTGCTTGAGAAATTGTTGCTGACTTTCGCACTTAGTAATTAGATTATGTTGTTAGAGGGATGCTAAATTTCGGTCATTGAAATTTAACAGATTTCAGAAACCTTTGGCTGAGGGCTTTTGATTCTATTCCCATGGCAACTGTCGCCTGGACAAACCGGTAAGTAGCTTTTGAGAAAATGGGTGTTAGATGTTTAAACCTTTGCTGCTGGTGAAAAATGTAAGCATAGTAATATACTTCAGGTGATAGTTTGCTTTCCATGAGATTCTGTGCATTACAACTAGTAAATGCTAGGTTTCATATGAACACGTTTGTTGTAAAAACCAATGTTTAAAGTAAATACTTGTCTTTACAGTATATATGGAAGGGTATAATGCCATTTGTGGCATTCTCTGGAATATTATTTTTCAAACCTTAGGTAATAAAGACATAACAATGAATTGTGAGTCAATAATGTAGATAAAATGGAAAAATAATAATTATTAATGCAAAAAGAAGAAAAGGGAATAACGAGAAAAAAAGAACAGATGGACCAAATAGAATGCAATTAACAAGGAACTAGAAAAGTTAAATATACCAATATTGACATTATATTAAATTACTCTAAACAGTCTAATTAGAAGAGGTATAGTGCTACACTATATAGAAATACAACACCCAAAACATGCTGCTTCTCAGAAATCATTTTAACTATAAATATAAATATATTAACAATGAAAAGATATTAAAATATACTATGCCAAGTGTCTCACTGCTATGGAAGATAGATTATTCATGGAGAGACCTATTAAAAATCCACCCCCCTGACAGATTCCTAAATTTGAGAAACACCTCTAAAAGCCAATTGAAATTTGTAATTAGTGAGATTTACACATTTTCTATACCTTTGGGATGAATTAGTGAATTGGAATTATTTATGATATGGTTGCCATATTATGTTTTAGATTCTGTCAGACAAGAGCTGGCTGAGTAAACCAAGAGAATAAAGACAGCCTCTTATTTAAAGATTTGGGTGGGGGTTTTTTTTTGGAAGTGTTATTTCATCAGACAACTTGATAAGAGAAGAAAACTTAAGACTATTTTGTGATGAGGAAATCTGTTTCAAATTGTAACCTGGTAATTGACTGACAAAGTGGTCCATATAAATGCTATCTAATAATTTATTCTTTGTTATGATTTTGTTAACCCAACAAGTTTCAAAAGATATTTAATACCACATGTTTTCTCTCTAATATAATAGTCTGAATTATTTACATATATGGCTTTTCAGATAACCACTTCTGTAAATTTAGAATAAACTAATACAATAATGGCAAAAGATAGATGACCAGATCTGATTTTTTGTTGTAAATTTTCAGAAGTATAAAAATAGAGGAGCCCTGGCTGGTAGCACAATGGATAAGGCACCAGCCTGCGAACCCAAAGGTTCAGGTTTGATTCCCCAGCCAGGGCACATAACAAGGTTGCAAACCAGGTCTCCAGTCAGGTCTGTGGCTGGAGGCAGGTGAAACGCAACCATATGTTCATGTCTCTCTCCCTCTCTGCCTCTTTCCCTTCCCCTCTTTCTAAAAATAATGAAATAAAATCTTTTTAAAAAAATAGAGGAAAAACTGTAACATGATGAGATATTGAGCAATATCTTGATGTACCAGAGTTACATGATCTAGTCATATAGAATGCTAAAAGGTCATGTTATATAACATAGATTCTATTGTGTTTTCTTTATCGGTGAACCACAAGTATATTTAAGGTGTCAATGCAGCCATTTTCTCCGTGGCTTATGACAAATCATCCTTTAGTTGGAGATGTAAATGGAAACAACTTCTATTCACATCTATATTTTGATTATGTAAAGATATATAGCTACCTTTTTAATATAGAAAAAGTACATTTATAGCTACATTCTAAAATTTTACCAACATTTATGTACAATAACTATGTTAAAAAAAAAACTGCCTGATTCTTTTATCTCTTTTGATAGATTTAGGTATTCATCTTTGGCTCTGCAAGTAAATCCACATAGAATGGTAAAAGCAAAATATATATAGATTCCTTCCTTGCTTTTCCTTCCTTCCTTCCTTCCTTCCTTCCTTCCTTCCTTCCTTCCTTCCTTCTTTCCTTCCTTCCTCTCTCTTTCTCTTCTACCATCTTTTTTTAATAGCCAATAATTAGGGACTATTCATTTTATTTTTATTTCTTCAATCCCATATTTTATTATGTCTAAAATTTTTCAAATGCACTTTAAAGCTAATATAGTTTAGCATCTTTTCTTTCAACTACAATATAATGATTGTTTTGGAAGAAGTCTTAATTCTCAGTTTTCCAACTACATGTTTGTTATAATAAATTAAACTTTTCATTGTATCACAAGCTGTGCTTGATATTTGCAAAAATACAGATAAGTAGGTGTCACTAAGTTATTAGGTACATAATCTTGAAAAATGGCATTGATTGAATCTCTGGCCATATTACTGGCTTGCTAGTTACACTGAGATCCAGTTCTACAAAAGAAATTTGTGTGTCCCTCTGACTAGGTGTGTCTCCTTACTGAGGAAGTGATTAGAAAAATCACATGTAATTGGATTGTGCTTCCTAAAATGACTTTGTACCTAGTAATAGAACTCTGAAGTTGTTCATATATATATGTACAGTTGCAGCCATATAAATGTGATCTTAAAATGATGGATTTTTGAAATGGGAATTTAACTTCTGAATTCTTTTTCTGAAAATTATACTCAATTGGCCCTTCTATCAAGATTTATATTTAGCCAGAGGTTGGCTCAGATTTTTGCCTTTATTGGTCTGACTTTGTTTCAGATATTTTGGAGATAGTTAGGGATCTTGATCTTCTCTTTCTCTACCTACAGTTTCCTCTGCCCCCTGTGTGGACAGAGGCAAATTGGTCTTCAGGAAGCTGCAGGCACAAACAGGTACTTGCCATGGCTGCTCCCACTAACTCTGTCTTCTTTTACCATTTTTACTTTTAGATTACCTAATTCAGCAGCCACAATTGCCTATTTTCTCTTTCTTGAATTTTTTTTCAGCACTAGTCCTAGAGATTTCACTTTCTAGCTCGGTAAAAAATAAAAACGAAGCCTGAAGATAATGAATGGGACACCATTTATCAAATACACCCCCTTTCTGCCTTGTAACCCTTAGATAAAGGTACATCTTAGACGAGTGACCATCCTCCTCTGTCCTTTTCTTCCTCAAAGAGAAACTATGAAATGGTATTCCATGGGACAGCTCGATTAAAACAATGCCTTTTCTTGTTTTGTTTTGTTTTGTTTTGTTTTATTATAAGTTAATCTACAGCTCAAATAACTCTAGGTTGTTTGGACTTCCCAACTATTCTCATTTAGAAAGTTTGTCCCACAATCATATAATTAAAATAACAGAGACATGAATAATATAAATATGCTCTTGTTTTTTAAATTCCACTCTATTCAATAGAATGTGAGTCAAACATACTTCAAGACATAGGCAATGCAAGCCACTGTGTTTTCTGTAAAGAAAAAGAACTATAAGGTAAATAAAAACCCCAAGGGCAATGAAAGTGACATTCTCCTTCAAATATTGTAATATACTGTCTATCAATCTGAAAGATTTTTCTCTGACATTTAAGTCAGTTAAGTCATTGATATTACAGAAAAGTTGACTTCATTTATATATATATATATATAATTTATAATGCAATTTATATGTGTAAACACTGACATAAAATGCTTATAATTATCATTAAGTAGGCTTACATTAATTTCATCTGCATTTTAAAAAACTAGGATTAGATATTTTATAATATCTTAAAAGTTACATATTCAACAATTGCCCTCATAATCCTCTAGTAGAAAATCATATTCTTACCATGTAAATCAGGTGAAGAAACGTATGGGTTTAATGCCTTGGCTAATGATATACAGAAAGACATTTGTGGCAAGGGTCAACAATCAGAATTTATTTGGAGATGTCACTTTCAAATTGCTGTTTCACATTGACCTCTGAAAGAAAATCAATTATATAGAGCTTACTGGCTTAGAGAATGTCAATGCAATGCAGTTTAATTCATCATTAAACCTGTACTGTCTATTTTACCAGCCTGCTATTTACAGTGAATAGGAAAGCAGAATAAAAACCACATCTGGAGAATAAGGAAAGCTTTTTTTATTGTGATGTTTACTAGACAATAGTAACATTCCTACCAAAGTGCTCTTCTGTCATACCAGATATATATTTTAAAGGGTTGAGTTAATGGAATGATGTTAAAGCAGAAAGTATCAGAGATCATCACTTTATGATGCCAAAATGTGGGATTCTATTGTTGTAACTTCTGAAGTTCCATGAAAAATTTCAGGGAAATGAGCTTTCTCAAAGAATAATGGATTCAAAGGACAGCTGGAGTGTCAGAAAGAGGTAACAAATTTTTATAATACCAGACAATTTACTGTCTGACCAAGAACTTCATCCACATGTGCCAAGGTTGCAGGTTCTACTTCTGGTTAGGGCACATACAAGAATCAGTCAATCAATCAATGCATAAATAAGCAACATAACAAATTGATGTTTCTATCTTTCTCCCTTCCTTTCTCTGTCTAAACATATTTCAAAAGTTTCTCTTACCTTAGGCAACTTGCTTTTGAATTTCTTCCCACATGGAATTTTATGATTTCTTTAAGGTCTTCTGGCTACCTAGTTTTCTTGCCCCAAAATGAAAACAAAAAAAGATAATGTTTATTTTTAAATTACACTTTATTTTTGAGGTAAAATTGATATATACCATTGTGTAAGTTGTGCACAAGGTAATGATTTGACACACTTAAACTATGTATGATATGATTTCTATGATAGCATTAAATAGCACCCCTTATCAGCTCACATAATTATATATTTTGTGATTAAAACATTTGAGATATAGTGTCTTAGTGATTCTGAGGCATAGAATACAGTATTCTCAACTATAGTCAGGATGGTCTTAAATATTTAAAAATGTATGCATATGTGAAATACAATAAAAAAATACAGCAATATAAAAATGTCTTAGAAAGCACAAGCTGAAGGTAAAGTTTACCAAACTAACTGCTATAATTTATATTCCAGGTAGTATTGTGTATGAGTTTGTCTTTTTCAAATGAAATTTACTGTGGTGACTGTGGCTAATAATGTTACTTGAGGGGGACTGAGCCCAGAGAGTGTCTGCCTCTGGTGGACGGGAGTGTGTGGGACCTTGCCTTCAGGTAGGGAAGACTTCACAACAGGAGTCCAGGATACTTTGAAAGCATGCTTATTAAAGCTGCCCACAAGGAAGTAAGCATGCACTGAGGGTAGAAGAAGCCATGGGGAGCCTAGGCGGTGCTCTGTGTTGGCTCCCTGGAAATGTTATCAGAGCCAGGAGGCTGCCTTTATCTGGCTGGAAAGGCAGAGATCTTGGAGGCAGGATCTGGGGGGAGCCTGGAATGAGCTGCCATGTGCCCTGCTCCCTGGTTGCAGTCTCCTGGGGACCCTAAATGTGTAGAGGAAAGAAAGTAAAAAGTGCAGGCCAGAGAAAAGGTGGGGCTGTGCTCCGAAGCTTACCTGCCCTGAGTCTGTGTCTGGAGGGATTTTCTCTCTCTTCTGTGGGTGAGACTCTTCCAGGAGGGTTTCAGCAGAATATCCATCCATCCACTTCCCAGGTGCACTTCTAATAGGTTGATGCATCAAAATGAACATATGTGGGGACCCCTGACCTGCAGAGACCCCTCTGTGCTGTGGATGAAAAGAACCTTCTTCCTAGGCAGTTTGTGCTGGAGGCGAGAAGGACAACTAATGTCTGAAAGACAAGAGCCTTGAGCAATTTCTGCAAAGGTATTTATTGAGTAACAATGGTAGAGGGTGTATGTACATGTCATTGTGAAGGAAGACTATTCTATAGAACAGGAGTTACTATGTTTATACAATCAACAGAAAGAACATGGAGGTCTTGCCCCAGGACATGGTCAGCTAGACAGGGAGACACCAAGGACTCCAGGTGGCTTATTAAAAATAGGGAAGGTAAAGTTACATGCAGGTTAATGAAAACAAGTGAAGGAAGTAGCAAGCTTCAAAGATTGTATCTCAGGGCCAAATTGTCACTGGGGTTCCCTGATCACAGCATGGGAGTTTGTATGTACCCAGCCTTCTCAGTTTTCCAGTTGGGCCTTTGTAGACTTGGCCTGGCCCATGCAGGGCTCCACACCCCTCCACCATTCCAGGAGGACTGCAACAAAAATATAGGGGAGCTTGAAATTATCCCTTGGTCAGCTTCACTGCTTTATTTTTACCTTGGGTCTGTCTGGTTCTGGTCAGTTTTCTGTAATTTCTTCTCCTGGCTTCATCTGTCCTTGAGATTGGCTGGCACAAATGGCATTAATGAGGTAGCTGTTCGCTATTTCCCTGGTCAAGGTGATGGAAATTGTTCATTCTTTGATTAGGGAGGAGAGATACAAATCATTTGCTCTTAAATGTCTTTGGTTAGGGAAGACAGGTCTTGTGACTCACCAGCTCACTGTAAATTGTTTAAAATATTTGGATTTGTTAAATTATTTTTTCTCAGTTTCCTCATTCTACTCACCCAGTAATTGTCCTAGCTTCTTACAATCCTGCCTAAAGGAATACGTTATGTAAGTTTCCATTGTACAATTATATTGTTCATCATCTGTTTGTGTATTACACTGTGCGCTTACCACCCAAACTCTAGCCTTTTTCCTTTATTGTATGTTTGACCCCCTTTACCCTCTCAGACAATAGCATGGTGGTTTCCAGAGGGGAAGAGGGATGTAATGGGGATAAAGAGGGTTAATCTATCTTTTAGAAGTACCCACACAATCGCATACTAATACATTGTTTGTAAGAAGAAAGAAATAAAGAAAAGAAAATTCACACCAGCCAAAAGGCCACATCCATCAAAGCTTTTGGAGAAAAAAGCTCTTAATCACATTCTAATTCTACCTCCTAATGCTAACTATTCTTCATAGTTTCATATGTATTCATCCAAGATTTATATTTATGCTAATACCATTAAAAGATAGTTTAACAGAAAGAAATCCTGTAATAAGTGTTACTTTTTGTTTATTCACTTAATAATGTGAACTATAGTTTTTGCTATTTCAATGCATAGCTTTCAACTATGTTATTTTAATAGACATATAACTTTTAATGCATTATTTTACAAACTTTGAAGAGTAATTCCATATGTTATAATGAGTGTTTAACTGATATTTTATGATTTATTTTATATTTGGTGATGTCTCAAACATAGAAAAATATTGAGTACAAAAGCAATGTTAATATATAGGTAAGCTTAAAAACAAAAAAAGGAGATATCCAAGTGCTAACCAAAAAAAATGAGCAAATAAATAAGAACTTCAGAGCCACAGTGGTAAATTGGAATTAAAGTTGTATTCACTTTGGGTATATTTTAATGGATATATGCTTAGTGGCTTGAATTTTAAAACTAGTATGGGGATTGCACCTGTGCATGATTATAATTAAAACTAATACACTTCATAAAGCAGACAGCTGAGCAACGCTGCCATATCTCTGAAGAGAGAACCCTTGTCAGTGAATTCACATGCTACCATCACAAAGCACACATAGGAACTTATTGCCCACTGTTGACAAAAACCAAACCCAGAGTTAGGTAGGAGAGATTTTATTGAAAAGATTATTTCAATAGAAAGAGCACTCTGACTGCATTATGAGAAATGTCTCAAAATCAAACAGAAGAAGTGTTTCTTTTATGGGGGAGGGTAATTAGAATAAAAAGGTATCTGTGGGGCAGTGAGGCAAGCAGATAACAGGGAACATCAATTGAGTGACTTAACAGCAAGGTACTTCTGCACAGTTGGCCAATTCTGAGAAAGAGCTTTTAATGATTAAGCCAATCAAAAATGTGCCAACAATATTGTGACACATTTATAATGCCTTATGTACATTGAGGCCTTGTTGAAATTTGAAGATATATTTTATTTTATATACATTTAATTAAAATCATTATAAAATTTTGAACATACTGCCCTGACTGGTGTGGCTCAATGGATTGGTGCTGGCCTATGAACTCAAGGGTCACTGGTTTGATTCCCAGTCAGGGCACATAACCAGGTTGCAAGCCAGGTCTCCAGCCAGGTCCCCAGCAGGAGGCAGGTGAAAGGCAACTGTACATTGATGTTTCTCTCCCTTTCTTCCTCCTTCCCTGCCCTTCTCTCTAAAAATAATAAATAAAAATCTTTAAAAAAATTTTGTTTGAACACAGCATATGCATTTATAAATAGAATAACTAAGTGCAGTTTTTAAGTAAAAACAAATACATATGACTTTAATAAACCAATATCACAGATAAATTATATCTTGATGAGCTATTTCTGTTTCTGTTTTTCAGTGTTTATGAAATATAATTTTTTTTACTATATTGAATATTTTTCCTTAAACATGTATAAAAGATTTGTAAAATATTTTCTGAAATGTCAATGTATCATTTATTTATTATCTCTACTTTGACCTCTTCTGAATATCAAATGAATGTTGCATATTATTACCCCAATATTTTATATAATACCTGAGCTATATTATCATAATCTTTTTAAACTATATCATATCATGATGCAAGCCACAACTTGTCACAGAATGTGTATAATTAACTGATGTTCAAGATTGCTTTTTCTCTCTGGATATAAAAATGGCATGCAAAGCCACCCAAAGTATAATCAAATTGAGTGTAGATTTTAAATGCATGTATCTACAGTAGTACATAACACACACTGTACCTCCAGTTGGAACATATCATTACTGTATTTATTATAAGATGAGACAGAAGGATTTCCTGAAATATACTTTACATTATTATATAATATTTATTAATCATCTCTTTAAAACCCAAAAGAGTAAAGTTCTCAGTGATAGTATTAAAAGTGAGGTCTCATCTTAAACATTGTATTTTTAGAGGCAACAGCAATCCTCAGACTACATTTATAATTAGCGAAGGTTGAGACCAGGCCTCGCAGGGAGTCAGACACTTGGAGCAACGTTAAGCAGCCCCCAAAATGACGGGTCTACTTCAGAATGCATGGGAAATATTTTTTATCACAGAGTGATTAAAAACCCTTATTTATGCACATGATTTATTCATTGACTTCTTCCTCCTAAGTAAATAATGTAGCAATTAGAGCATGCAGAGCTTTTCAAGAGATCAGAGGGGTGCTTCTCCAGACAACTCAAGTGCCTGTTGAAACATTTGGCTGATTCTGCAAGCCTTGAATACCTTTCAGAAATACCGCCCTCGCCATATTTTCTTTCCTTTTAATGCAATTTAATGCTTTCTCATTTTACCTTAGAATTTATCTGGCTTCCATGACCGTTTTCTTTGTGGTATTTTTGAAAATTCCCTTGGTTTCGGATGGAAAACATAAGCCAAATATATTCCTTACCATCGAGAGGCAATGAAGGAGAATAGAGAACGATTTAGTTTATTTTTCTGATCACAATCCTTTTGTTCATCCAACAGACATCTATTAGGCACATTTTCTGAATGAGGCACTTGGATAGACCTTGATCATATAAAGAAATATTAAAACATGAATCTGAGTTTTAAGATGCATATGTTTTAGTAGGATAAATAGGTAAGCAAATCAATGATTATAAAACAATGCTGAAAGTGTAATGAGGACTATTGCTGATCAGAGGACAATCTTATTGGGAAAAAAATCAGTTGGAACATTACCCGAAGTTAGGACAGGAAGTAAAGAACTGAGACATTTCAGGCAAAGAAAATAGCATTTAAGAAGCCTAAGACATAAAACAATATATCTTATATAATCAGAAAAGAGGATAGACAGGAACTAAATTTCCATTAATGACTGAATAAGATGTGATCTGACTGCAGAAAACCACTGTAAACCTTGCACGTAAAACACAAAACACTATTCATGAACAAAAGAAATAAGCATATTTAGGTGGAGATATATGTTCATAGAAGAGAAATATTACAAAGTACATTCTACATTTGGTGGATTTCACCCCGAAGGTGTGTATCATCAGTGCAGCATCTGAGGAGGAAATTGTGGAGGAAAGTTTATGTTTTGTGGCCTGGAAAATTAGAGACTTGAACTTTAGGTTGCTGCAAAGAGAGGAGACAATTGTGAAAGGAAAAGAAGCCCCCAAGCCTCAAATTTTTATAGTATATCTCTCTTTGAGTCCCTCAATCACGCATATATGGAACTGACAAAAGAAAACTGCTAAAAGTGGAAGTCCTGAAATCAGACTGGAGATGTGGCTCAAGAGACAGTTTTTGAATCAAGTCCAATTAGAGTATATGGATTCTAAAACAGAAGAAACAATTCTCAACAGAGATAAGCCTAATTTTTAGCACTCAATCTGAAATTACCTGATATATGAACAAGCAGGTGAATGGAAAACATTATCAAAAGAAAAGAAAAATAAATTAAACCAAGAAAAATTGTTTCTAATATTGTAAATATCAGAAAACATCATGTTAAATTATTTATTATAACTACCCTAAGTTATGTTTCATACAACACATTCCTGATAAAGGGAAAAAGGAAAAATATATATAAAGAAGGAAGCATATGAAAATTCTAGTTTAAAAATACAATATCTGAAATTAAAATTCACTGGATGAACTTAATAACTTAGAGGGGATGGGAGAAAAATTAAACTTGAAGGTAGCACAGTAGAATGTGAAAAACAAAATGAAAAATATTGTGAACAATAAACAGAGCTAAGGGAATAGTTAGAGAATATCAAACAGTCAAATATCTATAAAGTTAAAAACCTAGAAAAAAGGGATAAGAAAGATTGAAAGGGAAAATTATATATTGGGAAAAAGTTAAACCATTGTTAATATAATGAGAATGGTTTGCATACTATTGATGTAACCTGGCAGCCAAGAAGAGTGGACTGGAATGCACATGCGTGAATAATGATGACCTCACTGTACTAGTTAGTGGGGGAGGTAGATGCCATTGAGTGAGCATGTGTACTGTGTGGCTGTCACATTCAAAATGACTGAGCGAGTAGAGCAATGAATCTACATCAAATTGTATTTTAAGCTTGAATATTCCTCTGCAGAAGTCATTCAGATGATTCGGAAGGCCTCATTGCCCTACATACAATGTTTCTTGCATCCTGTGTTTTCTTTAATAAATGTCTCTATTATAGTAGATGGCTGGATATTTCCTGAACAGACCTTATGTTTATGTGCATATATTTATAGACATACATGTGCACCACATACATAGGTTTTCATGTTATGAAACTTAATTTTGTTAAGTTTCCAAACAATACAACTTAGAACAGAAAGAGAGGCATTTGTTTCCTCCAATAAAAATCAAAACAGAAGTTGATGCTTTGATTGGAAGATTTCATGTAAAGCTATCATTTCCAGCATGATACTATTCATTATTTAGTTTATCTGGCAGTTTGAAATAATATTTTTTCACAGTTGTGAGACTCCCAAAATGGTCCCTTATTAATTGGTCAGTCTTTATTATTTATTGGTGATGCCAACTTTGAACCATTGGTTGAGATACTAACTGCCATAACATTTATTGTAAAAGTTTGTTCTTTTCCTTTTGAATTCAGGTTTCCCCCACTATCTTAGAGTGTTTTTATGAAATCTTTTATAAATCAAAATGGAATAAAATCCCCTGCTTTCCAAAATCCTCTTTGAATTTCATTCAGCTAGTGAAAACAGGTATTCACTTTTGTGACAGCAAAGTGACTTAACATGATCTTTCAGGAAGTGAAGTATACTTGTGTATTATTATCAACACATTTACACCCAAAAGTTTTTACATCCACTTATGATTTTAATGTTAGCCAACTTTTTAATATGGGGCTTTCAAAGGTTGATTTTCTACTTTCTACACTTATTCCCTACTTTAGTCTATAATGAAGCGGTGTTTATAAAGGTATTTTGGAGAATTCCTGGGAACATGGAACATCAGCAGTGAAAAAAAGGAGACAGGGAGAGACTGTGGACCAGCTGGAAAGAATTTACCAGAAATAGCCCTGAAGGAAATCCAGCAGCACTTTTTAAAGCTGCAGTGGCAGGATCAACACCAAGAGTTGTCAGAAAACCACTCAGGGATATACGATGTATACAATTATTCTAGTTTTAGAGGAATATATGGCAAGGTTCCTTAATCCACGTGCCTTGAAAATTTATATAATGAAACACTTAAAGATGGATCCTGGAATATGAGACTTGCTAGAGTTGTTAGGCGGAACAAACACATCAAAAACTGAATTGTACTTTCGACTGATAGGTTATTTCTTATTTGAGACCATACTATTGAGTGAGAAGTTGTAAAAGATTGTTTGAAAATATGATAATTAGGTATACCTGGAATATAAATATATTATTTACAATGAAGAAAACTTGAGGAGAGTTGTAGCAACAAGTGTTACAATTTAAAATGTAAATCAGGATTCCATTGTATGCCTAAGAAGCAGGCAGTTGGAAAGTCTCACTTCTGCCTTAACAACAAGAAAAAGCAACATATTCTAAAAAAAAGGAAAGAAAGTGATCCTTTCTTAAAGCCATCAACTATTTGAAGTTACAGAACAATAGGAGAGCCTAAAATCTGAAGAAAGACAGATGAATGAAGGAGACACCGAATTCAAGGACTGGCTCGCTTGTGGCAGAAGGTAAGGGGAAGATAGTATGTCCTTACAAGTGGGTAAGAATTTAGTTACCATTCTTAATCCATTGCTGAAATGCTCAGTTTAGGCTGAGAGCTACAGGCATACTGGAGGTTTTGTAGCCACAGTTGAGTTCTTCGTTATGAAACTTCACAAACTGCACACAAGCAAGTTTGAGGAATGAAAGGCTGCGTTAAATCACCTTATATGAGGCTGGGAGAAGGAAGAGGGATAAAAAGGGAAATAGAAATCTAAATGTGTTTGCACTTAACATAGTTGTGCATAATACATGAAACAAAACTTATACTATACCCAAGGATAATATAAAGAGTGAAAGTGGGGACTTCAGTATGTTTTTCCCACTGCAAAGAAAGTCAGAAGTGATGCAGCAGAACAGAAAAACATTCACGACCAATTTGACATAATTGCTATTGTACAGAATTTTGACAGAATAACAGTATAATGACCATTATTTTCAAATTCAGTGTAACATTCAACAATATAGGTTGTATTTAGGTATATAAACATTTCCAAAAGATTTCAAAAAATGAAAATTATAACTAAAATGAGTCTAACCACAAGAGATTTAAACTATAAGTCAATACAATCATAATATTAGAAAACCCTCAAATATTTTTGAATTAAACAAGATAGTTCTAAATTACTTATGGGTCAAAGAGAAAAATCAATGCAGAAAATGACAACATATATTCTAATGAATGAAAATGGAAAGCATAAAATACATGGAGTTTGCTAATTAGGACATTTATAGCTTTAAACAGAAATACTTAAAATGTAGGTATGTCAAAAATAAGTAACTTAATATTCCACACTAAAAATAATAAAAAAAGAAACATGACCATACACTCCTACAACGAAACAACAGCTTCTTTCTTCCAAGTCTTGTTTTCTTTGTGGCAAGGTTTTAAGCAGATTCCAGCATTCTGCAAAGTCAGTTCTAACTCTTTTTGTCAGCTTATTAGTTGCTCTTGGGAAGGGCCAGGACTCTGGAAGCAGGCTGATTCCCTTACTGTTCTTCTCTACCTGCAAATACACTAAATGGGTATTGATTTATTTACTGCATGTCTTACCCATCCAAAAATATAGCACAAATGCATTGACTTATTTTTGTTGTTGTTGTTCATTAGCTTCAGATGGCAATCATCTGGATCTGTAACAGAACCAAGAATGAAGGTGAGCAGCAGAAGATGGACATTAAAAATTTTATGATGAAACCTGCTTAGTAGTTCAGGGAGAATATTCTGTAAGCACATTGCTCTCTTCCATTCTTTTCCCAGCAACCAGGTTTTCCAAATGGTTCTGCATCCTGCTAGGGACTTGTTATTATCTCAATTCAGGAAAAGGTTAAAGAGAGGAGTGGTAGGTACCCTACTTCTTAAAATCGTTTTCCCAAAGCAGCATGCATGACTTTTACACCCATCCCACTTGTTTGCAGGCCTTAGAAATATAGTTCAGAGGAACAGTGAGTGGTTTTGGTGAAAGGCAAGCAATGTCCGCCAAGGGATAGCTGGAGTCGCTTTCCTTTTATGAACCACTGAAGAATTGTGGCTTGTTTTGTTATGAAGAGTAAGCTGAAGTGAACTCCAGAGAGAGAGAACGCATATATGTTGAGGTCTGGAATCAAATAAGAGTCTGGGATATTTCATATCTGAATACCAGTGTGCCCAACACGAAGGATAGTAAGAACAGGTGCTGGGGGAAAATGCGAGGGTCAGATTAAACAGGGAACTTTCGTTATTTATAAAGGTTTTAAATTGTGTTGGTGTTGCAGCGTAAAGATGCTTCATAGATGTTAATCCGACAGAAAAGGAAATTGATTTAGCATATTTCAGGATCACTAGTCTTGTGGAAAGCAGAATTAACATGAAGCTATTAGATATATGCAAGAAAGACCAGGAGTTTTGCCTATGAGAATGACGAGGAAGATAAAAAAGTAAATATATGGATTGCCATGATTGTTGACCAGGTAAAATCAATAGGAAATGGTTGACACGTGCTTGCTGTTTTAGCCTGACAAAAGTTAGGTGCATGTCCTCAAATATTTGAAAAGCTATCATGTAGTAATATTCTGTGATGTTATGTGGAGTTCTTTATTGAGTACCTTGCATTTGAATGAATGGGTGTTTTCAAGTACAGAAAAAGTACAATGCCAGGAGCAGAAAAAGAAGAGCTTCTGTGTACGGACTGCCTTCAGCTCAATAAAAGAATGAATGAGCTAAAAATAAGAAAATGTCCTTATAGTAAACCAGATGCCTCAGAGGCTAGCTCTCTTTTCATAAATGAGGTTGGATTATCTGATGTTAGACATTGAATCTCAGAGGAAGAAATACCTAATTAGAAAAAGTTCCAAAAAGCTCTGCTGAAAATTAAGGGGCAAGACAACTTTGTTCTAAAATGAGGCTTTCAAAGCATTGCAGGAGAAACTGAAGTCCAACAACTTGTGGGCCATCTTCCTCCTAGTGGTCACCTGGCTTTGTGTTCTGTTCACAGCAGCTGAGAATTAATATTAGTGAAAAAGATAATGCTCAGTATTAGGTGATGTGCCTATGGCAAAAATGTAGAGCACCTAAATTTGCATCCCATGTATGTCATTCGTAATTATCCTTAACATTTAAAATGGTGGTGGCTCAGTGCATAGGCACCTGCCTGTGAACCCAAAGGTCACTGGTTCGATTCCCAGCCAGGACACATAGTCAGGCTGTAAACCAGGTCTCCAGCCAGGTCTGTAGCTGGAGGCAGGTGAAAGGTAACCATTCATGTTTCTCTCCCTCTCTGCCTCCCTCCCTTCCCCTCTTTCTAAAAATAATAAATAAAATCAAAATAAAATAAAATGTTAATAGTCTAAGAAAGCAGTGTTTAGAGGTCTTTAATAAGACTTGGTTAATAAGCAATATATTTTTCACTTTAAAATCATATAATTTGTGTGGCTAAATTAACCTATAAGTTGATACCTGCCATAAAAACACATTTATGTTTTAATAACTTTTTGCAAGAGTTATCAGAGTCTCAACTGACTATTACCTACCATAAAAATGAGAAAGATTTTAAAATTAGTTTTATTGAAGCTCATTAGTGATAAATGATGACTATATTTTTAGCCTTGCTTGTTTTTATTATTAAGATTTGTTTAATGGAACTCGGGATAACCAGTTCACCTCAATTGTTTACTTTTCAAAGTACATTTTACTAAAACATACTTCATTTAAAAAAATTCAACTTTCAAGGTGGAAAATCCCCACAAATCCAAATGGCAATTAAATAAAATAGGTCAGGTTTATCCTCTGCCTCCAGGGACAGAAAGAGTGAGTCTGAGTCAAAATATAATGAAGAAGGAGGTGATGAGACACAGAATGAGCTGAAGAATATCAATGTGCTATATGGGTTTTATTAAAAACTAAAAACTAAATTTCTTTAAGTAGGGACTCAACCATTAGCATTTATTCAAACAGTAGAATTCACATTATAGTAGTCGCACAAATTATCAAATGACACCAAATATTTTCTATGTTGTTTCTATTCCTCCTTCTGTTGTAACAACATAATTGAATTGAGTTTTTATTGGTGTTGTTGGACTCAATAAGATGTGTGTGACAACTGTCCAAACATATATATAACCCAGGGGCCTGAAGTTTTACTAAGAGAGGAGGTGCAACAAATTAAAACGAGGACCCTGAAAAAATTGTGTTTTAGTCTCTGCTGGTAATGGATTTTGAGGAAAATGGTTCAATCTAACTGTGTGATTCCAGCCAACCATCATCATTATTTGTCTTTCAATTCCATGTCCTCTTCTGTACAAAAAGAATCATAGATGTGACAGCATACTTCCCACCTTGGAACATTTAGAGGAAAAAAGGCAAAAAGGATTTTGAGCCCACGAAAATTCCTTGTTCTGTATTTTCTGGTTCCGATCAAGCTGCTTGGCCCACTTTGGACTTGGCTACTTAGCAGATTTGTATATTGTGGTTCCTTTACTCTATGGTTCTGATGCTTCCACTCATCTACCAGTCACATCAAAGAGTTGATGTGAAAAATTCTCATTCTTTAATTAAGAAAGTCTAGCTTCAGCCCTGGCTGATAGCACAGTGGTTAAGGCGCCAGCCTGCGAACCCAAAGGTCGCAGGTTCGATTCCCCAGCCAGGGCACATAACCAGGTTGCAAACCAGGTCTCCAGTCAGGTCTGTGGCTGGAGGCAGGTGAAACACAACCATACATTGATGTCTCTTTCCCTCTCTGCCTCTCTCCCTTTCCCTCTTTCTAAAAATAATGAAATAAAATATTAAAAAAAAAAGAAAGAAAGTCTAGCTTCATTAGCATGTTACTACTTTTAGTCTTCTAGATAGTAAGGTTTCAAAGAAAAATCAAGCATGATGAGAGGTTCAGCATCATCCAAAACACAGAATAACTCTTCTTTTCTAGTTGCTTGAGCATGTTTATATCTGTCATCTTTAGGCTCTTGGCTGACAACCACCTACCTGCAAAATACTCGGGTATTTTGGAGAACATTCACTAAAATGTTAGCTGTAACTGCGTCTTCTCTAACATCCAGTCTATTCCTTTACTCTTCAGGAGCAAGAACTAAAAAGAAGTAGATTTCTTAGAGTTACATTGCAAGGTAATATAAGTACAAAAATGGATCATTTTAAAAAAGATGATGTCTATGCCTCACCCAGTTCCCAGTTAAAGGGTGAGTGCACCCAGCTGTGAGAGTTGGACATTACCAACTAACAACCATTCTCTCCTTCTCTTCCCACCTTGCTCCACTTCTCCAAAGATTTAGCCGTAAGTGATGAGAGCTGTCTTAACCCTGGAAATTCCACTCCCCTGGCCCTCCTGCCTAGGGTGTGCAGGAACCAGTGGCTGACTAATGGGTATGTAGAAGACCCTGGCTCCCTTTTCTTAAGTCGAGGCAACTGTAGCTAGGTTTTTCTTGAGATTACATAATTACCCAGCTTGTTTCCAGTCCTTATCCCATTCACTCCCTCTACAGGTATTTACTGAAGCACATTCCCTAAATTTCATGTGTCTGGATTGTTTTGGCCATGTTTCTTAGAAACCCAAACTAACACATTTGTCAGCTTCTGCTTCCAATCATTTGACCTGTATAGGCGAGACCTGGGAGAGTAAGTTCAAGGTGGAAGCCATGGATGCTGAATAAAAAGAGGAAAAATAGCCCCGGCTGGTGGCTCAGTGGATAGGCACTGGCCTGCAAACCCAAAGGTAGCTGGTTCAATTCCCAGTCAGAGTACGTAGCCAGGTTGCAAGCCAGGTCTCCAGCCAAGTCTGTAGCTGGAGCAGGTGAAAGGCAACCAACCATACACTGATGTTTCTTTCCCTTTCTTCCTCCCTGCCTTTCTCTCTAAAAATATAATGAATACAATATTTAAAAAAAAGAGGAAAAATAAAGTTGGATCGCAAAAATCAGACTATGTGGATGGGATTCTACCATTGGAGTAAATAGTGGCTGATGAACCCCATTGTTACTCATTGCCTATCATTGCAGTGTGGTTGTTAAACCTTTAACCTGTATTGAACTGGGATGGAATAGAAGTGGAGAGGAATGTCTTGCCTCATACAATATCCCTGGAATTAAAGAAAGTTAAGATTATCAACTAAAAAATAGATATCAATGAGCTTAGGGGATCAATAAACTCTTAAGTCCAGTTAAGAAGCATTTGTATAGACTAACAATGATAAGACTCAGAATAATGGGGGGAGCAATTTATTTACTTAACTGCTTACCCTCCCTAGTTGAAAGGTAGATTGAAGGTTGAATAGGAAATTGAAACCCTACCTTGCTTAATTAAGGACTAGGCAAAATCTGAAAAAATGTCTTAACAAGATACGGCTGCTTTCCTGGGAACCCGCCCGCATGTCCTCTTCACCAGACCAATAACTGGAGTCAAATTTTTACAGAAATTGATCTGACAGCCTCTGGGTTTGTTAAGAAAAGACAATGAAAGGAAATAAAATGTAAATTTGCAAAAGGGTTTGTTAATATAGGGTTACTCTCCCATTGCACAGAGTTTAATACCATGAAATGATTACAGGATATACTTATAATATGCAGGCAGGAGGTTCTTGGAGCTGGGGAAGAGAATTGGCTTCTGTTCATGAGGCGAAGGCATGAGGACTATTACAACAGACTGTGAAAGAAGAGATCACCTGTCAGACAATTTGAGTGCAGTAATGGGAAAGCCACAAACTCCCACTGACTGGAGATTAAAATCTCTCTTGCTGGAAAATTCTATTTATGGATAGTTAAAAGGATCTCGGGAGGCCCTGGGGAATTCTTTAGCTAAGTCAATAAAGAACACAGTGGTGAGGGAGGCACATGCTTTCCTGAGACAGTTCGTTTTGGCTGTTACTTATTAAGTCAGATCGACTGTAGGAGATGCTCTTACAGAACTGTGTGTGTGTGCTATGTGTATCCATGTGTTTCTTTTCTTCATAAAAATGTACCAGTGTTCTATTGAATATATTGAACTTCCAAAATCTTAATTTTGCATTGAAGTATAATTGACATATAATGTTATAGTAGTTCTAGGGGTATAACATAGTAATTCAACATTTGATATATTGTGAAACGATCACCACAATAAGTCTACATATTCTTTTTGTTTTTTAAATATTTTACTATTTTATTATTTTTAGAGAGAGGGGAAGGGAGAGAGGCAGAGAGGGAGAGAGACCTCCTTGTATGATTGCCTTTCATCTGCCCCCAACTATGGACCTGGCTGGAGATCTGGTTATGTCCTGCTCCTGAACCTCAGCTGTAGAAGTGTAGATGGAGCAAGGGAACTGCAGAACACAAACCAGAGTTAACCATAAAATTTCCTGACAGCCTGGAAGCTGCATGTCCCTGGAAAGTTCTTCCTCCTCCTCTCCCCACTGTTCCCCTTGTGACCCAGCTAGGAAACCTGAGATGCTGAGACAGTTTGGAGTTCGGAGCCTGCTGTTCTCTCAGGTTGTCGCTCCTGAAGAAACCACTTTCCTTCTCAACCATGATTGAAATTGGCCAGCTAGGTAGTTTTCGGGTCTTCTGTTAGTGGGAACACTCAGAGGCTGGATGGCCATTTGTTGAGGTAATTCAAGCATAAAGGGGTGATGTTGGACTGTGATTGATTCTTTCAGGATCTCTTCCAATACTAAGACATCAGGAATCTATCTAATATCTTCAGTCTCCTCCTCTTATTCTCAGTCTTCTCATATATTAGTTTTGAAGTTGCTATAGATTCATAATAGAAGTACAACATTCTACTGGGTTATGTCCTAGTAAAACAGATGATTAAACTGAAGGCAGCGATGCAGATGCCTTTCACGAAGACCCACTGGGAGAGTATAATAGAAAATATGATGGGTTAGAAACTTAAATCTAATCTAGAATGACAAAATTCCTTGGAAGTTAACTAACCTAAATGTAACTATGGTATAATAGAAGTCACTTACTGCATTGAATAAATCAAAGTTTCTACTTACGGAAAAGAAAATAAATGCTAAACATTTTCTATAATTTAAGGAGTTAGTCAAGGGCCACCATGCCCTGGCACCTTATGAGATTATATTTCTAGACTAGTTTGTTACTATATTTAAAAAGGTAGGGTTAAGGTTAAGTTTGGACTTATTCTTAAATTGAAAAATTGAATAATTGGGTGGGTAAACATTTAGTGATATACTATGCTCAGTATGATATCAATAGGGTAGTGCATTATTTATTTTAATAATGTACTGAGGAAGGAATGATTATTCTATACAAATGGAAAAACTACTTATCTGTCAGAAATGGTCCATGAATGTTTTTGTAAGGAAAGTAATAAACTGAAAGAAAATATGAAACATTCATGGTATATACATACAGGGAAATGTGATGATGCAAGAAAACTTGCTGTGGGGATCATATAGATCAGACAGTAAGCAGGAAATTGAACCCAAATATATGGTCAGTCATTATGATATGGGAAGCTAAAGGAAATGACAAAGGGATGCATTCATAATTGTGGGACTTGAGAGAGTCAAAAAGGTCTGCAGAGGAATTCTAAGAAGCTTTGAGGAAGATGCTCAGTAAAAGCCCATGAAGGACCTATTAAGGAAGACTTGATCTAAAATAGATATTTATACACACACACACACACACACACACACACACACATATATGTATATATAATTATTGTTTCTGGAGTCATATTTGTGTTTGTATTAAATTATATTAACTATATATGGATTTATAAGATTTTACACCATGCACATTCTCCACCAAAGAAGAATCCAATATTTTAGAGGTGATTTTCTTCAAGTAAGATTCTGATGAAAAAAAAAAAAAACACAAAGTTGGCCCCACAAATGATGCTCTTTTATGATTTATTCTCATCTGGATGTTCCCATATAAAATTATCCTTAATAATTATGTTCAGGAAATGCCTGGAAATTTTGTACTTTGGAGCCAGCAAAAACAATGATTGCATTCTACAATATATAAAGTGATCAAAACTTTATTTTAATAAGCATGAAAAAATGAGTAAAGAATTATAAGCCCTGGCTGGTGGCTCAGTGGATAATTGCTGGCCTGCGAACTCAAAGGTCACTAGTTTGATTCCCCAACCAGGACACATAACCAGGTTGCAAGCCAGTTCTCTAGCCAGGTTCATAGCTGGAGGCAGGTGAAAGCCAATCATACATTGATGTCTCTCTTCTTCTCTGCCTCTCTCCTTTCCCCTCTCTCTAAAAATAATAAATAAAATCTTTAAAAAATAATTATAACCAATTCTTTAAACTTTAAAGCACTTTGTAACTTGAAACAATTGTAGATAATGAACCTTTATTTGAGAATGGTCCTTTACCTCACACACACACAAAAATGACCAAATCGAAAATAGTATCTTTGTTTTTTGGTAGTGCATTGACTCCCTGCTGTATACCTTCACCTAAAGTAGCATTTTAGAACAATTAGCGACTGTAGGGATGATTATAATGCCACAAATGTGGGGTTATGACTTCAGCTAAAGAGTAAACAGCAGGAGGAGAAAGCCTATTAAGGAGTAAATATCCTATTTTCAGAGAAGAAAGGTTGCAATTAAAAAGAAATGGAAACAACAGAGGAGTGAAATACTCAGAAACACCTCTGAATTTTTATATTCTTCTTAGTTTTAGCAGGAAAGTATTCCTATTCAGTAAACAATCCACTGATATTTTTAAAATAGAAGAAAATTGTAATTTTGGGGTATTATTCTTTCTCTTGGGAAGGAGAATCAAATGTTTTCAGAATGATAAAAATAACAAACATCAAAGAAAACATTACCAAACAAGCATTTAAAATATTAAGTATACAGTATATGTAGCATTAACTTTGAGTTACTAAACATAATTTAATAATTTAAATGAAAAGTCTTGCTAAAATACATAAAAAATAAATTATCTATCATGTTTCTTCAAATATCTGCCTCACACATTTTATAATTTAAACCATATAAACAAAGAATAAATACAATCAAGGCCTGGGCTGTGCAAATATTTCTCTCTTAACTTGTATTATTATTATTTCTAATAATATTGCCACAAATGTACAGATCAAACATAGAGAGATAAAGAGATAGATAAATAGATAGGTAGATAATAGATAAATAGATAGACATACAGACATAAGGTGGGGAAGTAAGTTGAAGTCATAGATAATTATTTTGAAGAAGTTGCTTTCAAATGCAAATTTATTACAAAATATTTTGTCTTTAATTCCTTAACTAAATATATATATACACATATATATTCTCAAAAAATTAAAAAGAAAACACTAAAATATCTGAAGAATAGGTAGAATTATTAATAGAAAAAGGGAAAAAATCTGAAATTCCTAACTGTTATTTTAAGTAAATCATACTTTCAAATAGGAGATTTTTAGCTAGCAGTTTTCAGGGGGAAAAAGTGGAATTCTGAAAGAGAAAAATGCAGTATAATAATGTTCAAATTAGGAACCTGAAAAGCAGAGGGGAAAAATACAACCAGTTCTAGTTCTAGAATGTTAAATCCAAGTCACTTGTGACTAAAGTAGACTGCACCACCGTAGTGGGCAATGAGATTAAAGAGAGCACAGAATTGATTTATTATTGTATCAGTCAGGTTCTCAAGGACAGAACCAATTGTGTGTGTGTGTTTGTGTGTGTGTACTCACAAATACATAAATAAATTGATTTTAAAGAATTGGGAATTTGCTGTTTATTCTAAATTCAGGGAAAAGTCTTTGATGGGTATAGACAGATGGAAGGAGATAACTGGATTGTAAACATGAGGCACAACAAAACTTATATCATGTACTTATGATGGTGATTTGAAACAGGGATAAATATATTCAGTATCAATGATCAAGTAAGTAGAAGATGAATTCATTTACTCAAAGAAAATTTCCGAAGCATCTCAAATGAATTCTCAGTCACAATAGCAAGGCTCCAAACAGGAAACAGAGATCATTTCTCAAAGTATTTATATAGATAGTTTACCAAAATATGCAAGAAAAATTATGTAAACATTTTTTAGACTGCACTTTTGCTTTGATTGGTTTTAAAATGTTCAAATGATTAAAAATAAAAAATTTAGATAAACCCAACACATTCCCAATTTTTAAATGTTTGCATTAATATTTTACAATGAAATCAGAGTTATCATAGTATTTAATTAGTATATATATACATATCTTTGTTATATGTTTAACAACTAAAATATTAATTGAAATTTACTGATGCCAGGAGAACATTAATTATATTCCAAATCAGTTTATATGATAAATCATTGACACTAGCAAATTAAACAACAATTATGGAACACAGGGATATAATAACAATGTAGGTGCATTAAAATATTTTTCTGCTTTTATGACATTTCTACCCTATATTATTTTTCTTAAGCTAAAAATATTATCTATTTTCTAATAAACAATATTTTTCTCCCTTTCCTAGCTATTCTGAAATTATGTACTATCATCATCATAATTTAAAAACTGATAAAATATTCTTTAATTAATATAAATTATCTTCTTAATATTCATTATCAAGCTTATAAAATTATAACTCTTTGTTCCTATTGATCTCTTTAAGAATTCAGAAAGTTTTAATCATTAGTTAATTGAATTACCAAATAATTAATCCTTATATCTATGAAGCACATAATGGTTTCTTTCTTTCCGGTTTTAGATTGAAAATGTGATTTGATAGCATCTGTTTTTATTATTTAAATGCCTTAAGTAATATTCAATCAATTGATTTGTTACATTTAAAAATAGCAGATTTTATGACAAAGAAAATATAGGTATTGTTTCCAGATTTAGAGAAGCTATTCAGCCCCTGGCTTTCATTTTACTTTTATTTTTATTCATAATCATAGTTCTATTGTAGACAGTAACATTGACTGCAAAGTCATGTGGAAATGGGCAGTACACATGATCAAAGGCATAGCGTGACATCTTGCAAAGGTTATAAGTCAATCCTAACCAGTGCACTTTCTTTTGGAATAGATTGGCAACCATATAAATGGAGTTGATCTTATTAGGAACTTATAACTGACTACTTTAATGGGGACATACATCCCTGCTGAAGTCACAGGCGAACTTGGTTTGTATGGATGGTGGTTTGACATTAACACTGTACTCCAACCTGACCCAAAGAGACTGTCTTCAAAGCACATTCCTCTGCTATAATTCAACTCATTCTATGTAGTTGGTTCCCTACTGAGTCCATCTATAGCTTCTGTCTTTGCTTTTGGAGACCTTTGACTTCAGAAGGTACTCTGAAGAAAAATCACAAAGGTTCTAAGAGTTATAGATGCTGCATAGGATCTACTGAAAAAGAAAAAAAAAAGAACTGTGACAATATTACTAATGGAGGACTCATTGGTAACATAGGCTTAAAGTAAGACAATTTTACACACAGAATGTCACAATAAACAATAATTTAAATCAATCAAGTTTTGTTATTTTTATATTGTAGGTCAAGTTGTAAAAATGTGTAAGAGTAAACTACGAATTATCCCTATACTTAGTGCAATATTTAAGGATTATTTAGAAACTACATATTTTAAATACTGTCCAAAAATTCAAGCAAAAATTTAAATGTTTTCATTTTTATTTGTTTTGATTTTTGACAATTCAATTATCTTAATTTTGTAGAAATAACATCTTCCAATTTAAACCAGAGATTTTCAATGAGAAGTTAAGAAAAATTTTCAAATGGCTTAAATCATTTTCATAAAACTTTAGAGTTAGACTCATCTATTCACTCATGCACTTAATGAATATTGTGTGACTTTCTACTATGTGCTAGGAATGCTCTGAGATGCTGGGAATAGAATGGTCGGCAAAATGCACTTTTTTGCTCTGATGGGTACACTGGCATTGGGAAAAATAAATAAAATCAATGTACAGTGAGAGATTCATTCGAAATAGTTCTTAAAAATATTCTAATTTTGAATGGAGAGTGAGGAAAAACATCTTAGGGAAATGCATAATAACCCTAAGTTTTGGTGTTTATGTAAAGTTAGAAAGTCTAATACTGGTTGTCAAAGAATGATTGATTTTCTCAGAAGAAAGGCATTCAATAGAAGACAATATGGTAAGTGAGTCTGGGCAGATGACATTAAATATCAATATTTAAATTCTGTAAAGGCAATCTTAGTGAGGCAAGATGTTCAAACTTGAGAACATAGATTGCAGAGAGAGACACAGAGAACTATTAAAAATAGAGTCTGCTTTCATGGGAAGGATATAAGCTCATTAATTCCACCTGTAGTACTGAAATATTGTTAGACAAGTATATATTTCTGCATATGTTCATTCCTGGAACTTTTTTAAAAATTATTTCTCTTTTTTAATATGATTTCTCTTTCTTTTGATACCTAACACCTTTCACCAGCAGCATATTTTGTTTTATTTATAGTATTAACTTTCCATTTTCTCTGATGTCAATGTAAGCTCCAAAAATGAAGGTTTTTTTTTTAATTTGCTTTAGTTTGGTTCTTATTATTTATTTTCCTGAGACAACACCTGGCACATGTGGCTCAATAAACGTATATTGAATGAATAAATGAATGAGAGTGAATTGCAGGAGAAGAGTGATTATGTTTCTACACTATTACTCTAAGCATTTCTGATTGCTCAACCCCACCCCAGCTACCCGAGGTCTAGTCTGGCAAGTAGCAAACACAGGTTTTTTAAAAGACTTTATTATTTTTAGAGAGAGGGGAAGGGAGGGAGGCAAACAGGGTGAGAAACATCAATATATGGTTGCATTTCACCTGCCTCCAGCTATGGACCTGGCTGGAGACCTGGTTTACAACCTGGTTATGTGTCCTGACTGGGGAATTGAACCAGAAACCTTTGGGTTCACAGGCTGGCGCCTTATCCACTGAGCCACCAGCCAGAGCCACAAGTGGTTTTAATCATTGTAATTTGGTATCTTTTAAAAATTGCTCATGTACTTACACTGTTTATGTACTTCATCATATATTGTTTATTTAACAATTTCTAGTAGTACTAAAACATCAATGATTTTGGAGGCTTTGTTGTAAGTTAACAAAACCAGTCCTCTCTTTCATATCTCCATGAACATTTTCCTAAATGATGACTTTTTTTATGTACAGCACTGTGGCTAATCCTATGGCAATGTTTTATAACCTAAATGTAGATGCACTCTGTCGGCTAAAAGTATGCCTTTTGGGGTCAAAGTAGAGAGTGTTTTATCCCCATTCCAGCCACTTACTTCTACCACAACTCAGCTTTCTCACTTTGAAAATACAGATACCATATATAGAGTGTGTTTAAGGAGTCAATGATATGATCTACATAGCACATTTAACATGATGCCCGATTTGTCATTATTATTAGCATAACCAGTGCTTATTTTCAAGCATACTACATAAAAATACTTGGATGATTGTTAAAGGGCATCAGATAAAATACAGCAGATTACTATGCACACAACAGAGATCTATTTGACAATTATTTATATTATTAGTTGCAAAATTACTGACAGGAAATATATTTGTATCATTTCATTTAAAGAAGTGTTTATAAGTACATGTGATTCTATCTCCAGGAGTGCCAACTTTCAATGAAAAGTAAGTTTATTGTATGCTCAAGAAGTATGGGAATTATTATAATAGTTCCCCTTTCACTTGGTTGTAGAAAATGTAGACTCTGTAACATAAATGTTATCAAATAGCTTCCTGGTCAGAAATAGTTTAGTACATACAAAACAAAATTTAGAAGGCAGGATATCTAAAGATCATTGAATGCAAACATTTGTTTTGCACATAAACAATAGAAAGTGTAAATATGCATGTCATTGAGCTCAGATCATCCAGAAATAAATATATTTACATTTAAAATTTGACTTATATTTATGTCTATGTGCATCCATATTTTATATGTAATAATCATATTTTATGAGATATTGGATTGTAACGAATGCCTACGAATGTCTACCTAAAGCAAAGTAGTCAATGCAATATTAAGCTTTTTCAACATATTCTTGAAATTGAATATAAAATGATAAGTTTTTATCATTTTAATTGAATATAAAATATTTAAAAATATCTCTTTTTAATTCAATTTCATCACTTTTTCTTGACTCAATTGCTTGTATATAATGTTGCCTCTTCCCATATTTTATACATTTTCTATTTTGTTTCATTTTCCTGCAATATATTTTATTCTCTATTTCATGAATCATATCTCACCTATAGATTAAAAAAGGAACAGTAAAACTAATTAAAAACAACATAAATATCCTGTTCATCCATGTGACTATAACAGCTTCTCCTCTAGAAAAATCTGCTCTAACCCCATCTAAATTGGCATCTCTTGTCAATCTTTATTCATAGATAATTAAATATTCTTCCTAATGTGTAAAAAATGTAAATATTTATGAATATACACATATTTTAGGTTAATTAACCAACTTATATCATCCTCACTAATACCTATTAATTAAATAAAAATTTTAATCCTGTTTTTACTACAAGATGCTTATATCTTCTTTTTACCTTAAAAAGCTATCAGCTTCAAGTAACACAAGTCTAATTAATAGAAGCTTAACTATGTAGTGATTTCTTATCCCATTTAACAAGAAGAATAGAGGCAGGGTGAGGGAATTGGTTGCCAAAATTAATTTGCTCAACAACATCACTCAGGATCTGTTCTTTTTCTTTTATTCTTCTCTACAGCCATTGTCTTTGGTATTTTTTCTTCTTTTGCCACCTCATGATTACAGTAAAACTTATCATACTCTTCAGCATCAAATCTATATTTCAGGTAAGGGTAGCAAAAGATAAAACCATTCTCTTGCCACTTTGTAAGGAAGTAAAGGTTTCACCAAAAGTTTCCCAGCAAACGTGTCTTTGAGTTTTGTTGTCTGGAGCTGGTCTTACCTTCTCCTTCAACAAAGGCAGGGGAGAAAGGGAGGTTGTATAGTACAACTATAGACTCTCTCTGCCATGGTGTCCTCTATGTCCGTACTAGTATTTCTAGCTCCTGGACTCCATGAGGACTTCGGCACTTTAATTTATCTTTGTATTTCTGTGCCTAGCACTGTTGAAGAGTTTAAAATAGATTTTAATTGGATCATCTTTTCTATGCTTTATCTTAACAATGACCCTCCTGTTGTGCTCTTAGGCATTAACAATGATTGATTTAAACAAAGGAGCAAGTAAATCATACCATCAGTCTTTCTTAGCAGTGGCCTGAATCATTCGTTGAGTTAAATGATAGCTAACAATCTATTGATCTGTCAGACTTTCCTTACCAATGTAGACACTGATAGCAAAATTCTTTTTTTATTACCTGTGAATTCACATAGATTTTTAACTCTGCCGAAGACACTGAATAAAGCACCAAATTTTTACCAGACTTTTAAAAACTGTTAAAAGTGATGAAGTACATGAAAACAAGTTCTTCTGCAAACAAAATAATTATAGCACATCTGCCATCATCTCTGCTGGCCCTGCCCTGTTGATTTTTCTCAGTAGGGACTTGCGCTCCAGATGTTGCAGATGCAGTTGGATGGTCACCCACAGTCTATCACCCTCAGGCATAAGGACCAGAGCCAAATCCTACTAAAAATTCCTGATGCCAAAGATTTTCAGAACAGCTGTAGTGCCTTGAAAAACAAATGATCAGGTCTTGAACTATCAAAAATCAACTTTATAGAAATTGCTTTATTTATAAAAATATGCAAAACAGGTTACTTAATTTGTTTATAAGATATCAATAAATTTTATTATGAAATTTATTACCTATAAACTAGTGCCATGAATATTATCTCTCATTTTATCCTCTAGATCCAACATAAAATCATTTTATTTGAAATGGATACTTTTGCACATCCAGAAAGTAATTTCTTAGATATTATAAAACACATATCCTATTTTTCTCTGACTTGAGCATTCTAAGGAATAAAATATATGTAAACATATTAATATGTATGTTTGTGCATGATGCTACTTTCACTGCATCGTGCTCCCTCTTCTCTCACAACCAGAGAAAAAAATCATAAACAATTTTTTTGGAAAATTATATTTTCACAGATCTGTGAGATTAGTGCATACATTTTTGGCTTCCATTATTCTAGGTATCCAACTTTCCATTTCAATTATTACATAAAATTACTATATCAAGGGGTCATCTCATATAACTAATTGGCACCAGCTAATTGCTAATCACCTAGAAATAAGCTAAAAACATATACATAAAGAAAAAATATACAGAAATTAAGTATATGTAGTGAATTTTACATTTTTTATTCATAGAGGAACATATTGATCTTTACTTCATTAATAATTCTTTGTGATTTGATTTCCTTAAACCACAGAGATTTAGATGTACAAGTTATAAGAAGAAATGTACAAGGTCATAATGCAGAAAGAGTTGTAAGATGTAGAAACTAAGAGGCCTTGGGCCAGGCCAAGGGTTAAATTCCAAAGAATCAACCTCCTCAAGTCATGTGCAAAATGTGAGTACTCATAGATAAACCTTTTGGTACTTTTTATGCAAGTGTATTCAAGAAAATACTTATTTTGTTTGAAAAAGGAAGCACTGGCTATCTGCAATGTTTACTTACATGAAATATGTTATTAGTGATACTGAATACTTACAGTTTTTCTCTGTTACTAAACTGGCAACATTCCCTTGGTGTTATTGAATAATTTGCTAATAATTTCATAATTTTACATCTAAAAGAACAATTATAATGACAGTAAGTAAAAAAAAAAAATGAGAATATGTTTATGCAGTGAATCTTCAAACTTGAAGCCCAAACAAGGTTTCTTATTCATTAGGCTGAAATGAAACCTTATCTGAGCTCTGAAGAACACACACATTTAACTAGGACAATGCAGATATCCTGTTGTACTAATCCACTAGTTATCTTTCTTGTCTCAATCTATCACGCATATACTCTAAGACTCGAGTTCCATGCTGATTCTTTTTTTTTTTTTTTAATTTTTAGTTTTTTTTTAAAGATTTTATTTCATTATTTTTAGAAAGAGGGGAAGGGAGAGAGGCAGAGAGGGAGAGAGATACCAACGTATGGTTGCGTTTCACCTGCCTCCAGCCACAGACCTGACTGGAGACCTGGTTTGCAACCTGGTTATGTGCCCTGGCTGGGGAATCGAACCTGTGACCTTTGGGTTCGCAGGCCGGCCATGCTGATTCTTATGTGCATACAAATAAAGAATATGGGGTGAGATGTTTAATAATAAAATGGTGCATTTTCATCTACTCTAGGATTTATGAAATTTTCTTCTGACAAATAGAGATAACGATAATTGTAAATATTCTGGTAACTCTTGACTTCATTTTACACGGATGCAGTTTGAGGTCTAGTTTTTCTATTTGGTCTTTCATGAATCTCGTTATCTTTCTCTGTTTACTTTTGTTTGAAGCTATATTATGAAAAATTTAATTTGACTATATATTTTTCTTTCTTATAAATTTGGGATATAGGCAATCAATCTTTACCTTCCATCATACTGCCATGAATTAAATTAGTTGTCAAGTGAAAAGAATATCAGTGCAAATGCTTGATTGTGAAATATGTACATTATAATAGAAGAATTACCTTAGCTGCTGCTCATCTATCATTTTCAAGCAGTCTTTTAAAAAGACACAAGCAGATGTCAGGCATTTGGAAGTTTCAGGTGACAAGTCATTTTCAGAGAAATAATTTAAACTTTGAAGGTAAAAATGAAAATGCTTAGTTACCTTATGCTACCATGGAACTCTACAATGTTTTAGAGTAAGAATTGAATTTTCTTTCTTAAGGTTTTTATATGTTTTAGACACACAGCTTTATGTTGTATAGGTTTTCTATGCATGTCAAGAAAGGGAATACATGATAGAGAAAGGAAGGCTGAACAGTTTGACTTTTAACCATATATATTTTCCCAATGACTATTTTAAATTCCTTGAGGCTGCATTAGTAGACCTAAGTACATTGATGTGGATAGAAGAATTACATCTAAGAAAGAATGTTTGTTTTTCTATGAATGATAAGGACAATATTATGTATGTTTGGAGTAAAACACCAGAAAGAGAGAATAAAGTAATTCAGGTTAATGTTTATTAACTGAGTCAAATGCTTTCTATGGTTTAACTTATGTAATCCTTTTCTCAATGCTATGATAGTAGGCTCTAGCATTAGTTAAGTTTCAGAAATACTATCACAGGGGCCATGTATGGAGAATACCATGTGTACTGCTATACTGTCACCGAAGGCTGCAGTTCTTCAGTGGAGTCACAGGAAAAGAATTTCAAGGACATTCACAAAGGAAGAGTTTAGCAATAGTGTCAAGACTTATTAGAGCACAAAGTGACCAGTGACAGTACATTCTCAGAGAAGCAGAGAAAATAGGGTAGCAGCTGCCCTGAGGTCCCTGTTAAGTTTCCATATATTTCCTTGGGTTCCGGAAAGAGCAGACATTCTTTCAGACTATCCAGCCTGTTTGCTGGCTTCTCCCAATCCTGCACCATTGCCCTCCCTTTCTTAGAGTTTTTTAGGGGCTTAAACCCTTCTCCAGTTAGATCCTCTTCCCAGATTTTCCCACGCTATTCTCTTCTACAGTGCATGCATTCAGAGAAAGGAATTCTCTCTTGCTGTTATCTCCCTACACGCTGCTAATCCAGTTATTCTGGTGGAATGATGCTGGGCATCTCCCCCCACCACCTGGGTGGCTGCCTGGCTGACTGGGCAAGATGGTGTCTACAATGATGCCAGTTACTCCTTGCGGGTAACTGAAATTGCTGTTTCCCTGACATAATCAGGTTTAGTTTTCTCCTTTCTCTTTCATTAATAACTAACTAACTATCTGCTCCAGCAGTATAACTAGTGCCAGAGACTTGGGATTTGAATATATTCATGTATTCAGCTGCTGAGTTAAGCAGGTCCCGGGACACGGAGGAGACAAGTTCCCACCATCATTGATTGCACATACAACAGAAGGAATCATAAAGTAAACTGATGAATAGTTAATGTATCAAATATATCAAGTTATGACCATCAGGGAAAAAAGTAAAGAGAGGGTAAGGAATTAAAGAAATAAACTTTCCAGATACCTGAAGGAGGAACTTTCTTTTCAGAGAATCTAGGAAGTATGTTCAAGAACAGGACATTAGAGGATGCTGATGTTTAGAATCAAGCAGAAAAGGAGGGCACTGAAAACAAGAAGTGAAGGTAGAGTGAGCTCAAAATGAAACAAGTAGGAAGTCCTGTCTTAAAAATCTAAGGGAAATGGCTGAAATTAGTTTGTTTTACTTGAATGTTATAAAATAAGTGGTGGACTTTGTTGATTGTAACAGGAACAGTATCAACAGAAAACTGGGAAGCATAAGTTTATTTGAGGGGAGTTGGAGCGAGTGGATAAGAAAGAAGAGAAATAACATGTGCAGATAGCCTTGCAAAGGGAGTAGCTTAAAATGGCAGTGCTGATATACATTATGTGGGGAGTTTTGTTGTTGGCATTGACATTTGGTAGGGGAAGAATTCTCTTCATATCCAGTTTTGCAAGTGATGGAGTAATTCTGAATAAAACAGTAATTGGTGCTATAAGAAAAATGAGAGTGAAGAAGGAACAATGTTACTCAGAATGCTTGCAGAAATAAGATTCAAAGAACAGAGCATAACAGGAGCAGTTGCTTTTTGATAAGCAAAGGGACTGTTTTTTTCTATTAAAATAGGAGGAAGAAGAAACAGTGGTAAACACATAGGTATACTAGCAAGACTGATTGGCTGGGTAATGCCTTCCCAAATTCCCATGTTCTAATCTCATTGATTTGTGAATATGTTACCTTACATATCAAAAGGATCTTTGAAGCTGTGATTAAATTAAGATGATTGAAACCTGAATTAATGTGATAGACCAAACAAAATATAATGAGAGGGTATTTAGAGGGAAGCAGGAGGGTCAAGATAAGGGAGAAAATATGAAAATGGAAGCAGAGATCAGAATGATGCTGTTGCTAGAAGGGGCCCATGAACCAAGGAACTCAGGCTGCCTCTGGAAGTGAGAAAGCAAGAAAACAGACCCTCCCTGGAGTCTCAAGAAGGAGTACAGCCTTGCTGACGCTTCAATTTTAGTCCCTTAAGACACACTGTCAGAATTCTAACCTCTAGAGTTGTAAGAGAATAAACGTGTGTTGTTTTAAACCACAAAGTAGTAATTTGTCAGCTATAGGAAGCTAATCAAGTAGGTTTGGTTGTGGAAGATAAGATCAGAACTCAGAACTCTTTTCTAGAGGAGATGATATCTTCTGAGATGGAAATAGAAGAAAGAGAATGGAAGGTAAGAGAACAAAATACTTATAAACATTTCATATAAAAAAAACTGGATAATATAACCCAAAAGGGAAAGTAATAGGGTTTCTCATGACATGAAAGAGAAAATAGCCTGAACTTTTGTGTTGATTTCCTTAACCAATATTCAAAAGCTTAGAGGCAGAATAGAGAAACCTTTGTAATGACTCATCCAGAATTGTTTTCAACTTAGTAAAATGGAGTGTAGGACACACAAGTGATTTTAGAGCATTGGCTGGAGAGTGAGTTTTATGATGAACAATGCATCAAGTCTAGACAAGAAGTGCTGAAGCCAGAAAGGTGTTGATGAATAGTGCTCGCAAAGGTGGCATTAAATGGTTTAGAACTGAATAGGTTCATGGTTTATAAAAAGGAGGGGGATTGACTGTGCATCACAGAATACAGTAATCAGGTAAGTGAAGGAACAGAATCTAGGATTTTGATTAATTTCTTAAACTTTTTTGGATATCCATTTTACTTAGTGTATAAAACAAACAATAATACCTTGTTAGAGAAAAGAGAAAGAAGTTTGAATCAGGAAAAAATTTTTCACTACTCAAGGATAGTAAATCACCAAGAATTCAACATATGGCAGCAAGAAAAGGGTGAAAAAAAATGGAATAGTGACATTTTTTTTTTCAGGTGGAACAGATGTTATTTTAAAGGAGTGATTTTTCAAAATGGTGAAATTAATGATTTGGAAATACACAATGAGAAACAAGGGTGATATTGTTACTTATTTAGATGAGAATATTTGTGTGTTGGTTTTTGAAAAGTGTAGGAAACCAGTTAAAAAATAATCATTTGTAGGATAATGATTTTTAAAATCTCCATTCATAAACAGAATGGGCCACAACAATCAAGAACAATATAACATTATAAATTCTTACAGTATCAATCATTTCCTTTTACTCATAATTTCTGAAGTGAGATAGAATGAGGAAATTATTATGACTAATAATCTGACATGGATCAGCTGAAAATTATTAAATATAGTATACAATACAAAATTTTTAAGATATAATTGCAAATAGGTACAATACTAAGCTTGATCATCTGTTTTAATTTATATAATATCCTGTAAGGGCCCTCAGTGTATTTCTACTAACTGCAGTGCTAAAATTGATGCTAAAGTGATAAACAAACTCCAAGGAACAGATCCAAGACCTTCAATGGAGTCTTTATCACACCCTTAGGTAGAGCAGTTTTGAACTGATATGGACCCTGAAGAATTAACAGAACCCTCAGGAACAGACTCTTTCCCAAAATATCATTTCTATTAAATTTTGTCAGTCTAGAATTTGAATCTTGGGGATTTCTAGAAGACAGTAAAAATTCTCAATTAATTATGCTAAGTAAAGTATTTTAATTAAAGCAACAATTAATTCTTGATTAAGCATAAATCAGTATCTCACTTGTAAACTTGGAGGCTATTTCCAATAAGAGAGGGCAAAAGTTCATCAAGTGAAATGAGATAAATTTTAAAAACTAAAATTTTGTTCATAACTAAAATGAAGCTACTTTAAATGAGCTGTAACTGTGGTAACTGTAATTTTGTCTGTTGACATTGTTTTATGATCAAAATAACTGAATAGTTTTTTCCTAATGTGCCTCTGCTTTTGTCTACACTGGAAGTTAGTTGTGTTATAATTATTCTGTTTAAATTGCACATTTATTTCTGGGGATGCATGTCGATTAACCAGATGTTCTGTCAGAAAAGTTTTCAAGCTTATTTTCAGAATGACATATTAGAATTGATTCATGTCAATGTAAGAAGCATATGTTGAATTGGTAACAAGCGCTTTTAGGGGGAAAATGGTCCAAGGGTAATTAATGCTTTTGAGGGTCACATTATTTAACAGAGGTACTACTCCCTTTCCTTGGAGTTAGGTTAATGAGAGGCACCATCATTAAATTCCAAACAAGAGATTTGAAAATTATAATAAATTCAAAACAAAATTAAGGTAGCAAAATTAGTAGAAGATAACAAGATGGCAGCAAGATGCAAGTACTCAAGTGAACCTATGTGTTACTCTGTTCGCTCCCCTCATCATGCTGGTCGCTCTGGAGTCTCCTGGAAGCATGTTTTACACACTTGCTTATTGAAAAAGTCATCAGTTTGATTCCCAGTCACGGCACATGCCTCTGTTGCAGACCAGGTACCCAGTTGAGGACATAATATATCAAGATTAGAAATATTTTCAGAGCTGTAAAGTGGGTAAAAAAGGGTAGTAGGAATTCTGTGTGGGACTCATAACATTATCTTTCTGAATAATAGTTATAAAATTTCAAGTGTAAAAAAAAATCATTTCTTTTGCTGGTTTAGGTATTAGCACTCCACGCATTGACCCTTATTACAGACTATTGACAGAGTATAGGTCATTTTTCATTAGCTGTGTCTCAATAACCACATGATGGTTTACTCTAGCACTCAGCAGAATGAGTCAAAGAGAGAAAGTTATTGTATGACATCTGTATGATATATTTTATTGTTGTTTTACTTTCATTGTTGATTTTTAAATTTTTACTCTTCAACTTTTAGAGTTGAAGAGGCTTTTTAGATAGTATGCCATTGTGTCATCTGCAAAGTTGCCTCTCCCTTTGCAACTTTATCTCAGTTGAAAACTGGTTATCCCCTGAAGATGGATCCTTTGCTGGCTGTCTACTCCACAAGAGATCCAGCTGTTTAATCCTTATAGCACCTGAAGCTGTGGAATGCTGAGCCTTCACAGCCATGTCTCTCTTGCAGACACCCCAGCTTCGCTGAGACCAGTATCACTGGCTTTGTAGCTTTCCCATCATCACTGTTTTATCCAATGAGTTCCTGGTTTCTCACCCCCCACCTTCAAGTACTGATGATTTCTGCTTCAGTGGTTTTCACTAAATCTTAAATAAAACCCAACTGGAAATGCCAGTATGATTTGTCCCTACCTACATTTCAACTTGGTTCTGTACCTCCTTTTGCTCATTAAGCCTTGGACACACTGGCTATTTCAAAACCTCAGCTATGTCCATTTTCTTACCCGAGAGACATGATGCTTATTTTTTCCTTCTCATCTCAACCTGGTTACTTCTTTTTCTTTACATATCAAGGTAAATCTCATTTTTGCAGAACTGAGCTATAAGAGAGTCCATCGGTTTATAATAATACAACTGCTCTTTTTCCAGTACTAAAATGATTTTGAAGTTAGGGGCTTCTCAGTTCTTTCAGGAAAGCTGAATTTCTGTTACAAAGTCCAGTGCAAGCTGCTGCTGCATTCATTTACTTACAGCCAGTCTGCTCTACCATGCTATATGAAGAGAATTTTATGTGTTGTTTGTTGGAAAATTATGCTGACTCATATATCCTGATATTGTTTCCTTATGTGTTGGTTCACAGTCAGAAAAATGGACTCCTGCCTTTCAGTAGCAGAGGAGACCTATGTAACTTTTATGGGACAATCTGCCAGGATCCTGTGCCATGGGCAACCTTGAGACATCTAACTGCTGGTGTCAGGAGCAGAAACTTTTTATCAGTCTCTTTCCTCCACGATTCTGCCTCCAGGACCAAAACTCCTCTACCGTTGCATGTTGAACTGTAACTTAAAACTCTCTTCCTATTCCCTGACATTGCACTTTCTAAGAATATCACTCGTTTCTGACACATGTAGCCTCTAGAGAAGAAGCAGTGTTTGTACAATCACCAACCACATGGTGTGAGGCAGGCCTCCAGCTGATTTTTCTCTTGGCAGTAAAAGCAGGTGAGATATTCAGACCAGCCCACTTTCTTTTTGCCTCAATTAAATGTTGAAAATGTATACTTTGATACATATTTGAATATTCATTTCTAAAAGTTCCCTCTATATTAAGCATTCAGATTTTTTGTTGGAAACAAACTCTACCTGTACACCTGGGTACACGTTGTTACACCCACAGGTGTATATCACATGTACATGAAGAACACATATCCACCAAACCAAATGCCCTGATCTAAAAGCTGATTGTAAAAAACTTCTTCACACTTAAAATGGTTCAAATCAATGTATTATCAACCTCCGCTTCCATGAGTTCTAAGATTTTGATTTAATTTGATATATGACTGGCAACTGCACCTTATTCAACTGCCTCAGGATCAGATAAGGAAATGTGTAGCCCAGATATTAACAGGGCCCAGAAACACAAAATAAAATGGACTTTAATCCCATGCAGTTCCACAGGGCCAGAGAGTCCAGAGATTTGGAGACTTCTTGAAGAACATCAATCTATTTCCCCAGAATTAAAATCCCCACCCCAGTTCTCTTTCGAGTTTCCTCAATCATCTCCCTTTCCCAGCACTTTGTAGTTCAACACACACTCAAACTCTTGAGATTTTATCTTTTATCTCAGGTAATTATAGCTACCTTCCTTCAAATAACTCTCTTACTTCTTAGGGAGCAAGTTAGCATCACCTGTTAACATAATAAATGTGTCCAAATTATCTTTTAATAGTTATATTAAAAATCATTAACTGTTGACTGTGTTATTGTGGCATGACTAGATTGCTGGCATAAAGCATAATTATCAGATGTTATTTTCTTAATTTGTTGTCATGTTTAATTTAGTAGTATTTTATTTATTTAGTAGTATTTATTAAAATAGCTTTGTGAGACAGGCTCATAATTTTGTGTGAGATCTTCTAGATGTGCTTTCAATGCCTGCTTTTTATAAATATATTGCCTGCCAGCACAAGAAACAAGAATAAAACCCTGTGGTTTCTCCCTTTCTCCCTCTTTCAATGTCACATGAATTTCTCCTACAGGCAGAACTTAACTCAAAATTAACTGCAGCAGAAGGATGAATGTGAATCTGAGAGCCACAGAGCAAGATAGAAATCATGGGTAGCTAACTGCTCTTATTTCTTTATCTGGTCAGTAAACTGCAGTTAAAATGAAGGAAAAGATTCCTTCATCACTCTTCCCATATTCATTTTTCCTAGTTTATGTATCTTCTGTCCTCAGCTGTTCTAGTTAATTACCTGTTGTATTCCTTGCAATGTGGCTCAAATCCTCATTGGAGAGTAATCTTAACCTTCAGTGGCCCTGCTTATATTGGCTGGATATAAACTTTCATTAGCTTTATGACAGTACTTAAAATGGCAGTACTATGAGGAGGTGAAAATTACCTTGTAACTGGCTGGCATAATCTTCCTTACACCCACAATGCAACAAATTTGAATAACAAAAATAACCACCTCATTATACATCCCCTTTTCTTCTTTGTCTATTGGTCCCATAGCATAAGACTAATAGATGACAGCATGTCTAAACTTCTAGAACATTGGAAGCATTGTTGAACCTCTGGTCAAAGCAAAACTTTTCCTGAACAAAGTTACACAAGCAAGGAACACTATTGAATACTATTGCAGTAGAGGAGGAAAGCCAGAGTAACTCCACTCGATAGGAAAGATTAGAGTCCTGGTTGGTGTGGCTCAGTGGATTGAGTGCTGGCCTGTGAAACAAAGGTCACTGGTTTGATTCCCAGTCAGCGCACATGCCTGAGTTTTGGACCAGGTCCCAGTTGGGAAAGTGAAAAAGATTAGAGAAATGTTAAGAGCTGGAATAAGGGGAGCCGTATGCCATCTGCGTTTGCTAACTGACTTTACCAAAGGAAAAGTAACCTTTCTGGTATCCTCGTGACAATAATTTTACAACTTGGGGCAAGATGCCTATTTCACCCTCTCACAGAAAATAAGGACCCCATCTTCTTGGAGAAGTACATTTCAAAGAGATGGCTGGCTCTCAGGTCCTTGAGAAATACATTCCTGGGTTGGAGGCTCAACTTCACTAGCTATTGGGGAAATACAAATCAAAACCACAATGAGATTCCAACTCACACTCATTAGAATGGCTATTAGCAACATGAGCAGCAAGAAATAATAAGCGTTGGGGGAGGTTGTGGAGAAAAAGGAATCTTTATCTATTGGTGGGAATGTAAACTTGTATAGCCACTGTGGAAAACAGTATGGAGGTACCTCAAAAATTAAGAATAGAGTTACCATATGATCCAGAAACCCCTCTTCTAGGTATCCATCTAAAAATTTGAAAATATTTATTCATATATATATATATATATATGAATTATATATATATATATATATATATATATATATATATATATATATACCATTATGTTCAAAACAGCATTAATCACAGTGGCAAAAATATGAAAACAACCAAAATGTCCTTTTGCTTCTGTTGAAATGTCACCTGTTACTGGTGGAAGTGGGCCTCTTGCAGTATCTAAATAATTTCTTGAGACTCTTATGGGAGAAGGTGGCTCTGTGGTATGGTTTATTGGTGATGTAAAATTAAGGGGGTTCCCCTCATGGCATCTCAATATCCCATCTCCACTCATGGCACCATGGAAAAGGTCCAATCTGTCTCTGGGAGGACCAGGATGAAGGCCACTGCCCAGTTGATGCTCCATGTCAAAGCACAGCCCAGTATAGCAGCTGGCATGCTTAATGTGTGTTTCCAGCCAGAGTCTATTTCAGGCTCCCTCCTGGCACCTCAGTGTGGAGTTGCACAGGCATGGCCCATGTGGCTGAAGGGACCACATAGCCATGATGAAGGGTCATGTGAATGCACCGGAGAGTGTGGATCATAGGGGTGAGAGAAAGAGCCTCTTTGTTCCTTAGGGGTCACATTAGGTTGGCTGTGGGTCAGACCCAGTGTCTTTCTAAAATGACCAGTGAAGTTCCCAAGCTCTTGTACTCTTCACGTGGGTCCATATCCCATCCAATCCCTTCTTTCCCTGATCTGGGTTGACAGGGCTCTCTGGTCAAGCACCTCCCTTTGTACCATTTTGACTCCTATTGAACTGCTTCTGCCTTCCTCACGTTCCACCAGAGGTGGGAAGGGAAGAGAGTTAATCCTCTTGGATAAATGCTAGAATCTCCTGGAGTGCAAAGGTGCAGCTCCCTGCCTAGGAAGCGGGCTTATCCTTCCCACTTTATTAAACTAATGTCTAGTTCCCTTTGTCCCTCCTTCCTAGCTAAATACCACCAGTAACACTTTCATAGGTGATTGAATAGAGAAGATGGGTACATATACACAATGGAATACTACTCAACCATAGAAAAGATGAAATACTGCCCCTTGGGACAACATGGATGGATCTTGAGAATATCATGCTAAGTGAAATAAGCCTGGCAGAAAAACTTAAGAATAATATGATTTCACTCACATGTGGGTCATAAAACTGAAAGTAACAAATTAACAAACAAGAAAAACAAACCAAAATACCCCTCATAGACACATACATAAAAAAAATATTGATTATTAGCAGGGAGAGAAGTGTAGGACATAGTAAAGAGTAAAAGGGGTCAAATATATATAGTGACAGAAGACAATTTGATTTTGGGTGGTGGGCACATAATGCAATATACAGTTTCGTATTGTAGAAATGTACAGTTGAAACTTATATAATCTTCTTAACCAATGGCTCTCCATTAAATTTATTAATGAATACTGAGACTTCAAAAAATAAAAACAAGAATGCCAGGAGATTAAAAAACATCTCAAAGAGAAAGGTTAAGAATGGATAAGCTTATCTGAAGTTTAGTTTAACTGGAGAAAGCTAAGACAATTTTGGTCACTCCTGGTAGAATCATTTTTGCATTAAATAACAAGAACCATGCAGAGGAAACAAAATTTTGGGGCTTTCCTGTATCTGCGCTTTGACACCTGACCACCCAGAAATTTCATGTAATTTAATCTAAATCAATGAGTGTTTCTGAGATCTAAGGGAAAGAGATTTAAAAAAATAAAAGAGAAAGAGAGACTTCTTGATGTAATGTTTTGAATGTAGACCATTTTCCCTCTCCTCTTAGTTTAGCAAACTATTTTACAAAATAACTATGTTTTTAAAATTATGAATTTGAAAACCATGCAAGATTTTTGACATCCCAGGTAAAACTTCCCAGCCAGCACCTTGGGGTAGGCTAGGATCTGACTATAATTACACAGGCAGGCTCATTTGGGATTGGTAAATTGGCCTTTGTACGATAAGATACCTAAACTTGGCCATAAAGAATTTCCAATTAATGTAGATCGGATTTCATCCGATAGGGATGAGGAACTAGTTCTGCTACCTAAAAGGCTCAGCTATTGGAGATTGTGATCCTCAGAATTACCTAAATGTCATAATTTCAACTTTCAGGCCCCATTTATTTTTTCAATAAGTAACAGAAGAAATCTGGGGAGTCCATGAATTCAACCTACACAATAAATCATCCCTCACCAGTAGCAAATTGATTTTAGTTTTTCTTTTTCTTTGTGTGGTCTGATATCTTTTTATAGAAACAGAGTGGCTCTCTGCATATACCTTGTGCATTAAATAGATAAAAGCCTGCATTTTCTTTCTTCAGTTTTTCAGTGCTATGAGAAGCACTTGATCCCCTCTGAAATGTCTGTATTTTGCATGCCCAGCTCAGGAGCTATATTAGTACTTGGTCCTCCTGAGCTGTAACTTCAGTAGGCATTTTCTTCCAGGCAACCGCAGGTAATGACTAAAGTGACAATTTCGATGCTATATGTCTTATTTAACCTAATGCAGGTCAAAGAGCCCTATTCCAGAATCTCTGTTTCTAACGATGTTTGGGATTGATTCTAAGGTCACTCATGTATCAGCTGCAATTCAATGTGCTTTAATCAAGAAGGAATTTAATGCAATGTGAAATCTTGAAAAAAGGAGTCTAAAATATTTGAGCTTCTGGATAGAGAAGTAGAAGCTAATTACATGTAGCAGAGTATCATTTCAAAACAAGCAGATTTCCACTGATAATTCTGTTAAGTGCTTTTCTGTACTGTTATGAATGATACATTATTGTTTTAAATCAATGTGATGATATTTATTGAGCACTTTCAATGTACCATGAATCTTGAGAGTGAGATATGCTTTATTTGCATTATTGTATGGATCACACAGAAATCACACAAGATTAATACTTGTACAAATTCTTTTGCCAGTATCGACTTGAGGCATTTGGTGGTGAGGCCAACTGGCCAAGGTCAAAGGGCCAAAGCCAGGCTCTACAGCTGATTCTCTCTGCTTGACTGAAAACCTATGTTTTCAATTATTATGTAGCATAGACTCTCAAAATATAAAATTATAAGCACTATTCCATCTGTCACTAAATTTTGATAGAATAACTGACACTCACCTAGTTGATATAAATAGATACTTAATTGTTTTCTTTTCATGGCATGTATGAATGACCCTAAGAAGAAAAATGAAACTCAGAACCTGCATTAGTGTTTTGACTTAGAGCCTACTTATTTCACTGGTACATCTTGGCAAGCATTCTGGACGATATTTAGAGGAAGGTCCCAATGTGCGTTTACTTCTTTTTCTGAGGTTCATTGGTTGTATTCTTTCTTGCAAGGAAAGAAATGAACCAAGTACCCCATGGATTCTTTCATGATGCTTTGAATTTATTTCTAATTAATATTTTAAAACTTTGGAACCCACATAGAGAAAAGGATAGATATTACAAACATACATTTTAATGCCTTAATGTAAGTTGAATTTATATAAACATCATCCAGGTCCTAAATCAGAATACAACTCACATCAGAATTCTACCTGCCTCTCAGATGCCTCCTCATGCTTTTTAACCAATAGCAATTTTATTTTTCTCTAAGGTAACCTTATGATGACTTCTAATTCCATACATATATTTTGCTTGACTTAGGACTTCAGTTAAAGGAATGATGTACCGTACATTTCTTTGAATTTGGCTTCATTGACTATTTTAGTTTATTACTTATGCTGTTTATACCTGTAGTTGGTTTATTTTCTTTGATGTATAATATTGCAGAGCATAAACACACGTAGCTTGGCCAGTCTTCCCCTTATAACTATTTAAGTGAGTGTGTAACTAAATCTCCGTGTTTCTGAGTGAGCACTCACAGGATTGTTAATGTAGTTGAGAACCTTTTCACTTACTCTCTGGCTAAGTCTTCTAGTCCTTTGCTCATTTTTCAATAAGATATCTGCCTTTCTTGACTTACACACCATTGTTATATACATTTTAAGCATTAGACTTTTATCAGTTACGTACTTTATCAATATTATCTCATGTTTAGGGGCTTGCACTTCCATTTTCTTAATTGTCTTTTGAAGAAAGGAATTCTACTAAAGAACACTAAGAGTTATTTTTTATTCTAGTGACCATGTACATGTGGTTTTTGAAGAGCAGTTTTCATGAATGACTTGCCTAATAAGTATTCTGGCTTTGATTTCTTTACCCAAAGTGCTTTAGTTTTCTTAGGTTCTAAGAAGTCTCAAGGCTTTTAGTTGCAAAACTTACAAAATCCAAATTGGAAAAAAAAAAAATTCCTTCAAATAAATATTTACATCTAGTAATTCTCTTTTACTTTGAAGATTATAGTTGTTCATTTATTATTTTTGGTTGAATTTCTGTTAAAAAAGAACCCCTCATAACCAAGAGTAACTTGTTCACATAGCAACAGCATAATCTATTGTGTTTATTCTTCTACCTTGATAGCTCTGCAGACTGTAGGTTCAAGCTGCTATTGATCTGTTTCATTCTTCTTTGTAAGCTGAGGAATATACATTGCTCAATTTCACAAGAGACTAGACCCTATCAATTTCCACTACTTTCAAAATTTCTAACACTTCTTCATGATATGTTGAAAAGTAGGCCTATTTCAGATTACTTCTGAGGGGTAGAGATTTCCTGTTTTCTTATAGACTAAAAATCTTTGTGGTTGTGCTGTGATACATATTTTCTTATTCTTTTCTTAGCAGAAAACAAGTGATAAGCAAATCTTCATCTGTAATCCATTCAAATTTATGTTCTATAGCTTGCACTTTATGCTTTTCCTAAGCTTATTACATTATCTTTTCAAATTTAATATTGCAAAAAGATACATGTGTGTGAATCTGCATGTGTGCATGCATGCATGTGTGTGCATGTGTGGATTAGAAGTTAATTCTAACCTGTTCTCTCATACCATGAGTAAAAAGATATTTTATAGTTTTCTAGGGTGACATCAAATACTCAGAACACATTGCCAAATTTTTCCTTGGGGAAGATTTCCTTCCAATTCAGTCAATGAAGGTTAATATTATACTGTCAACTGACCAGAATCATTAATCAAAATATAAATTTTGACTCCATTATTGTGCTTTAATTTTAAATATAAGCCTCAATCTGATGAGATCAATGTGTAATGTAATGCAAAAAATAGGATGAGGAATTAGAATTCAAACACTGACCTGTAAGACAACAAATACAACACATGCTATCTATAATCCTCCATAGACATTTATAAGTGATCCTGAATTTGATAGTATTTGACCAGTTTGTGAGATATCTAAGAATTCTGTAGGGATGTAGGTCATCTTCACTATGACGTATCTGATATTTCTATATTCCATTGTTGGAACATACACAAGAAAGTGCTTTCTTTATAAAATACAATTCTGTTTTGGGAAATTAACAGTATGTCAAAAATATACCAGTTAGCTTAAGAATAAACTGATGTTAGTACTAGGCAGAAGCAGGTCATGAATTTCCTTCTATTTTTTTTTTTTTTTTAACTTAAGAATTTATTTTTTAGAACAGCTTTAAGTTCACAGCAAAACTGAGAGGAAGGAAGGTATAGAGTTTTCCCATAAAACCCTTGCCCCAGCACATGCCTAGTCTCCTGCATTATCCACATCCTCCATGAAAATGGTACATTTGTTACAACTGACACATTATAATCACCCAAAACCCTTTGTTTATATCACCATTCGCTCTTAGTATTTTACATTCTGTGAATTTGATCAAATATATAATAACATATCCATCTTTATTGTATTATACTATGCTATAAAGTATACTATTATACTTTATTATACTAAAAATCTTCTATGATCTATCTCTCTATCTGCCCCACTCCAGCAACCAGTAATCTTCTTCTATCTTCTTTTTTTTTTTTTTTTAATTTTATTGTTGTTGTATTACATCCATCCCCTTTTTGCTCCCCTCTGTCCCCCTTCTTCTATCTTCTTAGTTTTGCTCTTTCCAGAATGTCATATAGTTGGAAGTGTACAATATGTAGCCTTTTCTGATGCTTCTTTCACTCAGTAATGTGCATTTGAGGTTACTCCTTGTCTTTTATTGGCTCATTTCACTTCAATAATGAGTAGTATTCCATTGTGTAGATATACTATAATTGCCTTATCCATTCACCTACTAAAGGACATTTGGTTGCTTGCAACTAGTGGCAATTATGAACATTTGTGGTCAGGTTTTTTGAACATAAGAATTTTCTTTTAAAATATTGTCTGTATTCTAATTTAAAGGATATTTGTCCTATTGTAGGAAGGAGGAATAGTTTGGGTAGAGAAGTGCATAGTCTATAAGATATGGTAAAGCAAAGCTGTATTGGAGAAACTGAAAACTAGTGACCTTGTTCAATTGATTATAATGTTTATTTTGAAGTCATCTTATTAGGTTAACCATTCTAAAGATCAACTGCCCTAAAATTTTAATTTCAATATAATTAAAATTATCTTTCAAAAAAAATAGGTACTAAACAAATAACTGACTTGAACACTAGTGAATGTGACAGGTAGAATTTTCAGATGACCTCTTCTTCCCTGTGGGATTTCTCCTGTGCTTATATTATATTATATTATATGGCACAAGGTCAATTTTATCAGGGGATTTAATCTAATTACCTTATTTCTTTAGAAGTAGAAAGTTTTCTTTTTTCTTTTTCTTTCTTTTTGTTCTGGCTGGTGACCAAAGAAATCAGAGACTAGAGGCATGCAAAAGATTCAATGCAGCCTTGCTGGTTTGAAGAGGGCTGGCCTCACATGGACAAATGCCAGCTGTTCTCACAGGTGCAGAGAGCAGACTGTAACTGAGAGCCAGCAAAGAGAAAGTATTTTATACGTCCAACCACAAGGAACTGTAGGGAATTTGAAAGATGAGTCTGCCCTCTAACATCCAGATAAGAGCCTATTCCAAGCAATTTGACTTGAGCCTTCTGTTTGTGGTAAGCAGAGATTCCCACCATTTTGCTCAAATGTACGACCTACAGAGCTGTAAGATAATAGTAGGAACTGTAAGATCAGTGTTGTTGCGAGCTGCTAAGTTTTTGAGGGCTTATGGCACAATACAGAAAAATGAACTCAGATTTTGGTGCCTGGAAATGGGGTATTGTCTTAACAACTATCTAAAATATAGGAGTTTCTTTGTAAGTGGCCTGTAGGTAGAGACTGAGAGAATTTAAGGAGCAGGATAAAAAGTTTAGATTTCCTTGAACAAACTGTTAGGAGAAATATGGCCATTGAAGACATTGTTGAGGACTTGGAACAGGCATATTAGAAATTAGAAAGGAAGAGACATCATTGTTATGTAGTGGCAGAAAGCTTAACAACTGTCTCATCCATTATTTGGAAAGCATAATTTATAACAATTACTGTGGTTGCCGAGGTTCCCAAGCAAAGTATTATAGATATGGCCTGGTTTCTTCTTGTTGCTTATCGTAAAATTTGAGAGGAGAGAGATAGATTAAGAGAATAACTGTTGGGTCAAACAAACAAAACAAAACAAACAAAAAGTGACTTGATGATCTGAAAAATTCTAAACCTACCCAGGCATCAAAATATGATACAATTAAGAAATTATGTCCAAAAGTGTGGTATAGGAAAGAATCAAGTGTACAAACTAAAACTGCTGAAAGATCCAAAAAAGGAAAAAACACACAGTCCATTCACAAGAGTTGAAGGTTGCACTTTGGGCCTCACACTTCAAGCAGGGTAACTGAAATGACAGTAAACTTTCAAACTCCCACCCCTCACCTCAAATCTACTGGCAGATGTACACAGTTCTTCTTCCTACTATAGATACCAGTTTGTGGTAATTTATCTATACCTGGCTATCTGGATATGGGAAGCCCTCAAACTCAGTTGTGGTTAATACAGATCCCTGCCTATTTCAGTCTGGAAGCCACCAGCATTCCAAGAGTCAGGTCCCCTGCTGTTGTCCTCAGAGCCAGCAGTACAGCAATTTCAAATGACATGTGCTCTCTGACCTCTGTTTCTGACGTCATATCACCTTCTCTCTAAGGGTGACTCCCCACTGCCATTTTGTAAGGACTCTTGTGATAACATCGGGTCCATATGGCTTATCCAGGATAATCGCCCATCCCATAGCCCTTAACTTTATTAAATGTGCATTGTCCCTTTCCCTACAGAATGATCATTTCCAGGGATTCAAACATGGGCATACTTTGTAGTTGGGAGCATTGTTCAGCCAACAATTGACTTGCTGGTCCCTAAAGGCTAAATTTTCTGTACCTGTTGACCTGTTAACCTAGAAAACAAGTCATTAGCTTAAAAAATATACTGGTGGAACAGATGAGAACAATTATAAAAACACTCATTAAAAATAGGAGACAATGGAAGGACAAAATGAAGCCACCACTCCTGAGCGATTTGAAACTCAGCTGGGAGAAATCTATTAAAATGTTTATTTTTCTAGCTTTACCAAAACAGAACAGACAGAATTTTTACTCTGAGACCTGTGATTAGAGCTCAGTCTGGGAACCCCTTGGCTTTAAGCCTGTGAGCTCTAAAGCAAAGTACTCTGCTAGGCCTACCAGAATTCTGATACCAAGAAATTGTTAGAAAGGCATTTTCAGAGCACTTTGTATGGACTAATTTTGTTAGGCAGGCATTAAAAATTAACATACAGATAATAAACCACTTGATTTAATGACATATAGGGTGCCATTGTCAAGCACAACCCACATTTTCTACTCATTTTGTAAATCACAGTTAAGTTTGGGGAGTACTATGAAAACTTGGCTCCCATTTTTTTCAAGTTTCTTTGACTTAATATCTGGCATTGTTACATAACTGCATGACCAGTTTGTTGTCCATTGCTGTAGTAAGAGATAGGGTATATTATTAAAGAGGATAGAAATATTCAATATCAGTAGGATAGAAACAAGTAATTCTTAGAAGTTATACTCACCCTGCATTGTAAAATTATCAGTACAGACACATTATATAAATGACAACTTAATAAAAGCCAAGAAAGTCAGCTCTTAAGGTATCCAAAAAATAATCTCTTCATCCTTAAGAGAGTTAATCTTGATGACCATTAAAAACAGACATCAGAAATTGAGTAATCATGTATAGGTAGAACCCAATAGATTAATGACAAAGGTGTTTTGTGTAAAAATGATGTTTGAAGCAGGAACTTGGATATCAACAACTATGAACAAAATTTATCTTAAGGATAATTTTAAATTTCTATACAATTTAGCAAAAAAGTATTTTACATCCAAAAATTAACCGTAACCTTCACTAAAATGAAAATAAAATACCTGTTTTAGATACTTGAAGAACTATCTTTTTTGAATGATAATTTGGTATAGCTACAAAAGATCCTGATGAATCATTGAGAGTCACATTACTAACTTTCCATCTTACATACAAGAAATTTCTAAACCAATAGTCAGGTTTTATTATTTTTCTTTAAAATCTATTAAGGCTTATATAGATTCTTTTAAATTATTTACTTGCTCAGGGAGTTAATTAAAATAATCTAACACATTAAAATCATACTGCTTGCCTGGAATATAACATCTCACACTGCTAAAATATGCTGTATTCTTGAATTTTAAGGGGAGGTTAATAAATCATTTATAGATTAAATAAGTTTTTAAAAGTCATTAAATTATTTTTTGTGTTCTCTACTCATTCTGGTTTAACAATAAAATAAGAATCAGAGTTGCTGTCTGATAAAAAGATTAATAGTATAACTTCCAAATACTAAACTTAATACACTAAAATTGAAATGATACGATTAATAGATTAAAAAAATACAAAGAAATGATCAATTTGTCAATGTTCAATAATGCCAGTAAAAAATTCATAATGTGGGTTTTAATATATTATATGTATAAGACCAATCATTTCACTTCCTATTATATTTAAAATAAATCTCTGGTTAAAACCAGAGGCATGCTAGAGTAGTATGGTGTATGAAAATTATTTTGTAGTCAAATTCTGCTTTGAGCCTATTGACAGTGGTAGAAATTTACACACATTTGACTGATATGACTGTGTTCCTCAGTGAAATACATAAATAATTAGATTTTTCAAGGTAATATATAAAATAGTATATTTAAAGGATCTAGAAGAATATTTCACTCATATTAACTTTGAATATTACACTTACTAAATTTTCCTTCCTCATAACTAAAAAGAATTCATAGTATTCCTGTATTTTTATTATGGATATTTCAGTTAGGTATTTCATATTTGAATAAATGAACAGGTATCAATAATTTTTCTCATGCCCTGTTTCTCTGTCTCTGCCTTTATCTTCATATCTAGCTTTCACTGCCTCTTTTTATTACTGTCCTTCATGAATTTGTTACACTGCAATAGTGTGTACATGTAAGATTTTAGATTTAATATAGTGTATCAGAATAATACAGTATCTACAAATACAGTGTGTCTAACTTCCTTAAGCTATGTCTAAAATATGAAAAGTGCAATGCCACAGTTTATAATTAGGTCAAACAAGGTTACCACATTTCTCATTAAATTGTAACATATCAAATGTCCAGGAACTATGGATGCTCCCCTTATTAGAGAATGTTGTTATAGCAATCAGTTTCAAGTTTCTTTACTTGGAAACTTGAAATTAAAAAATGAAGTGTTTCAACATGTCAGGGAGGTCAGATGTCAAAGTTGAAAGAGGGATTTTGATTTTCCATAATGATGCATAAATATATAACAGGAGGAATACTATGTGAATACATAAAAGCAGAGGGGAAAGAAAAACTTTGAAGGTGTAGGATACAGTTTATAGCAGCATGACAAAAAGAACCAGGTAGAAGCCCTGGTTGGTGGCACTGTGGATAAGGTGCCAGCCTGTAAACCCAAAGGTTGCTAGTTCAATTCCCAGCCAGGGCTGTAAGCTAGGTCTCCTGTCCGGTCCATAGCTGGAGGCAGGTGAAAGGCAACCATACACTGATGTCTTTCTCCCTCTCTGCCCATCTCCCTTTCCTTCTCCTTAAAAATAATAAATAAAATCTAAAAATAAAAAAAAATGAACCAGGTAGATAGCAATAGTTGAACATTAGTGTAGAGATTTATTAATTGTTAGAGTTACTTATTGGTCTAAAACTGCCTTAAATTTCCCAAGGTCCATGGCTTGTGTATACCATCTATGGACTTCTGAAAATGTTATTCTCCAAAGAAGCTTTGAACTAAAATCATAATGAAAGTTATATATATAACTTCAATTTGTCTAGCTATGTTCAATAAAGTAAATGAAAAAGTTATTTATTTTAATAATATATTTTATTTAAGCTAGTTATTTAAAATATATAAATATGCAATCAATATAAATTTATCGAGATATTTTACATTCCATTGTTTTTCTCAAAAACAAATGTGTGTTACATATAGCACATCTCAATTTAAACTAGCTGTATTTGAAGTGCTCAATATTTACACATAGCTAGTTGCTAGCACAGATCATCCTTATACCATTACATATATATTGTTCTAATAAAATCACAAAAAAACATTATGAGTGAGGTTTGGTTTTTTTGCAAACAAAAGAACCTAGCGTAAACATGAATTAATCATAGTCGATTGAATAAATATAGATTATTATAAAGCAGCTACTGTTACTATGAAAGAGGATGGCAATGTCTCTGGGTTATATTTTAAGACCTGTGTTTTTCATTGTTTTGGAAATTACTTGATTAAAAATGGAACACAATGAATTGATAAAAATATTTCTCCTGAAAATGAAGATGTGAGGATTGTTTAGAATCACTGTTCCTAAGGGCTCAATGGGAGCATATCAGCCAAGTGCATTTTAGATGGGAGAAACTGGGAAACCCCAAATTAAAACCAAATGTTTAAGCTGAGCTTCTCAAGGTAGGATAGAAAGGACATGGTTTAAGATAATCATTAATGCATGGACTTGTTAGTTGATGTAAAATCATGATAATCCAGCAGTCTTATGGTTCCATTTTCCTTGGTGACAGTAAGGTTGGCTAGAGAGGTCATGACACTACCTCAAACTGATTCAGACAGATGATACCTTGAGAGTGGTTTGTCAGTTTTTATGGGGACACATTAAGAAAGATGTCAAAACTGGAAAGTGGAGCACTTGTTATAATACAGGAACTAAAACTGCATTTGAAAAGAACATACACATACACACATGCAAACATATATACCTACACATGTAAATTCCTATATGCTCAATTTTAAATTAAAAAAATTCAAAAACATCTCAAATATCTTTTTCAAAATAAAAAAAGAATAAAAACTCTGTTTTTAACATGATTTAGGCTATAACAGTCTTTGAACTGAAAAATTCGAGTACGTAAAACTAATTTCAGAAGAAAATCTCTGCTAAAAAATATATCTTCAACGTTTTTTCCTACTGTTAAGGTGTAATATTACTTTAAGTTGACTATGAATACATTGAATGTTTCAGTCTAAATAAAATGTAAAATTGAATCAATATTTTCTCCTCAGCATGTATTTAATATACAAACTGATAGGATTTTGAATGAATGATTAAATATGTCTTTTTAAAGTGTCTTTCATTCTATGCATGCTTTTTTAAAAAATATTTTTTTATTTATTATTTTTAGAGAGGGGAAGGGAGAGAGGCAGAGAGGGAGAGGGACATCAATGTATGGTTCTATGCACACTTTTAATTTTCATTATATTATCAGTTATTTTCAGATATCAAGAAAAACCTGCTTATACATTTTACTCTATTCAGATTTTACTACAAGTCATTCCAAGCAGGATTGCTCCATAGTGCTTTCTCTCCCATAACTGATGAATTATCCTAATATGTGGTCTCTGCTATCTCATTCTGAGACATTTAAAATTATGTAAGCCCTGTTTCAATTAGAACATCCTAAAGGTGCTTTCTGGACCCAATTTTATGATATTATCAAAGTGTAAAGCATTTCTATTAGAACAGTTTAAATTCTATATCTTTATGTTAAAATACTGATCTTACATGTTGATATGCACAATTTTTATATAGAAAACTTCTAATCCTTTCAATGTGTTACTTTTTTTTGTCATGTCCAAAAATAACTATATCAGAATTGCTTATAAAAATTGTAGCTGGGCTTGTTTAAACATATTTTATTGGCAAAATTTGGCACAAATCTTCAATTTTTCTTCTAAATGTAAGCAAACAGCCCTGGCTGGTGGCACAGTGGATAGGGCGCCGGCAAACCCAAACAAAGGTCACTGGTTCGATTCCCAGCCACAGCACATAACCAGGTTGCAATCCAGGTCTCCAGCCAGGTCCCTGGCTGGAGGTAGGTGAAAAGCAACCATACATTGGTGTCTCCCTCTCTCCCTTTCCCTCTCTCTGAAAATAGTAAATTTAAAAAAAAAAAAAATTAAATGTAACCAAACATATATCTAAAATACCAAGGTAATTGTGATACCCTCCATTTAAAGATGTATTTTTACTTATATTTTAATTTTTCTATTAATTTGGAATTTTACTTTTTTCATTTATTTATTTATTTTTTCACCACCATTTATTCCTCTTATTTGAGATAAAAACTTCTGGAGATTTTCACATTATAAACATTATTGTAATTATCTGGTCTATTTAAAATGTTATAGTTTGCAATTTGTTGCATATTTCTTTCCTCCTATTTTCAAAGGACAAGCATTACACAGGAAAATAAAAAAACACTGGCATGCTTGGAGTTAAATTACTTTTGGCATTTTAAATACTTTTCTGTTTTTCTTTATGATTTTTTAAAATAAATTGATTCCAGAGAGAAAAGAATGGAGTAAAAGAGAGGGAGAGAAACATAACTGTGAGAGAGAAACCCATCAGTTTCCTCTTTGTTTGGACAGACCCCAAACTGGGACCAAACCCATAATCCATACATACACCCTGACCAGGAATTGAACTTGACCTTTCAGTTTGTGTGACAATGTTCAAGCAACTGAGCCACACATGGCAACAGCCATGGTGTCTTTGTTATAGGATACATTTGTCAAGGTATTTTCAAAGTGTGAAAATTAAATGACACAACTAAATAGGAATAAAAACAGCATAGTTACAGAATGAACTAATATACATGTTATTATTTCTCCCATTTATGCATTAAAATAATACTGATCCTGAGCACAGAAATTAGTATTTGAGATATCATTTAAAGTAGGCAATAGTTCATGTGTTCTTAGAGTTTATAGCATAACAGGAAAAAATATATATATTATAGTAAAAAATGATATGATCTTTATAAAACTGACTCAAAATGGATCATAAACCTTAATGTACAACACAAAACTATACAACTTTTAGAAGCTAAAATAGAAGATAATATAGGTAACTTTGGGTTTGGTAATCTTTTTTTATTTATTTATTTTTTTTTTAGATACAACACCAAAAGCATGATGCATGAGAGACAAAATTGATAAGGTGGACATCTTTGAAAAAAAATCCCTATTCTGGGACAGATATGAAAAATACTCTTCAGATTATTAAAACTGGGAGAATATGTTTGTAAAATACCTAACTGATATGGGATGTGTATTTAAAACATACAAAGAACTATTAAGCCTTCATCGGCAAACAAACAATCCAGTTAAAAAATGAGCATATCATGTGATAAATATCTCACAAAAATATATTGATGGCAAATAAATACATGAAAAAATGTCCAACATCGTACATCCTAAATGGATTATAAATTAAACCAATGAGATATCACTACATATTTATTAGCATGACTAAAATCTAAAACCACTGACAACACCAAATGCTAGCTAGGATGTAGAACAAATAGAAATCTCTCATTTTCCCTGGGAATGTGACAGTTGCTCTTTGAGACGGGCTGGTAATTTCTTACAGAGCTATCTTTGCCGCACTATATAATCCAGCAATCACAGTCCAGCTGTTTCTAGGAATCTCTAACAAATGAGTTAAAATCTTATATCCACACATAACTTGCAGATGAATGATTATGTCACCTCTATTCATAACTGCCCCCAATTGGAGACAACCAATAAATGAAATGGATAAACAAGCTGTGATATTGAGTTAGCCCAAAAGTTAGTGTGATTGTTTTCATAAAAAGAGACACATTTTTCATTTTCACCAATAACCTCACAGATTGGTGGTATAGCATTGGTTGTTCTAAATTAATGTCTCTATTTGACGGCTATCAATTTCAAGTAGTCTACCCAACCATGGAGTATTGTCCAGCAAGAAATCTCTAGCATGAAACTCTGCAAACTACTTTTGACACGTTCAATCAGTCGCAGTACCTTCGCCATACACTGCACAGATCTTTTTTTGCATTCAGTTGTGTTTTCACCTTTATTGAAATAATAAAGCATAACATGCTCAAAAATGTTGTGTATTTTCTTCCATCTTCAATATTAAAATGGCTACACAAAAATTCACCAATGTTGATGTCATTTTAAAATGCACACTGATATGACAGTATTGTGATATGTCACAATACAACCTAACAAAAATATTTCAAAAGAAGTTAAAGACAGCTAAGTGCTACTAGACCCATCTCTTGAAAAAATCAAACAAGCAAACAAACAAACAAAAAATGAACTATTTGGCCAACTCAGTACATCCAGACAATGTAATATTATTCAGCAATAGATGAAGGTGAACTACCAAGCCTCAAAAAGACCTGGAACAATATTACATGCATATTGTTAAGTGAAAGGTGCTAGTATGAAAAGATTACTTACTGCTTGATTCCCACTACATGACATTCTGGCATGCTGGATAAGGCAAATTTATAGAGACAATTTAAAAGATAAGTTGCTGCTGGGATTTGGGGGGGAACATAGAAGGGATATATACCTAGAGCAGGGGTTCCCAATCTGTGTGCAGTGAACTGGTACCTGTCCATGGCTTGTTAGGAACCTGGGTACACTTGAATGCTGGGCTTAAATATAATGCATTTGAATCATTCCAAAACAGCCCCCCATCTCAGCGCATGGAAAAATTATCTTCCACAAAACCAGTCTCTGGTGCCAGAAAAGCTGGGGACCATTGAAGAGGACAGGACATATTAGGGCAGTGAAACTGTGCAGTATGATATTGTAATGGTGTATGCATGATATCTTTCTTCTGACGAAACGCAAAAAGCACAACACAAAGTGTGAACCCTAATTTAAAATAGAAAGTTAGTTAATGATAATATATGAATATTGTGTTATCACTTTTAACAAATATGTCATAGTAATAATGCAAGATGTTAATAATAGAGGAAACTGTGTGGGAGAAGAGTTGCAGGGGAACTTTTCGTACTTTTGGCTCATAATTTCTGTAAGCCTAAAACTGCTCTGAAAATAAGGATCCATTGACTGTTTTTAAGTGGTGTGCACCATAATAGAGGTTTGACCAGGTTACTGTTGATATTCACAGGTGGTAAAGTATTACTTGTAGTAGATAATTTTCTTACTTACTAAATATGAAAAATGAGTAAAAGTTTTCACATCAGATTTTTTTAATCTCTCCTGAAAAATACATGAGAGTAAAAATGGAAAAATCATACACATGATTATCTTTTGGTTCAGAAATAGTTTTATTTATTTATTAAAAAAATGTTCGATTTATTGTTTTTAGAGAGAAGGGCAGAGAGGGAAGAAGAAAAGGGGAGAAACATCAATGTATGGTTGCCTTTCACCTGCCTTCATCTGGGCACCTGGCTGGAGACCTGGTTTGCAACCTGATTATGTACCCTGGTTGGTAATCGAACCAGCAACTCTTGGGTTCACAGGCTGGGGCCAATCAATCTACTGAGCCACACCTGTCAGGGTTATTTATTCACTTTTAAGTTTCTTATCTCTCATATTCTGTCCTATACCTCCAAAAACTTTGGGGGAACCTTGAGGGGAAGGGTTGTGGACAGTCAAACAACAAATAAATGATTTGATTTTATTTTATTATTATTTCATGCTTCTGGAATCAGCTTAGTGATTTCTAAAATCACAGCTACTCAATTTCTCTAATGCAGATTTTATTTTATTTGCTGTAGCATGGAAAAAATGAGCAACTTCAGAATACCCAGAAATAGAAAACAGTGCATTTTCACACGTTCTTTATAAGGCACCAAACGCCCAAAGCACAGGTTGTGGGGAGAGCACTGTGTTCCTGGAGGCGGACCCTGCACCCCCATTCAGGCAGCTCTAGGGCCCCCACGTGGGTGCCTGGGAGGGGCCCAGGGCAGCTGCCTGCACACTAAGAGTCACTTTAGGGAAGGCAGGACACTAATTGTAGTATGGACAGAAGATACGCAAATAATTTCAAGACTTTTCCTTGGTCAAATTTGTAGTAACACATAAATCAGCCCCTGTTCCCTTTCCTTATCCCCTGAAACAGGGACATGTTTCTTCCTCAACTATGGAAATAGCTTTGAGATTTTCTTTCCTTTGCTCCCCTGGGTTTTTCTTTCCCGTTTCTTACGGCCACGTTTGGCCTTTTTGGGGCCCTCTCCCCCACCTCATCCCTCTGGGAAAGCACCTGCCCACCTCTGTCCGCCACCCAACGCCAGAGCTCAGGCCTGCAGGCTGGGTTGCTGCCTCGGCCACCTCAGGGATGCGGAAGCTGAGCAAGAGGCTTTAAAAAAATAATAGAAGCCCTGGCTGGTGGCTCAGTGGATAAGGCACTGGCCTGAGAACACAAAGGTCACTGGTTCAATTCCCAGCCAGGGCACATAACCAGGTTGCAAGCCAGGTCTGTAGCTGGAGGCAAGTGAAAGGCAACCATTCATTGATGTTTCTCTCCCTCTCTGCCTCTCTCCCTTCCTGCCCTTCTCTTTAAAGATAACGAATAAAAAATAATAAAAATGAAATAGAAAAAGAAAGTAAAGTTCTCTGGTCCTTGAAAGTTGGAAGGTTTTCCTGATCTAGATTCATTAGGAATGTCTCCTTGACCACGGGGGACCAGCACCTAGGCTTCTGAGAGCCAGGGCCTCCTAGTCCCCAGCTGCCACCCGCTGCACAGAGGCCCCGGCTGTGGAAATCTGGGCAGCCACCGGGAGGAAGCTGCCCAGAGCTGAAACACCTTTGCCAACCAGACCTCAAGTCAGGACTGCGTAACTGAAGCGATGCAGTCTTACTAATATGTTAAAACATTTCTTTCCCAAATGATTTGTAGCTGTGTGTGCAGCACTTGGTCCTGATATGTGCAATCTACAATATAAGCAAATTGAATATGTTTTGGGGAGAAAAAAAGAAGAAGCTAGCAGGATTGCTGCCAACAACAAAAAAAAAAGAAGAAGAAGTGAGGGGCAGAGACTTTCAGCAATGGATTTGTACATTCAACTTAATCTTTCAGAGTACAGATAAATTTACAAAGACATTGGACTAATTGCCTAAAGATATTCATGGTTACTTTAAAAACAAAATTTATTATGTGGACATGTCATAACATTAATAGCGGTTTCCAAAATGTATAAAGATGAAGATGCAGGCATTCGCCTTCATTATAACGTTGAGTAAGTTTGGAAAAATATGTAACTATTAATCATTTCACTATGCAAAGCTTAAATATCCAAATGTTTCTACTAAAGGGTGAATGCATTACATTTATAACAGAAAACTAGAAAATATACTAAGCACCCAAATTTTATTTATCTGTGTCATATATGGCTCAATCTTATGTTTTATTCATGTTTATTATATATTTTTCAATTTAAGGAAATAAATTGATTACTGGAAGTAGGAAAGACTAGGAGTATTTGATTTATTTATTTTTGCCTTCCAGAATTACAGAAAAGAACACTTTAAGCAATTTTATTTTAAAAATCATTAACTGTTCATTTGATTCCAACTTTGGTATCAAAACAGAATGATCATTATCTAGGCTAAAGTGGTGGTGAGACTCTGATTTTCACGTAAGAATCTGGACTGCGTGAATTACTTGAAGAATAGAGTCTGTTCATTCTTGATAGTCCTGGATTAATTATTCAATAGTTGACATTCGAAAGCTCATTTTGATCAAGTTATTTTGATATCCCAAAGAATCGTTTAATTAAGAAGTGAGCTGAGACTCCGCCCCACCAGCGCAGCGTGGGGTCAGGGTCAGCAATGGCCTTGGCCCAGCCAGTGGCTTGGAAAGTGGCGACTGAAGAAAGCTTGACGTGGCCCTCGTCCCGATGGCAGCAGCGGCCCTGCTCAGGCGGCAGAAGCTGGAGCCCGAGGGCCCACGGCGGGAGGTATTGCTGCTACTGCACTAGAACAACTTTGCTTCTCTGCAAGAGTCGCAGTTTTATTACGAGCTCACAGTCACCCTTACAAACATTTACGAGCGTTTTCTGAATTGCATGCTGTTCAGAAACAGGAAAAGGAGGGAAACCTCGGACTGCATGCAGGGAGTTGTGCAACGGTGATTCCAATCTATCCTATGGTGCAATCCAGTTTATGGCGCTTGAGCGTCACGAAACGTTAATTACTGCAGGGCTGGACCCATGGCAGGTATGACAGCAGTGACCAGTACTGACCCTCCCGACGCGATGAGGGTGCCTAGCACCCCAGCTGAAAGGAGCACACGCACTGGCTTCTCCATTCGTGTAAAACAATTTATGCCAAGGAAGGTGGTTTCCTTGAGTTGTGCAGAGGCCAAAGGTCTTGTGTATTAGGAATGGCTCCATATGCAGGTATCTTCATTCCCCCCCCCCCCAGGAAATACAGTTTAATTAATAAAAGAATTAAAGAAGAGGGCACGGTGGAATAGGAATAGACAGAGCTGGGACTGCATTGGCTGGAATTGCCACCTATTTACATAACTGATTGTTTGATGCGCTTAAACTCTGTTTCCTGCCTGTCCAGGGTTAGCAATAGCTAAATAGCTCAAGAATGTTAAGTGACTATACATGTTAGAGTAATATATATATGTATATGTGTTTAGGGGTTTTTTGTATGTTTTCCTATTGCTGTTTATCCCCCTTATGCAAGTATTTCCATTTTTACTTAAGAGTGTTGGACTTCCTCCTACCCTTCTTGGCAGACCTTCAACCAAACAATCCTCATGATGTTGGCTCAGTGCTGGGAGCTGCAGTCCTAGTGTGGTGCAGGCCAACAGTATTTACCCTTGTCTTTCTGACTTACTTGACTGAGATAACATCTTCTAGCTCCATCTATATTATCATAAGTGGTAATATTATATTCTTTTTTATGGTTGAGTAATATTTCATATATGAACATATATCGCTTTTTTTTTTTAATCAGTCATTTATCAATGGACATGTACTTTGTTTTCATAACTTGGCTATTATAAATAATAACGCCATCAGCCTAGGGTGGTTATATCTTCAAATTAGTGTTTTTATTTGTTTTTGTATAAATACCCAGAAGTGGAATTGTTTTTTTTTTTTAATTCTCACCTGAGGATATTTTTAAATTGGAACATCTATGTGAGAGAGAAGCATTGACCTATTGCCTTCCATATACCCCGGAGGTGGCACCCACTGCTGACATATGCACCCATGACCAGAAATCTATCCTGCAGCTTTTTGGTATGTGGGATAATGGTCCAAGTAGGAGCTCCTCTTATTCTTTTCATGTTAAGGGCCTTCTACTTAGGATATAAACTTAGCTCATAAAGTCTTTTTATGGAGCTTTGTTGTTAGAGCTCGCACTGTAATACACACCTATTATAGTGATTTATATACCTACAGTGATGTATGTTTATCACTTTAATAATTTACTCTCACAATGTCTAGCATTAATACTTGCATATGATAGCCATACCTATTAATGAGTTTTCTTAGCAGTAAAGCAACTCATGTGTAAGCCTGGAAGTACAAGAACTAGAGCATCTTTCATGGGACACAAATGATATCTACAGTGTCTAAATGACTTTTAATAGGAAAAAAGAGCAAAATAGATTGTGAACTATGGGAATATTTTCACAATGGAATTTTTATCACATAGAATGAGTTATTTACAGTGCTACATAGATCTTATAGAGGAAATCTTTTTACATGTAATTACATTTCTACTCACTTGCCAAATACTACATATTACAAATATTCATTTTAATTGAAGGGTCCTGGACTTTAACGACAATGAATGACCAAGTAGGGGTTCCTTATAACATGGGATATATACTAGAAGTTTTGCCCAAGAACATATTGGAGTTCTGAAAAAATACATACTATTTTTTTTTCCAGGGTTATAGCTGATAGCATCTCATGGTTGACAGGTCAATCCTAATAAAACTATATACCTGACAATCTAGATGGCAGGAAGAGGATAGAGATCAATCTCCACTAGAAAAGTTGATGGAATATGTCATAAAGTAAGAGGACACAATAATATTGTGCCCTTGTATTTAAAAAGAAAAATGACCCTTAAATTTTAGTAACTTAAATCAGTTCCATGATATTTAGTACATTTGTTTGTATGCTGGGTGACACAATATGAAAATATTTAAATATACTAGAATAAGAAGCTGGTAAAATATAATCATTTGTTTCAAGGACAAGAAAAATAGCATGACATTATTTATTTTACATATATTTAATACACACAACAGGAAGTCTTGAAATTTTTACATATCTTTAGAACTCATTAACCAATTGACAAATTAAGTAGCAATACCTACCTAAAATAATAATTAAAATAATTTTCTATTGGAATGAAAGCAGTTTAAGTTGGGTTTTTTAAATTGTTACAGTTTTGTTTTCTAGGAAACGTTTCAATGACCTCTATTAAAGAACGTAGCTCAACTATTTCTGCCCTGATAACCATAGAAGATAGCCAGCATCTTTCTGTATCAACATTAATTCTTTGTTTAAACTTGCCCCTGTCAGGTGTCATTAAAATACTGATATCCAGCAATTACATTGTGTGTCAACTGATGGTCATTGGCGCCAATTCAGCACCAGCAAAACTCTCCAGCTTGGGTGCAGTGAAGAAGGAAATTTTATTGTGCAAAACAGCTCAATTGTGATACCATGCAGCTGTAGATAGCAGTGGGGCCAAGTGGCTTTGGCCGGGCAGTTCCGCTCTGCTCCTCCGCTCTTCCCTGCACTTTGTGCTGAGCTGGTCTGTTCCCCTCCACTCGGGAAAAACATGTTCAGTGTTGCAGCTCAGCCAGGGACCCAAAACAGTCTTCCATCTTCAGTGGAAAGGGAAAAGGCATCACCCAGTCAGAGAGGATGGAGCTGGCTTATACGAACAGAAATCTTCGGCCTTGGTGTCTGACTGGTCCATTCTCATGGAAATGGGGACTTCGAACCTGCCTGGTTTGATTGACCCAAAAGGCACTGACTGGTACGAATAGAGCAGCTTTGGTTTATCAGAGCTGCCCAGCTCTGACTGGATGAACAAAGCCTGGTTGAGATAGGGTTCCAGAAAGCCTTTATAAGGGCTGGCTCGGGGGCAGAAACACAGGGCAGGTGGGCAGTTCAGTGCAGGCTTCTCCATGAAGTCGAGTTTGCGTGAGAGGCCTCTGATCAGAAATGGCTGCTAGGCTGTTTTCTCTTCTTCCTTTCTTTCATTTTTCATTTATAAGTTTGCGCCAGTTAGCCACCAGGAGCCCTTCTTAATAGGTGTCTCCCACCGCCCCCTCACGTCTGGGTTCACACATGCCATCTGCCACGCTTCCCAGATTTAGTTAGGCTTTGCAGTATCATCTTTAACATCAAAAATGGGAGAAAGTTTAAAAATACTGGAGGGTAACAAATCAAATGAATGTTTTATTTTTATTTTTTTATCCTCACATGAGGATATATATATATATATATATATATATATATATATATAACTTCTAGAGAAAAAGGGAAGTTGAGAGAGACACATTGATCAGTTGATCAGTTGCTTTCTGTACATATGCTGACCTGCGATCATATGCCCCCAAACACTAAAACTGAACCAGCATCCTAGATATGTGCCTGTCCAGGAGTCAAACCTGCAACCTGTCGGTCATAAGATGCTGCTCCAAACAAGTGAGCCAATCCTTCAAATGAATTTTATGCTGATTATGTATAAATACAGAATACATGCTATGTTTGTAAATATAAAGTTTTAGAAATAGTAAAAAAAAAAAAAAAAAAGATATTTAAAGTTCTTACTTAGTTTCCCAAACTGCCCCTCTATGTTTTTCCCTAAGACATAATAGAGTGTGTAAAATATTAGACTTAAATATATTATTCTGATGTTTATAAGCGTTCCTATTATTTGATTGTTTTTAGGTAAATTTTACAATATGAAGATAAAGTAGAATTTAAATTTCTAGACAACTTTTCTATTCCAACAATTTCAGAACAACTTATATTTAACTAATATGCTTTCAGATAACATTTATAAACTCTTTGAGAAAAAATAATTAAAAAGACTAATTGAGGAATCTTCATTATAACTACACACAGACAGAATCTGGAAGAAACGAGAAGTAATTCCCTTTTATTCCTACTTATTACAGAAATATCAGCAACACTTATGTGAATAGAAATAATAAACAATCATTTACCTATACTAAAAATAATCACTTTAAAAATTTTATATTTTTGGTCCTAAAATACTCTCCAAGTTTGCCTTGTTAACATAATGGTCAATCAGCTTTCAATAAGTGTTCATTTCTGTTCATTCTCTAGCAACATTTTGAAAATGTTTCATGAAAATGAAAGAAAATAAAATAAAATTGCACACTATGTGGATATTTTACTGATTTCCCAGCAAGGTGGAAAATCTGATTGATTTTTTATATATTTTTTGACAGGATCTAAAAGCTGCAGAGAAGTACCTGTTGGTAGGCATCAATACCAAAGAGAGATAACTATGGGAAGTATAATTTAGCTAAAATGAGAGAATCTGAGGGAATTTAACTTTATTTCCTACCTCAGAGAAGTTAGAAAGTGTCATACTGGAATTACATTGATCGGTTTGCTTACACCCAAAAAGATGCACCACTTGGTCCAAGGGAAGAAAAAAATATTTGTAATACTAATTGTGATATCTCAGATTTTAAGAGGCCCCCAAGGGGAAAACACATGAAGATTTTAGGAAGAAAAAATTTAACTATAAATGATTACCAAAGTTAATTTTAAACATTTCAGGTAAAGCATAAGCATAGTTATACCACCCATGGCCAAAAGTTTTTTAAAAGTTTATGTATTTAAATGTCTAAAATTCTGAAAGCTGAATTATTGACACTATAACTGAGAAGTTCTGATGGGAAAACAGTAGAGATATAATGAGAGAATCTAGAAGTTCATTTATCTAAATAAATGAAGTAATTGAGATTATTTTAGTGTAACTGTTAATTGTACTAAATCCTACATACACTGTTTTCTCTTCTACGTATACACCAGTGATTAAGTCTAATTGATTAATTAGGCACAGTAAGAAATTAACAACATGTAATAATAAAGTAAAACAATTATAGCAATGTATACTCTAATAGAAGTCATGAGTTTGGTATCTCTCAGATTACCTTTTAGACTGTACTCACCTTTTATCTTAAAGGATGTACTTTACAGCTTCTCTTTGGTCAGTTTTAATTGCCAACATCACTTCTCTTGCACTTTGGGGCCATTATTAATTAAAGTTGCCCGGGAGCATTGAGTGCCAGGGTAGTCTATCTGACAGACAGTGATTAATGGAGGGTTAGCACAGATATGCTGGGCAAATAAATGATTCAAAATCTGGGCAGGATGGTACAGGACAGTGTCAGAGTTCATCAAGCTACTCAGAATGGACCACAATTTAGAATCATGAATTGTTAGTTCTAGAAAATTCCATCTAATATGTTTGGCCTGACATCGCCCATGACTAGCTAAAACCATGAAATGGAAAGCTGCTGCCAAGAAGGGCACTACCATGGAACGAGACACTGCAACGTGAACACATCTGTTATATTGAACGCTGCATGAAAAAAATTGCATGCATATGAAGAGGTTTATGCAAAGTATAAAAACAATCTGAGCTAAACATATTGTGTGAGGATGCACACATGTGTGAAAAATAAATATAATACAAAGGAATGACAAACACAAAATGCAATATAATGGTTACCTCTTGAGAAAGGCAAAATCATTGCATAAAAAAGCAGTACAAAATGAAAACAACTATTTTGATAATATAATTTGTAAGCTGAGTAGTGCTTTCATAGCTATTGATTCCGTGATTTCATTTTATTATTATACTTCATGGCACACACACACACACACACACACACACACTTTTGGTTTGAAGGCCTGTGCTCAATCCACTGAGCCACACCAAACAGGTGAATATATACTTTTGTATGCATATTGTACAATGCAAATATTTTCCATTGTGCAGTTAATGTATGATTTTAGTAATGTGTGGCAATGATGATAGTGAAAACATTCAATTGGTTAAAGATAACAAATGTATATGGATGCATGTATAAAGAGAGACAACAAAAATGTAGATTGTCATATAGTTGTACATAGAGCATGGAAGAAAGTTTAGATATTCATTTTATGCAAATGATACTTCTGACCAAGCAGTTTTTTCTCTTATGTAAGATATAAACTGTTATCATCTTTCCTGACATTTACATTTATATAGTGTGTATAAAAATTTTATTTTCTACCTTCAAAAATTTTAAGCTTTAATGCTTAATAAGGCTACCACTCTTTAACATTATTTTAATTAAAGGTCCTAAACTAGTTTTGATTGTGTTTTAAAGAAAACAGATCTTTGAAAAATAAAATTAATAAAGAACACTGTAAAGGTAAACTTTATTCAGATCATTTCCATTTCCATTTTAATGAATCTATCAAAAGAAATGACCACTTCAGTAATAATTTTTATAGATCAATTTTAAATATTTTAATTTGACTTTTGTATAGCAATTTTTATGACTTCTAATTAAATTAAAGAAATAAGATTGAGAGAAAATATGCTGAATTATTGGTATTTTATTACTCCATGGTTGTTTATTTATTGTACATCATTTACTGAATAAAAAAATAATGAAATTCAATTCCTTGCCTCCAATTGTGACAAAATGGGAACTGGGACTAAAAACTATTACACTGTTTCTGGGCAAATTACAAAGCCACTGTGGACAAGAAAAATATTGGAGGTTTGATCATTTGGAACCAAAGAAAACAGTCAATATTAAAATATACTTTAACATGGTTTCATCTGGATTGAAAGACAATAGTAATGTTCATTGAATATTAATACATGATCCCCAAAACTTCTGAATTCACAGAATTAAAAACTGGCCAAATATCAAAGGGTTAGGAACTAAGATGACAACTTGCTGCTGTTGTTGATGGCAACTTCCAAACCCTTTCTGCTCTAAAGCTTCAGAGATCAAAGAGTATCATAAAGGCTGCTGGCAGCTCACTGAAATATCTTAAAACAGTATACTAGTTTAGGCAAGAAATATATATTGCAATAATCTATGTTCCTACAGTCAGTATTTTTTTTTTTTCTTAGCTATACCTACTTGAGTTGCATCATTGGATAGTTTTCAAGTGTTCACATCGCTGTTGAACGTACCAACTTTTGAAAGAAATAGATGATAGTTTTTGAGCAGCTTATATGTGAAATCACTTTCACATATTTTGGTCCTGTGTTTCTATCACATGTTGGTCAATGTAATCTGGGGCTAATTATTGCAGTATGATCAATGGTTTTAGTGTTATATATGTATTAAGTGATATTCTGCTACATAAGTGAGTTTTACTTTCCAATTAACAAATATGATTTTTCCAATTTCCATGTATATTTGTATTCATACCCAATTTTAGTCTATTTTACCATGGTTTTCCCAACCTTGATTCATTACTCACATATAATAACTCCATAAAGGAGATTAATCCTCAAAATTTTTGCTAGACTGCAATAACTAGAAATTCCTCTGCAGTCTAGCAAAAATATTATTTAGCCCTCAACGTTGGCTGCAAATTAAACAATAATTGTGAGTTATTATTGAAAGGGAAATAAGATACCATTTAGATTAATGGTGCATCAGGGACAAAGTATTTTTAAAAATTAGCATATCTAGTTTAAGGTTGAATAAAATAAAATTTATCCAAAACTTTATACATTATGCAATGTTTATGCATTTATTTATATGTGCATATGTATAATTAGAAAATAGAAAGATAAAACAGTCAAGAAAAAAGAGAGAGGGACAAAGAGAGGAAAAGAAAGAAATGTAAATATTATTATTATAGATACTGATCAAAGCAGATTTATCTTATTTATATTTATAATTAGCATTTGTACAATCTTCACATTTCCTTTTTTAATCTGAGAGGAAATTTCCACTTAGGTAAAATAAGGAGATATTTAAAAAAATATGTCTCCAAAATTGTTAAAATTGGAACATATTTAAATGCTTTAGGAAATTCCAAATATTGATTTATTCATTTAATATAATTAGTTATTAAACATGTTCAGGGTTAAAAATATTAAATTTTTAACTTGACTTTTGTAGATAATATCAATCATATGATATAAATACATAACTTATTTAATCAATTATTTGTTATCATGTATATAAAAGTTCCAAAGGCCAGTAATGTTACAATTTGAATAAAATAAAATATAGTAAAATATAATAATAATACTGAATTACAGCTCATAGAATAAAATGAACATTTATAACTCTTCTGATTAAAATAAAGGATGATAAAATCATTGGGTAGAAGTTTGGGGAAAAACAGGGGATTAACATTTCTTCAAATTACCTTTCTAAGAAGCTTTTTAATAATCATCAAAAAATTACTTAACAAATTTTTAAACAAATGCTTCAAATAAATATCAAAAATAAATATATAAAAAATGCTCATCATCTGAATATTAGGGAAGTGAAAACTAAAATTACAATGAGACACCAAGAAGGTGCATATACTGAATGACTAAAATAACGTTAATAATAACAAAATCTGAAAATACCAAAAAATGTCCTTTGGGTGTGAAGAAGTCTTTAAAAAGTCATCTTAACCTGTTGAATGAAGTGAATGTCCCCAATAATAGAAGCATTAACACACTAGATTCCCTTCCTTCTGTGTTACACTGACAGGGAACATTACTTCTTAACATTCTGGCCAGAGATACACATCCTCATTCAAATGATGAAACACCATTAGATAAACCCAATTGAGGGACATACTACAACATAAATACTAAACAGTACCCTTCAAATGTCAAGGTCCTAACACAGCAGCTCTATTTTTTTTTATTCGATGCCTCATAATGTTTGATGCTTCCTCCACACTCTCATCCATTAGGACCGGATAAAACCCGCAGTGACCTCAATCCCCCAAGGCTCTTAGACGCAGGGGCCAGCAACGCATTTTCTCTTTAAGGAATCACTTGTTGGATTGACACGTAATTATTATCAGTAAAACCGGTTTTCCTTTTTGGGGGGAAATTTATTAGTTTCTGTTAGTAACTTTCAAATGCATACATTTTCTCTCATTAATTCTTTCATTAGGTGATGAAACACAATGTAGGTATAAAATCATCCTGAAATAGGCTATCAGTGCTTATTGTTTGATCCTCTAAAATGAGAGAATCACTAAAATAACTCTAAAGATTCCACATATACTACCTACTTATAGTATGTGCTTTTTTTTTAAATGATTGAATAAGAACACATTAACCTAATTACTAAGGATCAGATGAATAAAGATGTATTTAAAAATATATTTATCTCTAAAGCATTTTGCAGGAAGAGCAATTTCTGGTTTTATTCCTTTATATGTAATGTAATAAGAACATAAACAATTATTACTAGAACAGTACAGCCTCTTCATGTACAGAAATATGTATTTCATTTGATAGTGTGCGTAACGTGTTGTCTGCTCATGAGATTTAAATTCCTTGTGAGTTATGTAATTGATATTTAAATCCTTATGTAAAACTAGAGGTAAACAGTATGTTTCACCTGATACAGTTTAATTATTCAGACTATATTCATGAAATGTTGATTTTATTTGGTTTGGAATTATTATTCTATTTCAAATGTATAATATAACCATTGTATCTGTTTTTTTCATTTCTGATTACTTAAAAGGAAAAAAAAGAGTATAAACTGTAACATATTTTAGTCACAATTCTTTGCTGACATGATCCATTTACGTTCAATAATTCACCACTCTTGTTTCACTCACACCAACTTGGCATTCATTCGTGGGAGTTATTTAACATTCATCAAGGCCTTGTTCTCTTCTTGGTCAGAGATTGAGGAAAGAAAAATAGTCCTAAATACACAAGGCTCCGGCATGAATACACAAAGAACACTATTTATGGCAAAAATACTCTCTGAATTGTCAAATGCCAGGTTCTCGTGCAAGCATGGAGAGAACCAGTGAGCAAGTGGGCAAGAAAGGTTGAAACTGTTCAAAATTGACCATTTGAACTGGCTTTAACCAGAGACCAGTGATGAATGTGACTCTATGAGAGTATGATCCAACTAAGGAGTCATTTATTTTCCTTAGTTCTGTCCTAGTTCCCTCCATTTCTTCTCCCACTAGGAGGGAGAGATGAAAGTACATGTTTATGAGGTGAAAAGAGCCTCCTATTTTCCTCCTTGGTGGAAGGTGAGACCACATTGACAGAGGCAGTAAAAGGTTTATAGCTTATAACCTTCCTTCCAGATGACATTTTATAAATTACAATTAGGCTATCACATGGTAAAAAAAAAAAAAAAAAAAAAGGAGAAATATTATCTTCCAATTAACAATGATAAATTCTAATAAGGCAAAATGATCTTCAAAAAGGAAAAGGAAGAATTAAGAAGATAACGTTTAAGTAATTCTTATCATTAATAATACAAATGTAAACATATTATTCATTAAAATTTTTTAGCCTTGTGAACCATTTACTGAGATAAGAACTTTCATTACTCGATTAGATCTTCAAGACATTTTTATAAATGAAATGTATTATTATTACATATTTTAGAGATAAGAAAATTGAAGCTCAAAGTAACATAATAATAAGTAATAAAGGCAACTTTCAATATATTTGATCTCAGAACACAATTTAGTAAATCTGATTGCACCATTGCTTTAATAGTCTTTTATAATGGTATCACTATTTTTATTTCCTCTCATAAGGACATAATAAACATAAAAGAAACTCATCAGAACAAATTTCATATCATGAGTTACCTGGAAAAATGTGTCATATAATTAATGGATTTCTCATATTATTATATATTTCATAATACATTTTCCAGGAAAGACTCAAATAAAGATCTTAACAAAATTCAGCATTAACTCATTAAGCCATTGTTGTTTACAGCAGGTTAATAAAATGGAAACCTGACAAGACACATTTCACTATGTTATGGTATTCTTTCTTACAATAAACATTTTTATTTGTGGGGAAGAAAAGTCTACTATATTGATAGAAAGAAAACAGTATGTTTTTTAATGTGAAATACACTCTTATCAACTAATTGCATTTTTTACTTCTAGAAAATAAATTTTATTTTTAAAAGTTATTTTCAAAGCATTAGTGTCTATTCTCTATATATCTCTCACATTACTAAGATGAATTATTTTTTAACAGTTTGAAATTTCATAATTATATTGGTCACCTAAGTTTTCCCTTATCTTGATCTAGATATATATTTTTTGCTTCTGTAGAAATCCGTATCATATATCCTACAATAGAAATTCCTATCATATATCCTACTTTTGGATCAGTTAATTTATTGTGTTTTTAAATTAAGTTTATTTTATAAGATACACAGGAGCAAGTTTTGTAAATATATACAATACTTTTAATGATACAAAACAGAGAAGGAGAGCGAGAGAAAGAAAGAGAAAAGAAAGTTCCATCTGATAACAGTAACTTCAAAGCTAAAACAAGAAAAATGTGAAAGGCTACTTTTATTTGCCGCAGAAAACCCATCAGGGAAATAAAAGGTGATTAAAGCATTAAGTTGCATTCAAGAAGGAAAGAATCAATTTAGAAAATTTAAAACCCTTTTCTCAATGATGTGTAGTAGAAGAGCCTATTAGAAGAAGGAGGTAAAACAGTATTTTCCATTGAAAATTACAACTTATTTTCATATATTATGGAATTTCATAACAAGTTGTGAAGGTTGCAGAGCAGCCATTCTTCAAGATACCTGTTTCTTTTTTCCAAATATGCTCATGCCTGGATCACATTTTATGACTAGAAAGGGAATCCAATGACCCTTACTAACTTTTCCAGAGTATAATATACTAATATCAGTGATTATGGTCATATTTCCAAAGACAGAGAGGGAGAGAGAGAAGGAGGAGGAGGGGAAGGAGGAGAAAGAAAAAGGAAACAACATTCAAATAGAGATACAATTGTGTGTCCTTTAGTTATTCACACCTGTGGAACTAAATGGCCATATGTTTCTTAAAGACTGAATGTGTACTTCATAGTTCATAAAAATACATATGCTTTTTATTGCTGCATAATAGTCCAATACACAAGTATACATATTGAACATTTATATAATATTACATCTTATATATCCAAAAATAAATAAAGTCACAGGGACATAATGTGTAGCACAGGCATTACAGTGTATAGCCAATATCACAATAACATCATACATTGACAGATGGACACTAGACTTACCATGGTGATCATGCAGTAGTAATGTCAAGGCCCTCTGGTGTACACCTGAAACTAACATAATATTCTGTGGAATATATTATAATATTATAAAATTTTTTATTAAGCAAGCTAGTTATACGCACATAAGGCATTGATTTGTTATGAGGTACTTGCTGGGTTTTTTTAGATGCTCTTATGTGGTTATACTATGGGCTACATGGTTTATATATACAGCAAATTCACACTCTACTAAGATGTACACTGATTGGCAAGGCAGGTTGCTTGACTTAATGCCACATCTGTCCCTAAACACCTAATTGCCTTGGACATTAAGGATTCTAAAATGAGTTCTAAGTGACTGATGTGGCAAAAGACTTTTACATATTTTTATCTGAAACATTTTCAATATATCTTAATGCATTTTTGTTTATTATTAAATCCATTAAACAATAAAAACCTTTATCTTTTTTATTAATTTTATTTGTTAGAATGCCAGGCAGATGAGGGGGAAATCATTGAAATCAAACAATGCAGTGAGGAAATTTCTTGCAGAGGCAATGCTTGCTTCTTCTGCATGATAAAACTTCAGGGGCAGAGACTATTGATTATCTAATTGTGATAAATTAAATTCTGCACTCAAGTACCTCAAAGGGAATGTGATCACTTGTGAAGTAATGCATTTTCTGTTTCTAATAAAACTGTGTCTAATGTTTTAATTTTGTGGTCTAAATGGTACCCTTAGAGATGGATTCAATGCCTTCACAAAAGTATTGGTTTATATCCTAACATTTGACAGCCTAACACATTTTCCAAATCGCTCCACCTCTTTCTTCATCATTTAGGATCTTTAAAAAAATAAATGCAACTTACTTTACTTCAATTGGATCATCCCATGAGACTCATCTCAATTGTTATGTTCCCAATGAAAACTCTTAACTTCCCTATTTAAAACCCAATGCCATCCAGAGTTTAAAACCCAAGTACTTTTGTTCTATATAGCCATGGAATAGTTTTTTTATAAAATATATTTACTGTGTATATTCTGTATTGCTTACTAACAAGTACTTTTATGTCTGTTTTATTCTTTTACATATTCATTGATATGTGATATTTACAATCACATAGAAATATGCCTAGAATACAATACTCAATAAATATTAAATTATTTGTATTTATGTATGAATATATTTACACTTATATTAATTTTTGTATTGAACATAAATTTGGAAATATAATATTAAAATGATATTATATTCTTTCCAAATAATGACATTTCATAAACTGTCATATGGCAGGAGACAGGGCTCTAGTTTTAGAAAAGGTAAAAATCAAATTAGCAGCTTAATGTTCTTGAATTTAGACTTACTTTTTCCTTTTGTCTTATTTTAAGATTGTGTACCATTCAAATATTAAACTCACAATGAAAATGCTTCTGAATTGGGAACCTCATCAAAGAAAGGACCATACTTTATTTTTCTTGAAGTCATCCTGACCATGAACACATCACCCTATTTACTTAATGTCCTTAAATATTTGGGTTGAAGAATCCACTTCACCTGCGAACCCAAAGGTCATTGGTTCGATTCCCAGCCAGGGCACATAACCAGGTTGCAAGCCAGGTCTCCAGCTAGGTCCATAGCTGGAGGCAGGTGAAAGGCAACCATACTTTGATGTCTCTCTCCCTCTCTGCCTCTATCCCTTCCCTTCTCTCTCTAAAAATAATAAAATCTTTTTTTAAAAATCCACTTCATAGACTACCACAGATATTATCAGAAAATCAATCTATTTCCTTTATGTCCTAAGCAAAGGAAAGCTATTTGCCTATGTTGATTTTATTATATAGTAATAATTTTAAAATTTGTTTTATTTTCTTAAGTAAAAATATTATAGTATTTGTCTCCATTTCTAACCTATACCTCTACTACAAAATTTTATTTTGTCTAGCAGAAAAATATCATCTTAATATATATCTTTTGCAGAATCACCTAGGTAACACCTTTTTCCAGAATTTGGAGGCTATATTCACATTACGGTGTCTAGGGAGGAGACACTCAGTTGTAACAAGGCCATTTCATTCCAACCACAATATGTGGTGGTGAATGCAGTCATAAAAATATTATTTACATCACGTATCATATAGTATATTATCTCTTGACTATGGTTAAAAAACACAAACTTTAAAATTACATCAACTATTTTTTTAAAGATTTTATTTCTTAGTCTTTAGACAGAGGAGATGGGAGTGAGGCAGAGAGGGAGAGAAGCATCACCTGCCTCCAGCTAAGGACCTGGCTGGAGACGTGGCTTGCAACCTGGTTGTGTGCCCTGGCTGGGAATGGAACCAACGACTTTTGGGGTCGTAGGCTGGAACCTTATCCACTGTGCCACCAACCAGGGCCACATCAACCAATTTTTAGGAGCTTTTGCTAACATATGGAGCTTGAAGTTTAAAGAAATGAACAAAAATGCAAACATAAGCAGCACTGATGAGACTGTTGCCAGAGGAAAGGAGCTCATGTGAGGACGTGCGGAAAGAATTTCAGAGATTCAGGCATAGAAGTTGAGAGGGCAGGGGCGCCTCAGGTAGCAGCCTTTTATCTTGTTCTGCAGCTTCTCCTTCAGGAAGGCTAGGCTGTTCATCCGCCTCAAGGCTGTTCTCAGCTCTGTGGGAATTCTTTCCAGCCCCCACCGTTTTTTGCAGGACTGGAAATTCTCTATTTCAGGGGCCTCAGACCCTGCACCCTGTTCCAGGAGGGCCTCCCCTAACTAGTACGACCTCACTTAACTATACCTGTCTAGATCTTTGCAAATAAGGCTGTGATCGCTGTTTCTGGGGGTTAGGACTACTACAACTAGGACTCAGTGCCAGCAATTTCTTCCATGAGAGCATTTTTAAATAGTTACTACTGTAGGCCTATCTCCCCTTTCTGTCCTATCGAGTTCTGCACTTGTTTGTCAGGGTTGATGGGTGTGGGGTCTGAAGTGAGAAGGGCATTCTGGGGGAAGGTTGGTTCTATTGCTGCAATCTAAAAGAGAGGTCAGGTAGAGTTGGGTGCCCAGGGGAGATGCAAGCTAAGGAACCTCAAGGCTACATTTAAAGCAATCACCAGGGAAGTTTGCCAATGTTCAAAACCAGTCAGTCTTTTCAGTTGCCCAAGACGACACTGAGGGGTGGAGGAAGAGAAACAAAGCCTCCTGCTGATAATTGAGAAAAATGAGTATGTTTTAGGAAACAATGTGTTTTTGTGAATGAAGTGATTTTTGTTTGTGATCTGGGCTGCCAGCCCCTTGGCTTGCAAAGATGTTGTCGTCAATATGCGTTTGATCATCAGGATCCTGCATTTAAATCAGGCGGCTCTCAAGCTAGGTTTTCAGTTTGGGAATACTTTTGCCTAGATGAGGACATTGGCATCTGAAATGCCAAAATGAATGTCACACTAGAACCTGAGCATGAAAATCTTTGCTAAATGACTTTCCAGTTACCAGTTAAAAATACAACCACGCAGTTCCTTTTATCTCTTCCAACCCCTTCTTTTCCTATCAGTTACTAAATTATCTGGTTCTTTGTATGCTTTCTTTTATCTTTTCTCTCTCCCTTTGCCATCCTCCGAAATATGCTTTGCAGTATTTCTCACGTTGACATTTTCTTTTATTTTAAATTATTTTCAATTTTTTTTTTCTTTTTAATTTTATTGTTGTTGTATTACATCCATCCCCTTTTTGCTCCCCTCTGTCCCCCCACCCACCCACCCATTCCCCCCAAAGTCAATCCCACCTGTTGTCCATGTCCATGGTCCCTTTATACTAGGTTCTTGTCTAAGCTGCTCCCCATCTTTGCCTCTACCTCTCCCTCCCCCTATTTTCAATTTTATTGTTGTCCGGATCTCCACATCCTTCCGCCTTTGTTCTCCCCTTCCCTGCCCAACCCCCTCTCACAGTCAATCCCCACCCTGTGGTCCAAGTTCGTGGGTCCTTATTCCTGAACTCGACCCTCCCCCTTCTTAGACTTTTATAAAAGCTTCATTATTGGCCTGTCGACACCATTTTTTTCTGCTCTAAATTCATCCTTTAGAGTTGCACGTCCAGATTGATCTCTCTACAACATATCCCTGATCAAAAGTCCCTGATCCAATGAAGAAAACTCCCCATAGTGTTTCAAAATGCAATACACACCATTTCCCATATAGAGTCCTCTACTATTTACAACCTTTGTGAAAAATAAACATGTCTCACACTTCCCTTACTCATGCATTTTGTCCTGTAATTATCTCTGCTGGAAACAATGTTTTCTGTATTTCCATTTGCTAAAGTCTCTCCTTTTTTCCAGGGTTTGACCAACAAATAATGTTTATAGCTTACTGAAACGCAGAGAAAAATTCCATCAAAACCACCCTTGTATTTAATCTATCCTTTTAAATCAATCCAAATGGTTCCTGCTACAAAAATCAATCTATGATACTTTGCAAGTGTCATTTTCCATGCAGGCTACAGACACTGTTCTGTGGTTGGTCATGAACTTCTAATCTAAGGCTTGTGCCAACCTGGATGTAACTCAATTTCTACTATTAGGTTTAATACAAAACGTGGTTTTCAAAGCACGCTTTGCTAAGCATGGAACTAATATTTTTTCACTTTTAAAGATGCCTTGGCTGGTGTGGCTCAGTGGATTGAGCACCAGCCTGCGAACCCAAGTGTTGCAGGTTGTACGCCCCAGCCAGGGCACATAACCAGGTCTCCAGCCAGGTCCCCAGCTGAAGGCAGGTGAAAGGCATTAATTTTTCTCTCTTTTTCTTTCTTCCTCCCTTCCTTTCTTTCTAAAAATAATGAATAAAATACTTTTAAAAATATGATGAAATTTCTCATGCTTACCTCCACAAAACCAGCCCTCAGACAAAAGGGTGAGACATACGTCCTGATTTTATGCTTTCAAGTGAACATGTTAGAGATTTAGTAATTGGCAAGCTACTCTCTTGCATTCATATAATGTAATATGCTATATAATGACAATGACAAGTAATACAAAGTAGTTTCATGAAGGAGTATGGACAACAACATAATATTCTTGGAGCAATGGGAACTATTACAATTTAAGAGAATATGAGGAGTCCATGAGTTGCAGAAAGAGGGAAGTAGATGGTTAGGAGAAAAAGTTAAATATTAAATAGTGGTTATGCAGTGCAGAAGGTATATACTACGGAAACCGACAATTTGTTTTGTATGACACCTATAATTCTTTATTTTCTTAAGTCTAAAATTAAAGTGATTCTATATATGCTTTATTATGAAGACTAAATAATACAATATAGAGCTTATTTCAGGACCTGACATATGCACCCAGAGATAGTAGAAATTTAATCATATTAGCATTTATAGAATACAAAACCTCATCATGAAATATTCATTACTACAGCTAAAACATAGACCAAAAAAATCACCATTATGATTATCCTCAAATTTCAAATTATGCAAGCTCCTGTGGAGTTAAACTTGCTAAGATTAAAGATGCACAGAAAATAGGTAGGATTATCTAATATTATTAATGTTTTCATTCTGTAGTTTTTGTCTTTTCCCACTGCAGTTTTATCATCAGCCTCTCTTTCCTTTGCTCGCTTTATGTCAGCTTCCTTTTTGCTCTTTGAATGTTTAATGCCATATACATTACACGTTTTGTTGTACTTAAATGCACACATCAAATGCACATTTCTTTGCTGCAATATGGCAAAATCTTTCTTAGTTTCAGGCCTGAATTCTTATCTATTATCCATGCATATTATAAGTTGTTATTTATTAGGCTTTTATAGTGTTTAATATCTTAGACCACAAAATTAAGCAGCAGATTTTCAACATAGGATGCAACCTCACTTTCTTTCTTTTTCTTTTCTTTCTTTCTTTTTTTTTTTTTTTTTAAGTACTTTTGAGTTTGTTTAAACCACCTGGGATCAGACTATTTATCTCGAACATAATTGTCTAATGACATTCATTTTAAAATGAAAATTCCAAAACGTTCCTGGAAAACACGCAATCAAATGATATTCTACACATTATAGTTTCTAACTATGCAAAATGAAAGCATTTAACTTACAGAAGAAATATCTAAAAGTAATGAGAGACAGATGGCAAAGTGTGGCAGGTAGGCTGAGAAAGTAAATGCTAAACAGATAAATTAGTTCATAGTTTACTGTACTGAGATTATACAATTATTAAAACCTTAAACTTAATATACTATACAGAATTCTTATTAAAATTCAGTGTCTTCTCAAGTGTTACATACATGTTATTTCTGACTGAATTGAAGGTAAATAATTTTAAAACTTAAAATGGCCTCCCAGTTAATATCTCTCCATATAAAAGAAGCTTTTTATCTTATCTAACCTAAATATCACTTCCCATGATTCAGTCAATTTCTTTGTATTTTGTTGGTGGGAGAGTTGAATAACAGACTCTTATCTTTCTATAAAGTAATTGGTCCTGAAGTTAGATATGATCTTAAGATTGTTATGAAGTCTAGAGGTTGAAAGTAATGAAATTCTCACTGACATATATAGAAGCATCAATATAGATTTATTTGAAGATATAACAACAGAGAAATGTGAAGTAAATAAAAGGGCAGTAGATACCCAATGCAGTGCAAAGATCTTTGAGAAACTTTTTCCAGTTACTCAATTTTTCATCTTAAATAATGGCTTATAAAACTAATAATATTAAATTATGTCCATGGTTTAATAAAATATCAGTTTTAAACATGAAGTGTCTATGTCTGATGCATGGATAGGATTATTCTGGATTGTGTTTCCATTGAATAATAACAATTATAAAATTGAGTATGGATATGATATGATGATTTGCCATAGGAAACTTGACAACTGAACCAGTTTTCCAAAGCTGGAGTTAGTGTTTTCCATGTTGTGAAAAAGTATTGAGTAAAGGGTGAGGTCTCAGTACAGAACTATAAATTCCATAGATGAGTCTATTAATTCCATTAAATAATAATGGTGCTATATGATAATATTGTTGTCACTGGATTTTTAGATCTCAAGAAAAAAACATTATCTGACTTTTAAAATTCCTTCTCATGATAAATCCCTTAACTACCAAGGGAAAGATTCTTTCAGATCTTTATTACTAAATTTATACTCCATATAGAAGAAGAGATGAAGTTATTGGTCCTTTGATAGGTCAATATCTTGGCAATATTGCTTAAAGTCGTCTGTCATCCTAAGTTGCATTTTTTTCCCTTCTCCATTCTGAGTGAAGCCAAATGAACCTAGCTCAACCCTAAGAAGGCAGATACATGAATGAGGGAATAGCTTCATTTCACAGGCTATGAAATAGGCAGTTTGCTTTTGCCAGGTTCCAAGTTGTACTTTCCAAACCAGTCTTACTAACAATAAGATTATTAACTCTAGAACCTGCATGTTTGGAACACCCACATTTTATAGAATGATTGTCCCTGTATAATTTGTTTCTAAGCAGTAGGAGAGGACAATGTTGTGGAATGTGACTTACATGTTAAATTATAAAGGATTTATTTTTATCCTGTTAGTCAACACTTTGTAGAGGAAAATTTAACAACTAATATTGACTGTACCTCATGATTAATTGTAGAATTTGCAGCTCCTAAGGGAGTCTAAAATGCCTCAGATGATGTTTAGGTCTCCAGTTTGGGTCACTGGATTGTTTTTCGTGCCATTTTCTGAGATGGGGGATGCAGAAAGTAGCTGAAATTTGGGGACACACAAACAATTTTGGTTTTACCATTATTAAGTGGGACGTAGCTGCAGGATTTTCGAGTATGAACATTAAAGCTAGAGACAAGTATCTGTAAGATAAGAGTGTGTTTAAATGATAAGAATGTGCAGGATTTCTACAGGAGAATGAAGAAGAGGAGAAGTAGGAGAACAAATATGCAAACATTATTATTGAAAATAACACATAGGTGCTTAAAATGTAGATACATTTTTTAAAAATTAAGAAAGAGTAGTGTCCTGGAAAGCAAGAAAATATGGCAGCATAACTCAAGTTGTGATAAGAAGATATTAATATATGTCTTTCATAAATTATTTTATAATTCTTGTTTGAGTTTCTACATGCTATATCCCTGTCTGTATAGATATTTAAATTTTCTGTGGATACAAAGTTACCTGAGTTTATTTGATAGATTATCTCCAATTTACTTGAGTCTGAGTACTGAGTATTAACATCCTTTGAAAAAGTATTATGTTGGTCAAGGTTTTATTTTTAGTGTAGAATGTCAATGACTAAACATATGAGACTGAATGTACAATATACTAGATGGAGTAGAAATGTCTAATAATAAAATGGTTAAATATATTATACAATTGGCAATATAAAGGTGTTGACTTCCTCTCACTAGAAATTTTCACTAGACAAAAATTTAGATCACACAAAACCAAGGAATTAATTGGAAGTTAGTAAATAATGGCATTAGAAGAAAACAGAATTCCTGAGCCCACAATGTAAAGAAAATTGTAAAGCTATAATGATAAAGGTAAAATAGAAGAATCTTGAACTGGTTATTCAGATGTGAAGAATCACAAAGACTAAAAACAATAAAAATCAACAGAGAGAAAAAATTCAAAGTATGTAGAAAATACATCAGATAAAAGATACAACAAGACTCCAGAAATTGATGGAAAGGATATTTTCAAGGTCATTGACAGAAGGCATTGATTTGATAAAGTCAACTGAAGGAAACTGAAGAAAATATACTAAACACGTTAAAACTGACAGAAACATGGTAAGTGCAGTTTTCAATGTTGGACAAAACAGATTCATGATTCTAAAACATAAGGCAAATTCCTACACATAATGTAATTAATTACATTCATTGCACAAACAAAATATGCATATAATACATTTGAAGCATAGAACATATAGGGTACTGTAGTATCATAAGCCAAAATTGGATAAACAAGCACTAAAAATTTAGGTAGAAGGTTAATGCAAAAACCTTCTTTAAAAATAAAATAAGTTAAAGTCTGACTTCTCTGATTTATAGTTAGAATCACATCATAGTCTCCTTTGTGTCAGTGGAGGGAAAAAAAATGCTGTGAATGTCCCTAATTACCTGTCAACTGAGAGATGAGAATATAAAGATAGGAACGAAAATGTAAATTTATTTTTAACTTTATTCTCTCCTGTTGACAAGTAAAGAGGCTGTTCACAATTACTTGATTTCAGTTGAAACTACTTTATCACTATTGATTCAAATTCACCAGCCCCATGTTTGAATTCAAAGTAGTATTATTTATCATGTGCTATTTAACAATAAGGGGCCTTAGACAGGTGGCTCAGTTTGTCGGAGTGGCCTCCTGCATATCAAAGGTTGTGGGTACCATCCCAGTCAGAGCACAATCCCAGGTTGCGTACGGGAGGCAACAGACTGATGTTTCTCTCTCACATCAATGTTTCTTTCTCTCTCTTTCACTTCTTTTCTATGTAAAATCGATAAACACATTTTCAGGTGAGTATTAAAAAATAAGGAAACTCAAAATCAATGACTACATCCTCTATCTTTAGAAACTGGAAACAAACAAACAAAAATATATATAATAATCAAAAGAAAATAATTGATAAAGATCTAAAAAGACATCTATGAATCAGAAAACAAAAGCAATTAAAAGGAATTAAACCAGAACCTGGATCTTTGAGACAACCAATAAATGTAATAAATAGGTTGGGAAAGACAAAAAAGAGGGTATATACAATTTACAAGAAATGAGAGACAAATCATCCCTACAGATTCTGAAGGGATAATAAAAATCATTACAAACATTATTTTTAACAATTTGACAACTGAGATAAAACAGATTCTTTGAGGATAAAAATTCCAAATTTCACTAAGGAGGACCATCCATTCACATGTATAAAAAAGATGATTAAAATAATAAAAGGCACCTCAGATATGGGAGAAAATATGTATAAAGCATATACCTGATAAAGGACTTGAATACAAAATATATAAAGAATTGTTACAACTGAAAATTAAGAGGACAAATATACCCATTTTAAAAAAGACAAAGGATTTTAACAGACACTTCTCCAAGAAAGATATGCAGATGGCAAGCAAGCATGCAAATAACTTTTTTAATGTCATTACTCATTACAGCAGTGCAAAAAAAAAAAAAAAACTACTTCACACTTGCTAGAATTTTTCTAATCAAAATAACAGACTATAACCTGCTATATTGCTGGCACAAATGTAAAATGGTATATCAACTTTGCAAAATAATTGACCAGTTTTGAAATACAGTAAACATACAGTTGCCACATAACCCAGAAATTCATTTCTAGGTTTACACCCCCCAAAAAGTGAAAACATATGCACATATGTACACAAACTTGTACATGAATGATGTTTATAGCAATATAACTTATAATACACAAATATGAAAACAATCCAAATGTCAACTACTGAATACATAGAAAGTGATACACTCATACAATGAAATACTGTTCCATAAAAGGATAAACCTCAAGAGTATTATAAGTGAAGAATGTTATACACTAAAGATCCTAAGTGCCCAAGACCCTCACCATTACAAGATCTAACGATTTCACTCTAAGTGCTGTTCAGCTCTGGCTTACATGCTTACAACATTTTATTTCTCATCTGTGGATGTCTCTTAGTTTCTGTGAATCTAGTTCCATATCAAATATTTTACCTTTATTATACTATTACTATTTAATTAGGAAAAAAAAGACATGTTCTTGGTTATCCATTTTGCTAGAACTAGAAGTTAAAGTGCTTTAAATGTCTCAGCATTTCGTTTGTGTACAGATGACGTGTTTGATGCACACCAGTGACAGACCTTGAATTCAAGCTTCTTCCTTTTTGTGCTTATAGGTAGTCATGGGGCTCCAGCTGGCTACCTGCCATTTTTAATAAGATATTCAGTTCCCATCTTCCTTTTTTTGCATTTTGGGGGCAATTCTAGTCTGTTATTTTCTTTCAGAAAATGAGAGATTAACATAAATGCAATATTTGGTTAGACTATTTATATACGAGTCTTTTAAAGATGATTTAAAGTAAAAAATGTTTCCACCTATGAAAATTTACCTTGCATCTGCATCTACCAGATGTGGTGTTTTTCTCTTCCACTTCCACCAGGTGAGGAATAGGTCTTGAGTTTTACTAGACGCTTTTGGTATTAAAAAAATAGGTGAGGAAGATGGTATTGAAATAAATGAACCAATCAAGTTAGCAAACAACTCCTAATTGGCTCCAATCAGACAACTTGCACTGGGGTTTTCCAGCTTATGGAGCAGACCTATAAGAGATTGTTTCATGGCTAAATTTGTACTTTTAATGGCTTGATTACATTTAGAGTAAAAGTTCAAAAATTTTCACTACTTTAAATAACAAACTTTAAATGGTCTAGAGAGAATGAGTAATATACTGAGGTCTCAAGACCACCTGCACCCCATTTAATTCCTGGTACATAGAACTAACTTTCAACCATAATCAATATGAGATAATTAGTTCCACTGAGCATGGTCTCTTTTCCTGTCCAAGTATGGGAAAAGTTTTTAACTTTATTAAGGTCACGATGCTTTCAATGGTCTTGGGAAACAGCTGAACAAAAGTCAGCTCCATCTCCAGTGTCCAGGAAAGATAAAATGACCTTCTCAAGTGTCATTTTTCTAGACTCTGCTTCCACTTTCATATTAGGAACAAATTTAGTGTTTGTTTGATCTCCATGACTTTCCAAGTTTATTTTGGTGCCAGGGGAATTGATCCATTCCTTTCTTTACTAATGCCCAGAAGATGACAAATTGACTGTTGCCTAAATATCCTGAAAGTTCAAGATGTGCGGATTCCCAAGGAGGTTTAAGGACACTATTGCACATGGAGACAGCTTTACAAAAGAAAACCTGTCACTACTTCTATTTCCTCAAAATTATCTCCATAATTTACCCTCTTGTATAACTTTTATCCTGTCAAAGCTGGTGTATTTCTTTATCCTCCAAAGACAGCCACAAGCCTTGAAGCCTTAATTTCCATTTTTTTTTTTCTTTAGATAGAGAGGGGTTTTTCTGAAAGTATAATCTGAATTAAAACTGTTGGATCCCTGTATAGGTCTTTTCTTATTTTCCCCCTAGAAAAAAATGTAAGGAAGAAACAGATTCATCCTATTCTTAAAGAAGGGTTCTGTGTAAAGCAAACTTTCCATCAGTCTGTTTAAAACTCTCACACCATTTTCATAGGAATAGAAAGTTTCACAAGCTGTTTGCAGCACAAAATGAGAGAATACAAATGGATGAAGTCTCTGAAGCCAGTGTACCACCATGAATTGCTGCTAGTAATTCACATAGGCAAGACAGAGCTTGAGCATTAGAAAACCATTTTTGCTTCATTGTAAGGCTCTCATTACCACTTCTGATCTTATGGAGATGGAAGTAGGCATTATGATAGGCATGTAACAGTTACTATGGTTCTTAAAAAAGTGTCTTTCTGTAATTCACCACATAGAATCACACTTCCCTCTGAGCCAAATTGTGAACACCATAGTTTTAGTAATTCTATTCGAGAACTGTGAAATTGTTGAGCCAGAAATCAAACTTTCTAAACTACATTCGCATATTCAACAGAAAAAAAGAGCCTTAATGAAGCTCCGTGATTTCGATGTGTATTAGTTCACCCCAGGGGTAGGCACAGTCTCTACAGCAGAATGTGGAACACACCTGAGTGTCATTTGAAACCTGTGCTTTTAGCTGGCGTGAAAAGGAGCATGTAACAGTGTTATACCCTAATGCTTATCACCTCTGTGAATATCAGGGATGGTTTCAACACTGCCTCCTTTAATGTGACATCATTTCATGTCAACACATTTCCTTTAAAAGGAACCATGGATATGAACTCTTTTATGAGAGCAAGTGATAGTCCTGTTCTCCTGTAGTTACAGTTCTACACATAGTCATTTCATTTACAACAACCCCATCTGGGCAAGTAGAAGGCTAGTACAGTCAGTGTTCCAAATTTTCTTTTGGATATGACAAAAAAAAAAAAAAAGATAATTAATTCTTTAATGTCTCTAAATTCAACTTAAATATTTTATTTCATTTTTTCCTTCTTTCTTTTTTTGTTTTGTTTTGCTCATTCCCTCCTACAACTGTCATCCTATATTCCTATAATTTGTCTCTATTTCATTCAGTTCATTTTGTTCACTCACACATGAGTGACATCATGTGGTACTTGTTTTTCTCTGATTTGCTTATTTAACTTAGAATAATGTTTCCCAGGTCCATCCATGTTGCAGCAAAGGGTAAGATTTCTTTCTGTTTATGGATAAGTAGTATTCCATTGTGTAAATCCACCAGATTTTCATCCACTTATCTGCTGATGGACACTTGGGCTGCTTCCAAACCTTGGCACTTCTCTTGTAAATAATGCTGCAATGAACATAGGGGTGCATATATTCTTTCAAATCAGTGTTTTGGATTTCCTTAAATAAATTCCCAGAAGTGGAGTTGCTGGGTCATAAGGCAGTTTCATGTTTAGTTTTTTGAGGTCGCTCTGTACTGCTTTCCTCAGTGGCTGCACTGATCTGCATTTCCACTAAAAATGTATGAGGGTTTCCTTTTTTCAACATTATTACCATCACTTCTTGTTTATTGATCCATTGGTGATATCCAATCTGTCAGGTGTGAGGTGATATCTCACTGTGGTTTTCATTTCCATTTCTCTGACTATTAATGATTTTGAGCATCTTTTCATATCCCTATTGGCTATTAATATGTCCTCTTTGGAGAAGTGTCTATTCAGGTTCTTTGTCATTTTTCAATTGAATTGTTTTCTTTATTATTATTGAGTTTTATAAGTTCTATATACATTTTGGTTGTTAACCCCCTTATCAGATGTATCATTGGCAAATATATTTTCCCATTCAGTGGGAAACACAACTGTAAAGATTAGTTATCAAAGGAATATAGATATCTTTATAGCACTTTAACATTGGGGCATTTTAAAATCGCAGGTCATGCTATGAAAATTGTAGCCATGACCTTGGCAAGCCAGTTCAGTAAACATACACTGAGTACTGCGATGTTGCAAAGTGCAGGTACATTTTTACACTTTTCTAGGCATTGAACTCAGCAGTTAATGAGATGCATATCAGCTTTTCTATAGCATATGTATTCTGAGAAAGAGAGAGAGGGAGAGAGAGAGAGAGGTTAAATAGGCCTTATAAGTTAAATAAATAGGATGATAAGCAAAGATTTACTTGGGGTAGAGAAAGTGCTGCTTTTTAAATGATGGGTAGAGAAACTACTCTAAGAAGGAAACATATGCGTTGAAATCCAAAGGACAAGCAAGAGGCAGCCATGTAAAATAAGGAAAAATATTGATTCTTGTAATACTGTCAATAACAATGTCAATAATAAGACCAACAGTGGCATTTTAGAAACTTTTTTGTATTTAATGCATTACTAAATTATCATTATTATTATTTTGTATTTAATACATTTTTTTGTGACAGTAGAGTGAGGTTCAGACAGTTTGGCCTCTGAAGGCCACACATTAGGGAAAATAGCACAGGTCTAATTGCTTTGAAGTCCAAATTCTTAACTGGTTGTTCTCAAGCCTTATAGAAATTAGACTCACTTAAAGAATTAAACAAATAAAAATACCAGTGTTCTTGCTCTATCTCAGACAACTGATTTACAACTGAATCTCAAAGAGAGTTCTAGGCAATAATATACTATAAAAATTTCCAAGGTAATCATTATGTATCATCAAAATTGAAAACTACTGCCTTTTTTATTACCTTATTCTAGTGGGACACTGCAAATTTATATGAAAATATATTAATCTTAAGTAATATACATAATAGGGTACAAATAAATTTAAAATAGACACAGAACTTATGACCATAGTCATTCCTGAGTATTTATTATCATGATTTATTTTCCAGGTTTTGGTGGAGTCTGGGAACAAACATAGATAACACATGGTCTTTGTCCTAATTATGTCCCCATTTTAATGGTAACTATGGCTCATACATGAGTCAGTGATTTGTTGTCAAATATTACAAATGACAATATTTCTGGTTATATGAAAATTGCTTAAAGTTAAGAAAGATGAAGTATGTTTCTGATTACCACAATGATATTATCTTATTCATCAAAAATTTGATATTATTTAAAATTTTATCTTTTGATGAGAGTTTCCATAAAACTCTTAAGAAATGACTTTGAAGTTCACTGGGAGAGTTCTCTGCCTTAAGTGAATTAATTCCCACATTAGTATTTTTATTAACAAAAGGCACAAAGCACACAACCTGTGGGGGGATATATTTCCCTTAATCCTCCTACTTTAATTCCCACAGATGCAGTTTTCCTATGTACTTACATCTAATTTCAAATATCAGTGATTATTCCAGACTTCCCTTTCTGGTTTCTTTGTTCAGTGTTTCCAATTTAGTTCCTTCTAGTCTTATGCAATCAACTATTTCAGAAGAAAACATTTTCCCACCAACATTAATTTTCGAACTTTAAAAAGATAAATTGGATATATTCAATAAACATTTATACTTTCAAATTCTCTTGAGTAATTATGAACTTCCCCTCATATGCACAGCCCTATAATTGACCTGACTTCCATTGGTGAGAATGAAGAACTGATAACACTGGGGCTTTAACCCTTGAATGACATTGGACATTGAGTATGAAATGGCCCAACATCTCTCTGACCAAGATCGTATTTTCAAACCATGTTTGCATTCCCTCAAGCACATAAAAATGTGTTTATAAGAAAAGGAACTTTATTATACGAAAGCTTACAGGCCACAAGACCAACAAGGAAAGTTTTAAATATTTGATATTTATTAATTAGTTATGAAATAGTATGACATCAGCTAACATCTCCAGGTCTTAGATTTCCCTTCAGTTTATAGGGAATTCAAATCCCTTATCTTTTATTTTTTGATAGGTTAATATGTTAAATTTTTATTGTCTATACTCCTAAACATGATTTTATTTAGCAAAAACATAATTAAATGATTCACTCACTACTTGTGTATAAATTTCAACTTTAGATATTTACCTCTTGAGTTCCAGACATCTAATGGAACACAGTGCAAGGCAACTAGCTGGCACACTACTGGAGGCAGAGCCACTCCGAAAAACCAAATGGGATAAATGCACATTATATGTGTAATTATATAACAGTTGAGAGGAATTCTAACCAAGTCGCTCTAAAATCATCTTGACTGCTACTATGGAATTTTTTTTAGTGTTGTCTGGTACAGAAATCATTCAATTATATTTTTATTTGGAATATATTGGTTGTGAGTGACAGAATCTAATCTCAAACTATCATAAACAAAGAAAACAGGAATCATATGAAAGTTTAAAACTCAAAACGGTGGAAAGAGTTGGCCCACATTTGGACATTAAGAGCAACAGGAAGCAACCCATTCTTAATTTGCTCATTTCCATATGGTCTTTATTTGTTTTATCTTCCCCATAATATCTTCATTTTCAGTTCCATTTCACACTGATATGCTTTAATTTTATATCTTCAGTCTCAAAAAAACAATTTACTTCTAGCTAACTCTGACCAAAATCGGTGAAGGAACTTCTTGATCTAACTTGCTTCAGAAGCCAAAATGTGGAGGCTCATGATGGACCTCATATTTATAGGAATATCATACATTAGTTTTGCCTGGGCTAATAAGGTCTATGCCTATTCATCCTGTAATGATTAACAGCACCCCCAACACTCTCAAAAATATGAAATTTGAACAATAAAATATAAGATCATCTCACATATTTATCATATACTTGGATGCTGGACTGACACCTTCAACCCACTGAGAAAATGTAACAAGCAATTGTGAAGCAACTACTATATTGAATACTTAAAAAATTTCTTTTGACTTTTCCCTTTAAGTTGGGTTGAATTTTCTATATATTTTACTTTGCAGAATCTTTTAATTAACATCCTTCGTCTCACCCCATTTTACCTATCATATAGCACTTTGACGACTACTGAAAAAATCCTACGTCAAGGAGCAGCACAGCTTGTCTGATTAATGAAAAGAACCAGTTACCACGGAACTTTTGTTTTTCCTAACAATTTTGTCATTATTTAACATCATTTAGAACAGGAAATTACATTATTTTACATAATCCTGCTGTAGTTTATTGGGCTAAGGCTTAAGGAAAAAATGAATAAAATATAAATATTTCCATAAAGGGTATTTGCTTGAGTGTAAATAAGAAAAATGACACGTTAATAGCAAGTATCATTTTAAAAGTGACAGACTTCAAAGATCTCTGGTTCAATTCCCAGCCAGGGCACATAACCAGGTTGCAAGCCAGGTCTCCAGCCAGGTCCATATCTGGAGGCAGTTGAAAGGCTACCATATATTGACGTTTCTCTCTTTTTCTTTCTTCCTCCCTGCCCATCTCTCTAAAAATAATGAAGAAAAAAACAAAAAGTAAAGAAAACAAACAAACAAAAAGTGACAGATTTGCTTAGGAATAGGAATGCTTGATATTTGACTGCAATGCTGGCTGAAACTCTATTCTCATCTACAAATCACTTACTCTGAATTCCTCCCCATTTATAATTGCCATTCTTTTCTTGAGAGCTTCAGCAGTTACAGTTCTAAGGGTCTGTAAGTGGCAGGAATGCTCAGCTGTACAGCGTAAGCCCTTCAAAAGGGTCAGTGACTGCAGTTCACTTAGCAACTGTCGGCTGAAAGCAAAGCCAGGGAAGCGGTGCAGGGAAACAGCAGCCAGCCGTCGGGCTCCTTGTAGGACCGAGTCTACCCCGTGGTCGTGCAGGGACCCCCTTCAAACGCATCTCAAGAGCAATTGGATAATAAGGAGCAATTAGAGATTAAAATTGTCAGTTTCGTTCTGCCATGATGAACATGTCAACAAGAAAAATACACAACGAACAAACACACTTCCCAGAGAGCAAATAGACAACTTTTAGCCCAAGTTTCAGCTTCTGGGAGAAATTCCTTCAGCAGGATATAAAAACACTTTTTAAGTTAATAAACTAACGTCCTATGAGAAGGTTATGTAATTGTGTGCCGAAAGGCTGACCATCAGGCAAGGATGATTCTGGCTTATGCAGGGTCTCGGCCTTGTGAACTACTGCCTTAGGAAAAAGTGCAGCAGCCTTTGAACCCAAAGGTCGCTGGTTCGATTCCCAGCCAGGGCACATAACCAGGTTGCAAGCCAGGTCTGTAGCTGGAGGCAGGTGAAAAGCAACCATACACTGATGTCTCTCTCCCTTTCTTCCTCCCTCCCTGCCTTCCTCTCTGGAGATAATGAATAAAATCTTTCAGAAAAAGAAAAAAGTGCACTTCCAACTTCCCTTAGTGTTCGCTTGGGAGATATACACTAAAATTGCAATGATACAGAGAAGACCAGAACTTTCTTTAACAGCAAATATATCACTTGTGGTAAACTTTAGAATGGCTACAGACCCACCACCTTTTGAATCCTCCTTTGCACGGTGGCTTTGCATCTCCTGGTACGGACAGGTAGAGGCACTTGCCAGGCCCCTTGGATTTGTTTTGTCTAATGGAACTTTAGGGATTGCAACCTAAGCTGAGACTTGACATTACGTGTGCAGGGAGGCTTTCCCTTTTCCATTGCGCTTGGAAACCTGCAGCCACTATCTGTGCTACTCTGGCTAGTAGGCTGAAAGGTTAGAGGTCACGTGGAGAAGAATCACACTCCCAAGAAAACACTTTCTAACCAGAGACCTGTAAGTGAGGCTATCCTAGAAGAGATTAGGGACTCTAGAAAGACCAGAGTGCTGAGCTAAATAATGAGTGGTGTTTTAAGCCAATGGAAATAGAAGTTTTGTTGAAGAGCAAAAGTCAGCTTATACATCATTTCTTATTAAATTATTGGTAAATCATGTGTATTTTTCACTATGGTGTGCATTCAAGCTTTTTAATTTGACCTTTATTTGTACATTTGAAATGTAATGTCAGATGATCTTTTGCTTCAGATGACTTATGTGTGTGTTGATTGATTAATTCAAAGTTAAAATTAATAAAATATTATTTGCATATACTTTTGGATGCTATTAATAAAGGTTTCTTGTTCATGAATATTTTTTCTCTTTGTTTTTCTTTTTTGCTCAATCCTTCCACCTTGCCCCCACCGAGCCTCATACAGGGTACAGACGATGAATTGTAAAATTGTGCACCTGAAACCTATATAATTTTGTTAGCCAGTGTCACCCCATTATACTCAGTAAAAACAGGAAAAAACGTTTCCTGAACCAGCAGGATAATTCACAGTAAAAATTGTTATCTGAATCCTATCCCACATAATAAACAGATTAGAAGTAAGATTTTTATAACAGTTGCTTAGGAGAGTTTATTCCTGTTTTTATATTGTCAGGAAATAAGTGATCTTTAAGCAACACATAACACATAGAATATAGTATAAATTCTATGATTCACGTCTTAGATTTTTTTCATTATTAGATGTGTTCCTTTTGTTTTTCTTGGAAATTAAAATACAAGTATAATTCTCAAGATTCTGATATTAGAGATAAACTAGAAAATGAATTACAGTGCTTTCCTGAAATACGCACTTTTAATACAATATCTGGATGGCCACATGCTAAAGTTTTAGGAAAAAATGAGGAGGGAAATTGAGTTGTACCACCCATGATCTCAAGAACACAATAGTAACAAATATGATTTTGAAAGGAGAGTTGAACTTTAAACTGTACAAATTTTGGATCAGGGTAGTCGTATGTCAAGCCACTATAAATTTTCACACTTGACTATCACCTATGTGGATGTATTGACACTTTCTTTTTTATTTTTTAAACCTCGTTCAGAAAAAGTGCTGCTCTTCTGCAGAGAAGGAAAATAGAGCCACACAGGGAAATATCAAGCATGTCTATGCAAATATTCAAAGGGACAAATGAACTTTTGGCCTAAGAAGAAAGACCTTCATGCTGCAGTGGCATCTGTGTTGATCATGTGGAGACAGATGTGCGAGGCCACTGTGGCCCAATGTCAGAGAACAGCATTGCATTCTAACACTGTCAGTTTTCCTGTCATCCTGACACACCTCTGAGGGTGAACCTGACTTCCAGGTAGTGTATTCACAGCAAGCAATGCTACTCACCTCATGGGACGAGTGTCCAGGCTTTGAGGCATTTTAATCATTTAAATTAATAAATGGTTGTTCCAATGAGAACTGAAATGTTGATAGAAATAGTGTGTCATTTATATGAGAATACCATCGACAGTTTTATCTTTCATTGTAAATATGTATGTGTATGTATATATCTTTCATTGTAAATAGGTATGTGTGTATCTGAAAGAGAAAATGTGACTTTATACTTGCTGTCTACGAACGTGATCACTCTGTTATCCCCTGAGATGAGTCAATGTTGAGTTTGCAGTCACATCCTGTCTCTGACCATATATGATTGCTATTTTGAGCACTACTGATTTGCCACACTAATTTCACACTAAGAGACAGGCTTCCTACTCGAAGTAATGGCTTGCTTTTGCCCATTTCCTCCAAATTATGACCTAAGTGAATTAAGGTAATACTGAACCTGGAATTTTAAGACAGAATTTTATTGCTTATTTCAGAAAGTCTTTACATGTCTACCAGAAGAGCCTCAGTGATTCAGAAGTAGTGCTGAGGAGTACCTAAAATTTTACATGCTTCACAGGTTGTTGTAATATAGGATAAAGACTAGTTGTTTGTTAAGCAGGCAATAAAGTAAATAAGAACTATCGGAGATAAAGAATGGTCAAAAGTTTTGTCATGAATGTCTCACTTAAAATTTGTGGACTGACCTACACAGACAGGTAAATCCTCTGAACTGTTCTGAGGATAAATACTGACTTCAGGGGAAGGGAAGTAGTTTCTGCTAATACTTTTCTTTTCTTTCTTTTAATGTTGCTTTCACAGTGTTTGCCAAGATTCTGTATTCAATTCTGCAAGTGGTTGTATCTCTTGGGAGACATTCTCAGTATAAAAAATGTTAAATTGATCAGGATGTTGCATCTTTGTTTGCCTGAGATGCAGCGATAGCAAAGCTAGATGTCTACTTAAAATAAAAAATAGCTGTAGGGAAACCTTCAGGGAGAGGTGATCTTTGGGGAGCAAAGCAATTTTGTTGTTATAGCTTGATTTTTACTTTTGTTCTAATCTAAAATGCAGGCCTCTAAAAACATGAAGCTGGAAATGTACTTAAATCTTTTAAATAGCTTCACTTTATTTTAAGAATCACAGCTTCTATCTCTTATTTTCAGTTCAATCTTGAAAGGATTATTTCTTAATATAATTACCTTTATTGTTGAATCATAAAATTATTTTTAGTTGGGGGTATTTAAAATATTAAAGTTGCAATATATAAAGCCGGCAGTTATTGATGCAAAGTGATAAATAAGCACCTTTCCTTATTATGCATGCAGGTTTATAACAATAAATATGATGTGGTGACTACTATGTCAGGATGTGCAGACATGTGGCAATGTCCCACAGAGACTCCCAGAGTATTACTACTTTAAATGTAGGTAGTAAAGGTGTTTGGCTCCAAGTTCTAGAATCAACATTTCCAACTTGTGTGACTTTGAATACTGTGTTTGACCTCAGGTTTTAGAGTATATAGTCTTAATTGCTAAGCTTAAGTGAAGAAGGCTGTAAAGAGTTAAAGAGATTAGCCTTAATTGATAGGCCTAAGTGACAATGCCTGTGGAATCTGTTCTTCCAAAACCTGGAACTTTTGGAAAAAAAGACACCTTTCCTTTATCTCCAAACCTTTGCCTCTGGGATTTTGCCTAAAGGGTGGTGGGGGGTGGCGGGACCCCAATTGCTGTTGGGTTATATGGTGTTCAATGGAGAAACAGTAGATGATGAGGTGACTGTGTGTATGTTCGTGTATGTATTTGTGTCTGTGTGTGGCATGTGTTTGTGGTTAATGTTGATGGTGAATATTGTATTTGGAGCCAAAGCAGTCATAAGAAAAAAAGCCATGGATAAAATAATTAGGAAGCTTAATTAAATAATTTGATACAGGGGAGTACCATATTTATTTAACATTCTAATCATTTTAGCTGGTGAATGGATAATAGAATATAAAAGGGAAAAGAAGCAGAGGCAAGGAAAAAGTCAGGGAAACTAGTCAAATGAGCAATGGTATCTTAGGGCTCAGTTGTGGTCAAATTTACAGATTGAGGGATCAAGTTTTTATTGATGTGGGGAAATTGGCAAGTAGTGTAGGGCCTCTAATAAAAGAATTCAAAATTTGGACAATTACTTGCAAATGCGACTGTGAACCAACAAAGAGCATTTTGGTCACTCACAACTATTAGATTATTTGCAGGGCAGCTAATAAATAACCTTCTAATGAAGTAGGTAAAGGGTGTGAGGCTGCACTCATAACATTCCATTCAGGGAGGATGTTACAAAGAAAACAATTCTCAAGCAAGATTCTGCCACAGACACAAATGTTTATTAACAGATGATAAAAAAATTATCAAAGAGTTTCTGTGATGCTGTTGTTTGATATTTTGGTTTTGTTGGTTTATGGTTTTGGATCACCAACCTTACTTTGTAGAAAATGTTTGTTCAGACAAAAGGAAAGATATTTTAGATGCAAAATTCACCAAATTTTGTAATCAAAGTCAGGTGAATATAAGCAAATCAATTTTCAGTTGACAAACCATTTTAAAAACATGGGCTGTATTATTATTTTCAAGAATCGTTAAGAGAACAGTTATAATCATACCTATATTTCTATGATCTATTATATCTTTTAAAAACTTCAAGCAGAAATAATCTACTCATGTCCTTTTCAAAATCTTTAAGTAAAATTTTCATAATTTATATTTATTTTATGTTGCAAGTACATAGATCTCATTACTTTAAAACATATTTATAGCTTATACAACACTCAATTATGCAAAAAATATTTAGTACAACTTTCTAAGATCAGTTTTCATCATTCTCTGGAATGAACAAATCACAAGAATGATAGACTCAATTTTAAAACTTGTACTATTTAAGAGCCCTGGGTGGTAGCACAGTGGAGAAGGCTCCAGCCTCTGAAACCAAAGGTTGCTGGTTCGATTCCCAGCCAGGGCACATGACCAGGTTGCAAGCCAGGTCTCCAGTCAGCTCTGTAGCTGCAGGCAGGTGAAAGGCAACCATACATCGATGTATCTCTTTCTCTCTTCCTTTCTTGCTGGAAATAATAAATAAACTCTTTAAATAAAATAAAATAAAATTTGTTACTGTTTGAGCCTACCCTACATTTCAGAAAGATAAAGGTTTTCTATGTACCAAACTGATTTTTTTTGCAATTTTCTGATTATCTATTGTCTTATTTTAATTTTAAAAACTTGATGTTTATTGTATTTTTCGCATTACCAGTTAGTTCCCTTATATCACCTCCCCCCAGCAATCACCCCACTGTTGGATGTGTAAATTAAGATGAAGTGCTTTCTTAAAGTTGAGTAAGAACAGGTGCATGTGATGAATATAACAAAAACAGAAAACAGATGGTATACTGCATGTACAACATCTTAATTCAACCTTCTTTATATAGTACAATTGGCGTAGTGCATATGCTATATTTATCTAGTTTTCTTAGAATGTGCCAGATCCCTAGAGAAACAAAATGGCTTTTATAAATATACTGCACACGTATACATATACACAATGTTTTGCTGCTATTGTTATCAGAATATATTACCTTCCTCAATTAAGTCACATACATTATGTATTTTTTAATTTAGATGAGGCAATGTAGTTACTAATCATCAACTAATCAATGCGAGCACTAAATAAAGTTTCATGGAAAATTGTTTTTCCAATGCAAGCAGGAGAGTTTATCTCTCTTTCATTCTAAAAAATTATGTGTAAATCCCTTTGCTCTTCTATTATCTACTTTCATGCACATGTTTTAAAAATATTAATTTTACCACTTATTCCATGTCAGGATACTCTGTTACATATGCTTAAGAAACAATCCTTAAGCTTTTAATGCAGGATAAGTTTGGCTTTGAATACAAAGAAAAACTTATGGATCACCCAGATTGATGAAATTGACTAAATAATTTCTTAATTTTTGATTTGATTATTATTGTGTGATTATAAACTGGGTATTTTGGGTTGCCAAATCTTCTTTTCCTCCATAAATATTTTATCATTTTTTTCAGGTTGATTTTCCACAATTCTTGTTTTAAATTATAAACATATGGATCACTTTTTAAAACAATCAAACAATATCTTCCTACAAAATATAAAGTATGTGTTATTTTTGAGAAAACTTAAATTAGTTTACATTTCTCATCAAGTTCATTGTCACATTATTGTCTAACCTAGAGACCTCATATTTACTCCATATGCAAACTTATAAAATTAACCTATTTTTATTTAAACTTAAAGAATATAGATAAATTCAGATGTCTCAAGTTTATAGAATTTCAGTGGGGTAAATATTCTAAAAACATGTTCTTTGAATCTCTCTGTGTATCTATTTGTAGATATATGTATACATATCATTAAGTCTTTTTACTTAAGTAGATTAAACATGTAAGTAATATATTAAATGAATGCATAAGAAAGTATCATTCAGTACAAAGTAATTATTACAATACATTTCCCTGATGATATTATTGATTGGTATATTAAAAGAAAAATACTGAGTAGTAAGTGATATTTTTTACATGGAGGGACATACAAAATGATTGCAATTATAAAATAATATCTTGGGGAAATTTTTTATGTAGTTAGACTCACTGCTTGAGAAATATATTTAGTTTGTTGGTCATTTTAATTAAAGTTTACCATAAGAATGCAAATTATGTGCACTGAAGTAGAAGGTTGAGCTAGATTAAAAAGCAATCTATCTAATAATTAAATTGTCTTCCTAATATTATCTGTTTCAGTAAGAGTATTTCTTTTATGTTCACTGACTAATGTTAATAGCTCTCTTCTGAGTAACACTTGCTCTTACAGATATGGTACGGAAATATATTTGTACTCATATATTTATGGTCTTTAACCAGAAAATAATGTTGTGCTAATATATTTTGTTTAAAAATGTGGGGTTGTTAATTTGGTATTAATTTTAAGATATAAAAGTGATTAGTTATGACACCTTGGTATATGAAACATAATTATAAACACATCAAGCAAACCAGTCATTTTCTTGTTTGTACACTGTTTTCCCAAACTTAAATACAGGGTGGAAAAAAGTAGGTTTACAGTTGTGAGTACATGCAACCCAGGGTTCATTCTTGTACTATTATTAATTACTGTACTATTTTCCATATGAACAACTGTAAACCTATTTTTTTCATGATAGTACTTGGAACATAATTAAGATATTAAAGGAAAATCACACACATCAAAATAAAGAAAAAACACTACTTGTGGAAAAATCTGTTTTAAAATTACAGAATATAATTAAATTTATAGAAATACTTTTATTTAAGATAAAATGTTATGTCTGGTATGCTGTCTGCACTCATGGCAGAGTTGCAGATAAAGCAACACAAAATCAATTTCTCTGAGATGTTTGCATAAATGATTTAATCATACAAATTCAAATCAAACTATATTTTGTTTGGAGATCTAACTAATATAAGGGATTATGTTGGTGCTCTGATATACATTATCTAATTAAATGAGGGAATTTGATCGGAGATGGCAATTCAAGTAAGCATAACAGCGGGGGGAAACGTAATGATATTTCTTTACTCATCACATATTTATGGGGCCCTGCTAGGTGCATGGCACTCGGCTCCGTACCATGTAGGTTATAGTGAGATTTAGAGAAAATCAAAACTGAAACCGTCACTGGGAAAGAATTTGCTGGGTGACTGAAGTGAGGAACACCTGCAGCACTTTGGGAAAACAGAGGAGACAAATCTAATTCAGAACTGGAAAGGGTGAAGTGACGTCGGAGCAGAAGCGAGCAGAAGAACCTCTACGAAGGCGAGAACACTTTTTCTACCTGCAGCGTAAGACGCATTGGTATATTCACGCGAAGCTGAAGGAGCAACGCGGGTGCAGACAAAAGAAAACATAAAAGTTAAGATACCGGGGTCAATAAATATAACATTTATGAAAGTAAAGAAGAGGAACTTCGTATTTTATACTATGGCTGATTGAAGTTTGAAAAAGGCAGGGTTTCGTGGGCACCAGGCCCGGTGCTTCAAAGAGCCGGAATTTGGTTTCACGTTCTTCTGTCACTTTCTTGAACTCCATAATGCTGGTTTGAACCAGGAATCCTACGATTTCCCTGTGCACTGCGTACCGCAAATTGCGTAACTACTTCCAATGGGACACCTGACTTATGCAGAGAACTGCACGGCTTTGATCAGGCCCTGGCCTCAAGGACAGTCGCGGTGACTTGGGGACAATCGCAGAGACTCGGGGACAGTCGCAGTGCTTGGAGGGAGGGATTCATAGGGACCTCAGTCTAAACCCCTGTAGTGAGTCAGGTCCTGGCTGATCGGTTATTTATATATTTTTAAAAGATTTTATTTCTTATTCCCGGAGAGAGGGGAAGGGAGAGAGGCAGAGACATCCGTGTATGGTTGCCTTTCACTTGCCTCCAGCTATGGACCTGGCTGGACACCTGGCTTGCAACCTGGTTATGTGCCCTGGCTGGGAATGAAACCAGCGACCTTTGGGCTCAAAGGCCAGCGCCTGATTGGGTTATTTTAATATACCGTTTAGTGTTCTCACAGTTCTGAGGTTTCTCTTCCACACTGAATGAGCAGCTAAGGGGTTAGAGGTTAGAAACAGCTAATGCAGCGCCCTGAGATCAAGGTGACTGGAACAGCTGGTCTGAGAGGCGGACACGGAAGGAGAGGAGTGCTCGCCTGGACGTTCCTGTCACAGCCTTTGATGTCCTCGCCATCAAAGGTGGGGTTGAAGCCACCACCTTTCTGTACATTTTCAATCGTGATGATGAGTTTTCCTTTATTTTCAGCCAAGTTCAATTGCATAGCTCTAACTCTTGCAATGGGAAAATCCTAACGGAAAAACTTTCAACAGAAATAGTGTAGACAGAAGTTCCTGTTTTTGTTTTACAAAATCTCTTACCTATACATTAGGGTCATGGCCACTCAAATTATAACTCAAGTTATCCCAGTGATAAAGTTGCAATATAGGCCCTGGCTGATGACACAGTGGATTAGGTGCCTGCCTGGGAACCCAAAGGTCGCTGGTTGGATTCCCAGCCAGGGCACATAACCAGGTTACAAGCCAGGTCTCCAGCCAGGTCCCTAGTTGCAGGAAGGTGAAAGTCAACCATACATTGATGTCTCTCTTCCTCTCTGCCTCTTTCTCTTCACCTCTCTCTGGAAATAATAAATAAAATCTTTTTAAACTTTTAAATATGCAATATAAAACAAAACTCCTGTGGTTGAAGTGTAGACTGCCCCTATCCCCACCCTCACCTCCTCCACTCCCTACCCCCACTCCACCATGCGTCTTCTTCAGTGGCTTTGAGAATATACCTTGACTATCTTAGGCAACCACAGTACACAGTTATAAAAATACCCAATCACTTGTGATATTTGTATCACAGAAGGTACATGAAACTTTATAAGCTAAAAGCAATCTATTCAAATTTTCCCTCTCCCTTTCCTTCTCTATACTTTGTAATATAGTTTATTTTTTATTCTGACAGATATAAATAAGCTGTTTTTTAATTGTTTACCGATGTGTGTGCTAGTTCCTTACAAAATGCAGTCATTATATTCCTGCTAGAATGACACTGATTTATGAAGTGACCATCTATCTGTAAGTGTAGCACTCCAATTTGGGTACCTATTTAATAATTGTCTTTACTAGGCTAAGTGAAACTGATTTGTTGATCAATGTCATAAAAATATTTTTAAAAGTCTTACTACAAGGGAAGGGTAAGACCCACAACTTTTAAAAAATTGATTTTAGAAAGAAAGAAAGATGAAGGGAGAGTGAGGGAAGGAGTGTTGGAGGGAGAAAGAGAGAGAGAGTATCAAATTTTTGTTCCACTTGCTTAAGCATTTATTAGTTGATTCTTGCATATATGCTGGCCAGGATTCGAACCTGCCACCTTAGTGTATTGGGATGGTATGCTAACCAACTGATCTACCTGGCCAGGGCACATCCATCACTTTTTAAATAGGAGATGTTTGTTATTCTTGAGAGGCAAGTGTTCTCCTATTTTCATGCCATACCTGTATTTACCAAATAGTTTTTATCCTTTTTACTGATATGATTAAAGCAATTTGACAAAAACGGCATTCAAAATATTTTACCTAGACCTTAAAATTGGATGCAATTTCAAGGCCTAGATAAATTACTGCGACTTAAAGTTCATATATCTTCAAGACTATTATCATATTTAATCAAATCTTAAAATACCATTGATTGTAAAATGCACTATTATTTCATGTAACACTAAGAAATTAAAAAATGCTGCTGAGTAAAACTGGATCACTTGTAAGAATCATTAAACATAAACACTATACTTATAAGAGTCAAGGAAATATCAAAAATAACAAATTATTTTTCAATAAATATTCAAACTAACTACATATAAGGCAATCAGTGTTCGTTTGACCTTTAATTTTTGTCAATATGGTCATTGTACACCTATGTGTTCTTTTAGCTATATTGACATTACTCTCCTTACTAGTGAACTAGAACATATCTGTATAGGAGTGTATTAGGAACTCTAAAAAGTCCCTTCTATACATTTTATATTTAAGCTAGTTAATTTTTGTGTCTCTTCTTTATCTCCTCTTGGGAATTAATAGCAAACTGGTTTTAATTAAAATTGTCTCTGTGTTATCTTTACAAACCTGTAAGAAATAGGAAAGCTGAGGACATAGCATTCTATTCTGCTGTGGGCCTGAGCAAAACAGGAAGCCAGGTGGGAGCCGTAGGACTGAGAGTTGGGAAAAGACAACAGATTGTGTGTCTGAGGACTGAAGGAACAAAGTGAAACCTTAACTGGCAGACCAACCATGAAATCATATTCAAGATAAGGAGTAACACTTTGTCTTTAAGCTTTAATTGCTTCCAGCCAAAACTTTAAAGTTCTGATATTGGCTCTTTAATATTCTTTGATATTCTGGTTTGTATCCTCACAAGTCCATTGTATAGATAACCCAAAGAAATATATTGTCTGATTGATTTTTATAAACATGAATAGACTTCGATAGCAACATGGAGGGTAACATATTTTTACAATGTTATCTGACATTTGGTATTTATATGTAAAAATAATACAAAATTTTCTAAATTTCCTTTTATATTACTTTGAAATTTCCAAATTTTCATAGTTAGTATTTTGTAACTATTAAACATTATTTTAAATTAATAATAGCCTACTAAGAAGTTACCTGTTGGGCATTATTTGTAGAATCCATTACTGGTTTTCCTTTTCCTACTTTATTTTGTACTTTATTCTCTTACTCACTAAAAAGTATGTCTGGAGGGCCTAAAATTTGCCACATGCTGCAACATAAAAATGAATGGGGCAGTTCTAGGCTTTGAAATGATCAGTCTGTTGTGAAAAGATAGGCCAAAAAAAAAAAAAAAAAATCAATTCTCTGAGTACAGAAATGCTACAAATGACGAAGTTTCTAAAATTCAGCATGAAAAAATCAGGTGTGTTTTAGAATGTGAAGTAACTGCCCAGCAGTTGGACAGATTTGTGGAGAGAGTTTACTTTACAGATCATTCCTTGAAGGGTGATTTAATCTATACATGTTTGAGGTTGAATTCTGATAGATGCTATTTGGAGAGATTCATTTGAAATAGATACTTTTATTCCTTCAGTATGAAGTATGTTTGTATGATCAGAGGAAAGGTGGAGCCCTTGATGTAGGCTCTTATCCAACTTATCAGGACCCTCCAATTGTCCAAAGATGCTTTTTCTTGGTGTCCATTCTATTTTCCTTCTTCTGGTTAGAGCAGCCAAAAGCATAGCTCTGAGTACTACCCTACCCCTCATCTCTATTAACCTGAATCTACACTCTTCCAAACAAGTAAAATAAGTAATATAAATAAAAGCATTGATTGTTATGAAAAAATGGATTCACATAAGAGGTGTAATCTTCACTCCCTATCATAACACATCAACATGCATAGTCCATGTTAAAATAACTTCCCTGGTTCCTCTGCTTTTTAAATCATAATCGTAGTTGTGGAGTAGCCACTACTATTGCAGGAGATTGAACAATGCTCCTATACCCAAGTGGAATGACCCTGAATTTATTCTTTTGAGGGTAGGTTTAGAGTCACTCTGATATGCAAGGTGATAAACTGGTCATGTCCTTATAGATTCTTTTACTATTTTCTTAAGTGGTGTAAGAGGAGGAGGCAGAATAATACTATGAAGAAAATTACACTTTTAACAAGAAAAACATACTCCAGTTGATAATTGTGTTGATGATTAACCATGATGTAGAGTTTTCTTGTCCAACCGTATATATGGTGAAAAAGAACTTCAAGCTTTCTCACTCCCCTTCTTTCTCTTGGCTGGAATATCATAGATGGGAACTTCACTGACCATCTGTTCACCTGCTCCCTGCTCTTCAGTTTCCTATAAGAATTTTCCCCCCGAAATCCAGAGGCTTCCTGCTCTCACTTCTCAAATGGGTACTATTGCTTTAATAAATTCACTGTGCTTTGCTAAATTTTCCTGTCATGCTCTGAATTCCTTCTTATTCTGAGCCAAGGACCTGGATCAGGTTGAGGCCTCCCTTTACCTTTCTGGTCACCACCTGGCATAAAATTCTCAAGAATTTGATTTTTTAATATTTCTTAGATGTCTGCTGTAGTTCTTAAGTACACACAGATGGAAATAATAAATGACCCATGATTTGGTGTTACTTCCTAAACGATCTAAGCCCCATTTTATGCTTCTGTGGAACAGAGATAATAGGAATTGAATGCTCAGTAGTTTAAACATGATATTGCATCACAAAATGTAGCAAATGACTTGTGTGTGGCATTGAAATGTTATTAGCTCTAATGATGAGCCATGATTGATTGATGTAGGAACCTAAGAAAAACTAGCATTGCTCTACCTTCAACATTTGTGTACAAAAAAGTAGTTACCTATTGTTTCATGCATGGACAATATATTGATTAGGTAATGATGAATTGATATTAATATTCTGCTCTATAACTCTTAAGACTTTACTAGTATAACATATATAAAACCTACATTTGCACCTATTTTACTAGCTGAAAGAAATCCAAAGATAACTTTCACTTTTACGAAAAGAAGGCACAAAGAGAATATAGCATTCAGCACTTTCTTTGCAGCAAGCCTTTATGTAAGTTACGTGTACCCCATTTACCAAGAGTGGAACTCCTAGCTCCTTCCCCCAGAACTACACTAATCAACTCAGGATCAAGCAGTCATAACTTCGAATTGTGTCCTGTGAGCATCTGTGTTTTATCTGTACTTATTGGGTGCTTTCCTGCTTTTACTATATGTTGTGTTATTTTAGATTTTATGTTAGTTGGTATGATTGGTAGGTTGGATTTTCAATCTGGGAACATTCCAGAGTTTTTCTTTTTTCTGTATAAATTACTGGTAATTGCTTCTTCACTTTACACCATTTTGAGTTATGAAAGTTTTCACAGGAATATTCTATTTTTGTATAGCGTGGGAAACACACTAATATATGCTTCTGTAAATATGTTATGCTCTACTTGTTTTCCCAGCTGTTCTCCCTGTGTGTTGCTAATTGCCATATTATTCAAGAATGTATACTATATAAAAAAATGCTACTTATTTATTCCACTACCAATGGCTACCTCCATTGCCTTGACAACCATACATCCAAAAAACAGGACAACGGTGAATATGCAAGTAAATATTCCTTTAGATACTTGTTTAAAAAATCATTTTGAATATTTATCTAGGATAAGAATTGCTGGATATAGAACAAATGTGCTTAATTTTCCTTACTACCATCATTCTGTTCCTTAGAATAGCTGCATCAGTCTACACTCACTTCAAAAACAAGTGGAGATACACATTCTGTGCTCTCACCAAAAAATATTTAAACTGTGAAGTTTTATTTTTTTGCCATTGTAGTGTGCATTACAGTTTCTATAATTTAAAATAAGTATTCTTTTTTTTCTGCATATTCAAGCTATATTCCAAAACAGAGACTTCAGTATGAATACTAACAACCACTTTGAAGCCACATGTTGTATTGAAAAATTATTGTAATTAAACTTAAAAAATCCAAAACATATATAATGATTTATGAGCACTAAAAACAAATCAGAAAGTGTTTTGTATGCTGGGAAATTGTAGTGACAACAACAATAACAAAAAACAAAGCCAAACCAAACAAAATTTTCTTATGAAACTTATAACAATAAGCATTTCTGTTGCTCATGAGCCCGGGGATCATCTGGGTAGCTGTTCCAATTTGGGCTGAACTCACCCATATGTCTTGCATTTGGCTGTAGCTCAAGTCAGCAACTCTACTCAATTTGTATGGGTGTGTTTTTTGTTTGTTCTTCAACTTTTTAAAATTTGGCTGGTTGAAGGCTGGTCTAAAATGTCCTTGGCTGAAATAAATAGAGTTTTCTCCAAATATTCTCTTATTTTCTGTCAGACCAGATTAGCTTCTTCTCATGAAGGAGACAGGTATCCATGAGAGATAATAGAAGTGGACAGACCACTGGAGGCCCAGCCTCAGAAGGTTCACTACATCACTTGGGACAGACATCTTTTTTGAAGGTAAAGGAAATTGCCAGACCAGTTTAGATGCAAGCTGTGGAGAAATAGGTTTTATGTCTCACAGAGAGAAGCTATAAGGTCAACTTGCAAAGAATATGGATTTTAGGATTGAGTGCAAAATTTGGATCACTTTTGCAGTTAAGACACATACAAGCATCTGTGTGTGTTTTATATGTATTTAAATATGACGCACCATGGTGTAGGTATGGAGAGCAGTAAGGAAAAGTTTAAAAGGTAACAGAAGCTTAATGGCACAGCATTTCTGGTCTGCTATAACACATTAAGGTTTTTCTGTTCTTTCTTTTATTAAAAATTTTTATTGGTGTATTATATTCATCCCCCCACCCCCACAGCTCTCCCCTTCTCGCCCTCTCCATCTTCCCTCCCACAGTCAATCCGACATGTTGTCCATGTCCATGGGTCATCCATGCTTGACTAAACTGTTCCCCTTCTTTTGCTCAGTGAAATAAGTCAGTCAGTGAAAGACAAACACTACATGATCCCGCTCAATACAGGAGACTAATGAACAAAACAAACAAGCAAAACAGAACCACAGGCATGGGAACTAGGAACAGATCTTCAGTTCCCAAAGGGGAGTGGGGAGAGGGAGAAAGAAACATTAAGGTTTTTTAATTGGAGTTAAAAAGAAAATCATTTTAGGATTTTGGACAAAAGAATGATCCAGGTGCATAAGAAGGAAGTGCTTAAGAAGACAAATCTGAAGTTCAAAGAAGAGGTCTGGGCTGGAAATACACATAAAATATAATTTGCTAAAATTATAAACTTACATTTTTTATTTATAATGCATATACACATAATAAATATACTTGAATTATATTTATATCATTATATTATTAAATAACATGGAAATATGGTTTTTATAAAATATGTGAGAAAGTTTTGCCATACACAAATTTGATAAATATGTTTTTATATCTACAGCCAAATTTAGCATGTAAGAAATGAGCTAAATTATTTACTTTTTCCATCTTCCCATCAATGGTTATTAGAAAACCAATCAATTTTAACCTTGATTCTTTTTGTTGTGCCATCATGTAGTTTGAGTGTTGCCTCTCCCCTTTTGGTAGTTCCATTATTCTCCTCTTCATTGAACCATTTCTTATCACTCTAAATGGAAATGACATCAATCAAAAAAGATTTTTCCTTTTATTACAAGAAGATATACATATTATTTAATTAATAAATGCATACAATTGGGAGAGAGTTAATGTAGAACTTTTTTTTAAACTATGACTTCCAACAAAAACTAGTGCATGGTTGCCATCTTCCTATATTTCTAGGAAACTAGCACAATTGGCCCAACTATGAGAAATTCTAATCAACAAGACATCTGTTGAAAACACAGCAGAAGAGCATACAATCTGTTTCAAGTATTTTTGCATAATGTGTCTGACAAACAATTTAATAAAGCAAACAATAAGGGGAATAAGGTTAGTACTTATTTAAGTATGAGTAGTTGATACTTTTAAGGAAAAGCAATTCAGAAAATCTATCATGAAGAAGCAGAGAATAAGAATTAGCATTTTAACAAAAAAAACACGAAATAATAATTTACTTTAGGATAATATAGCATTCAGCTAATTACACTAAAATGTTTATTAATACACAATATGAGAGTTGGTAAAATTTAAGTAATAAAATACCTACCAAGTAAATACAAGATTTAGCAATCAAACAAAATGGCTGCTGCTTATCACATTTAACATTCCTATGATTTTTTATATGTTTTTATATATTTTTTACATGTTTTTATGTGTTTTTATTTTATTATTCATGTGAAGTCAATGCAAGAATATTTCGTTTGTTAGGCACTTAAATGGGACATTTATAAATGAGGCTTCTTTGATGAAGATATTCTGAAGTTTTTCAATGAAGATTCTGGCAGTCCAAGAATTCCAATTGTTGTACTAAAATGTGATCATCTTTAAAGTCCTAAACAATCCACATAATTCATTATTAATAATAATTTCTCTTTCAGGTTTCAGTTTTGTAAGATAAATAAGTCCTAGACATATAACATGCAACTGACTATGATAGCTAATAATACTGTATTATATATTTGAGATTTAGCATACTCTCTTTATTGATGACACTTATATTATCTTAACCTATTAAGTTTGACCTATCACTCTTCCTCATTTAAACCTTCTACTTTATCTTCATAATCTTCATTTTACAGACTAAATTTCTTTCTTCAAGGATATACTCTTTATCAAAGTATCTACTGACATTAATAACTCTCCCCATACCATTAACACACAAATCACAATTGGCAACTCGTAGTTATGAAATAAGGATGCTGACAGGTTTGATTCACTATACAGTTTTCTTACTTTATTAAAGCAAACATATAGAAGATTGATCGATTGCCTGTGTTAATAACAAATCTGACAGTGCTTGGAGAAAATTACCTGCACAAGTGTAATAATGTCTGCCTTCAGTTTTTAAGGTTTGGGTGCTCTCAATTTTTATTTATTTATTTATTTTTTATTTTTGTTGTATTGCATTCATCCCCTTTTTGCTCCCCTCTGTCCCCCTCCCCACCCCACTCTCAGTTTTTAGACTTCACCCTCCCTCTCCTCCTCCTGCCCTACACTTGGAGGCAGGGGCAAGGTTCCAACCCCTGCAACACAATAAAATAAAACCCCAAGCCAGACTCCTTTCTCTGCTCTTTGAAACAATTCCGGAGCAACTTAGAAGATCAATTTTGCTCTCTCCTGAAACTCATATTTTGCAAGTAATAAACTTTCATTTTTCTTGGTGCATGTCTGACACCATCATTTTCGAGACACCAACCACATTTAGAGTTGGTTCCATCCTGACTCCACAGAATGTCACCAAGAGCAGGAAAACTGGGAGATGGCAGCAGCCAGGAGACTGCTCCCTTAGTGCAATATGTGTGTGGGAATTTACACTCTTCTCATTTATTCACTGTGATCAGACTGCAATGAATATTTAGTTTTGCAACATACAACCTTGAAACATAGGGTAGGTAACTTCTTAATATGATACTGGTCATGGTTTATTGAAAATGAACTATGCATTTTCTAATAATTTCAAAAGCAACCACAAATTATTTACCAAAAAGTAAAGTGTGGGAGAGATAACAGTGATAGGGATTCAAATTAAATGAAAGAAAAAAATTATCCCCTACAAAAGATAACTATGTAATTGCTATTTTCTTTAAAAAAATTGAGTCTTGGGTTTTTAGGTTTTGGTTTATACGTTAATTTTGCAAAAGAACTAAGAATTTTTTCATAGAAATATGTGTAGTTCTGAAGCCAGGAGAGAGTAACCCTATATTCTAGTATCTCAACGTGGTTAAGAAAAGTAAAATATTTGAATGATTGCTTCAACCTAAACTCCAAATACTTTTCTGGAAAGAGAATGATACATATTTCAGTGTTACTTAATTTTTGAGTTATTTACTTTTTATGAAATATGATATGTCTGTTTTTTTCCTCTTGATAGAGATTGGAAGAAAATAAAAAGTAATTAAAAAGGAAACATTGGCATAAGAACAAAAACAGAAACAAGTACAAAACAAAAAAACAAATAAAAGATTTTGTGATATTTTAGGTTATTATCAAAAAGAATCAATGAGTTAATATATATGAAGGGCACAGAATAGTACCTAGCCTACAATAAATATTCAATATCACCTAATATTAAGGCATTGTTGTTGCTATTATTGCAATGAATACAGGAATAGGCATCATACACCTAATATTCCAATTCTATTTTTCAGGTAGATCTGAAATGTGGGTAGAGGCTTTTACACTTTCTGGACTATTTAAACTTAAAACTTATATAATCTTATTAACCAATGTCACACCAATAAATTTAATTAAAATTAAATATATCTTTAAAATATAAAACAAATTATTTTTGTGGTATAAGCACTATTCACTGACAATTTTTGTGGATGCTAAAATTTTCTATATTATTTATTTGCTTCTGTCTAGAGTAACAAAAAATATATATATATATATTTACTTTTAAAGATTTTATTATTTTTAGAAAGAGGGGGGAAGAGAGAGAGGCAGAGAGGGAGAGACATCAATGTATGGTTGCCTGCTTCCAGCTATGGACCTGGCTTGCAACCTGGCTTGCAACCTGGTTATATGCTCTGGCTGGGAATCAAACCAGCAACCTTTGAGTTCACAGGCTGGCATTTTATCCACTGTGTCACCATCCAGGGCTAAATTGTGTATTTAAAATCATGACATTTTACACAGAATTGAAATAGTATTTAAAGGAATAGTCTTAAATTTTATTTTGATGCTTGGAAGATTATCATAAATAGCAACTTTCTCCTATCTTTAACTTAAATTACTGCATAAACATTTTGTAAAAGTCCTTTTTCTATCTTTCACATCAAAATCACTTTCATTCATCAATATTTGAGATTGCACATTTATTTCATCCTCTAATATCAGGTTGTTTTGTGCACTTTACAAGTATTTGTGCATTTAATTCCTACAATGTCCTTACAATACAGACATTATTTCTGCTCCCACCTTCCAGATAAAGTTATAGAGGCAAAAGAAGACAAAGGGCTATGTCTAAAGTAGCTCAGCCAGTGAGTGTCACAGCAGGGAGTAGAATTGTGGCAATCGAAAAAAACCTGTATCTTATCCACTCCACATTGCCAGCCTCTTTAAGACTTCAGTTGAATAATGAGATGGAATCATAATCACAGACACCAATCACTCTCATCATTGTATTATGTATAATATTATGGCATTTTAATTAAATAATCATAGTTATTTGTAATGGCCAATCACTTACATTTCTTTGTGGAATTAAAGGTAATGTTATCATTAGAGGCCTGTAGTCTAAGTTATGCCATAATGAAAAATTACATTTAGCATTTTCCACCTAGATGAATAACACAATCTTCACAATTCATATCTGGATATCTCTCTTGCATCTCTTTTGTAACCTGTTTCCCTTGTATGATTCATTGAGCATCATCACACTACCCATGTCAAAACATACCAACATTATATACTGTTTCCTCAGCTCATTGTTGAATACGTTTCATGGTTACTGATCGCTTTCCCCACACTGGATATAAAGGTGCATTCACATCACTGCAGTCCCCACCTCCACTACTTACTGGCTAGCACTGTTTTCTGAGATCTTTGTGAGGCACATTTCATAGCAGATGCACCCATCCCCTTACACACACACAAACACACACACAGGAAAAGGATGTTTTGAATTTCATTACTGATGTATTTGCTGATCTTTTTCTTTTTCCCTCTGGATTCAGGTTTCTCTCTCCAAAGTATTTTAATCCTTTGTTCTCTGAAAGTAAAAGTACAGTTTGTTTTCACAAAGGCCTCACAAACACAATTAATTCCACCTTGATTTAGAAATTGAATCTTTTGTTTCTATTCAATTCCTACTCTTGAGTCGTGAGCTAATTCAACACCAAGTCCTGGGTCCGAAAACTGTAAGATGGATCACAATTCCTGTAGTTCATCATGGAGTTTTATTTAATCACCATTTTTTTTTTTTTTTGAGGGATTGCTCTATAAAAACAAGCTGCCAGGTATTTTAACTACTTATTAGGATCTATGTCTTTATTAGGAGCATGCTAATATGAACCAAACTCAATTATTAAAAAATGAGACTTTCACAGAAATAATTTGTTTCTAATCAATTCTTATTGTATATAACAAATCAAGAGTATTAAAAAAATCTGCTTACATTCCAGCCATCAAGTGTTTTCCTGCCGAGAAAAAAGTCAAAGTAAATGAAAATAATTTTACACTAATAACATGGTGATTATTATAAGCAATTTAAATATTTTCTAGGAAGAACTTTAAATAATTACACTAAAAATGTTTATATATTGACTTGTATATTGATTCCAATATACTATACAAGAACAATAATTATTTTTTAAATTGTATAAACCTTGAACTTAATATGAAACTTAAATGGAAGTCATTTATAAAAATTCAGAAAGATCAATGGAATGCTACATAAACTTTTTATTCTATTATTCTCTGGTATTTATTGTTTAAATTAAATCATAGTCTTATAAACTTGGTGTATAAATCCAGTTTTTAATTACATTCTGATATACTACATCTTTAAAAATTAAAAAGGCAAAACAATTGGTATGTTAAAAAATAACAACATATGAAAGTTTCCTATTTTTACCTACAAGAAGGCATGGCAAGATAAGATTCAAAGTGATAATATTAATTTAAATCAGAGTGATGGCTTAGATATTTTTGAGGGTTACTTTAATAGGAGCTCATTTTCTCTTTTCCTGAATATAATACTTTTTTCATTTCAACTCTTATGTATAATTTTTAAAAAATGAGAGAAAAGGAAGTAAATATTTTGGCTTTAGAGAGTGGTAGGAGAAAATATATTAATTTACATTAGATTCAGTAAGATATTCATTTCTGATTCTCAAAAAAATCCAGCATACAAAGGCAGAATAAAATACAAGAATAGCAACAAAATGTTAAAAAGCCAAGAGCTATATTTCTAATCTAAAACAAATGGTAGTGAATGCACATTGTTTTTTATCATCATATATTAAATATTAGCATATGTAAAAGGCTTAAAACAATGCCTAGCATATTTTACATCCTATATAAATTTTAGCTCTGTAAATAAAACTACTAAAACTGTGTTAATCTCAGTTTAACTGTTATGTGTTCAGTAAGATAGTTGATTAGTACTAGAAGGCAGAAAAGTTTGGTTAACAAGGATCCTAATTATTTTACCAACTATAATGTTGAAATCACACTAAGGGAGTCAGAAAATGACTCATTGTAAATCTAACACTGTGATGAAGAGTCACCAAGATATTTATAAGCCCCCCCGCCTTCAATGGTAACGAATATAAGGAAAGGATGCCAAAGTAGAAGGCAAGGTTAGTAATGCTCTGTTGCCCAGGTCCTTAGGCCCATTCTTAGATGTAATGTACCTACCCTCCTACAACAATGACACCTGAGTACCTTCCTGCATATCACTGTGGATGAACAATCTCTACTTACAATGCAGCCAAACTCCACCTCCCTTTTCCTACTCAAACACAGCACTCTGTTCACCTTTCCCTTCCAGGACACCTCCTGTGCCCTAGCTCCTGAAATACCCTGTCAGTGGCAACACAATATTATTTCTTCTGTTTGAAACAAACAGATCTACTAACCAATGTGTTTATTCCATTTGTCTATAAGCCACTGGCCCATATCTTTGTGGTAATTTTAAAAAATCATGAAGAATCATCTATAAATTCCCACTTCAATTTCTCTCAGAGCTGACCATTTTGATTTGAACCTCCATTCCAGCTTATTTCCATGGCATTCAATCCAGTCAACTTTAGACCTCATCTGATGACATATCAACACTATTAAAAAAAAGTTATGCCTCTCTTCTCTTTGATTGAATGTTATCTTAATGTCCCTTCCCTTCATATCGCTCTTCTTAATACTGATAGCTTTGCTAGTTTACCCACTATTCTCTTTTTCTGGGAGTTCCCAAATGCTGACATCTTTTGCTTTCCTTTTTTTAACTCCACATGCCCTCATTTTGTGATTTCATCCAGATCACATAACAATTTACAAATTTCTATCTTCAGTGCTGACCAAACTTCTGAACTCCAAACATTTATCTCTCTTCTTCACATTTTATTTTAATAAGGATCTTATATCTCAAAGTTAATGTGTCTGAATGTTTTCTGTGATTACCAGCCAATTCCAAACTTGCTTCTCTCCTTTAAGTTAATGGCAATAAGATCTTTTCAGTTACTTTGCCCAAGACTGTAGTATAATTCTCATTCCCTACTGGTGACATGGTCTACTTGTCCTTCTTGGAAAACACCAAGACATGTTCCCCTCAGATATTTTTCACTTGTTCTTCACTTCATTTGGAATAATCTTCCTCACACCCTCAAATTAATCAGGACTATAAGCAGCAACTTACTGAAAAGACATTATGCTTTGATGGCAGCAACATTCGTTTTCTGACATGTGGCTTATTTCCCTAATGTCCTTCAGGTACATCCATGTTGTTGCCAATGGCAGGTTTTCCTTTCTTTTAAGATTGAACACTATCTCAGTGTATGTTTTTGTGTGTGATTGTGATCCATTTATTCATTGATAGACTTGTAGGTTGTTTCCATGTGTTGGCTATTGTTAATAATGCTGAAATGAGTTTGAAAATGCAGGTATCTCTTGAAGATAATGATTTCCTTTCTTCTGGATATGGACCAAGAATTATCATTGCTGGATCATATGGTTGTGCTCTTTTAAATTTTTTTAAGAAACACTATTTGGTGTTTTATAATGATTGAACTGATTTACATTTCCATCAAGAGTGTGCAAGGGTTCTCTTTTCTCCATCTCCTCACTCACATTTATCTCATGTTTTGATAATAACTATTCTAACCTTTGGGGAGTGATACTTCATTGTGGTTTGAATTTATATTCCTCTAAAAGACTAGTGAAATTTGTCAATATGTTGACAATTTTTATGTTTTATTTTGAGAAATGTCCACTTGGGTCCTTTACTATGTGTTAACTTTTTGCTATTGAGTTGCATGGGTTTCTTATATTTTATGGATATTAATCTTTTATCAAATGCGTGGCTTGTATATACATTGTCCCATTCTGTTGATTATTTCATTTGCTGTGCAGAAGTTATTTAAATTTGATGCAATATAAGTTTTCCATTTTTGCTTTTTATTAGCTGTACTGTTAGTGCTGGATTCCAAAAATTATTGCCTAGAAAAATGTCAATAAGCTTTTTCCCTTTGTTTTCTCATAGACCATTTAAAGTTTCAGGTTTTATGCTATCTTTTATCCATTTTAATCTATTTTTGTATGTAGTCTGAGATAAGAGCCTAAATTCATCCTCTTTGATGTGCATGTCTAGTTTTTGAAGTACCATTTATTGAAGATATTATTTTTCCCTTATTATGTGTTCTTGACATTCTTGGGAAAGATCAGTTAGCTCCTTCTGTGTGATTGAGAGCCCCACCTTATTCTTTGTTCCCCAAAATCTCCAGGGGCCTCAACTCTGCTGATCTCAGTAGATCTGGGTGAAGAGAAATCAAAGAGGGTCCTTTAGGCAGTGCCCTGAATGTCTGCGGATGCTGGTTGTTCACCCTGCTTTCCTTTGTCACAAGGGTTGGAAGCTCCTCTGGGCGCTAAGCTGTGCTGGCCTGTGGGATGGAATGACACGGGCCTAACCAAACTGTTCTTACCCTTCCTGTACACTTCTCTGTTTTTTCCTCGATTGTGTTGCTGCAGCTTCTTAATCAGATTTCCCAGCTTTCCCAAAGCTATCTTCATTTGTGGAAGCTAACTGCTGATTTTTTGTCAGGAGGAAAGGACTGAGACCTTTCACTCCACCATTTTGCTGATGTCACACTCCAATGAATATATTTAGTTATTTAAAATCAGCTTACACGCAAAGGCATGTTATTGGCTGAAAAGAGGACTTTGGAAGAGTTTTGCATGAAGAATCCAAAACTATTATCCTCAATGGAAAGTAAATGCCATTATTTTCTATGAATAGCCTTACTGTTTGAGAGTAACAGCAGGCATGTGTGAGGTGGTTATGAGACATTAATGAGATATATGTTTTATTAACTATTTTGTACAATAAAATCTCTTAAAATTATTTCACTCTATTATAAGAATGTGATTGATTATTGTTCTCTGACTAGCAGATTACAGCTTCCTGGCAATGTTGGTGATGAGGAAAATGTGTACTTCACTATTTGTACTTATATTAGAAAAAAATGAGGGAAATCCTGTATAATTTCATCATAATTTCATCATGAGGAAAAAGCAGCCATGGTGAGATTAGTAATCCTTGGCAAAGGAAATCTAGAAACTTTGTAAGGTTTAAAGTATTAGGTGAAAGCCCTGGCTGGTAGCACAGTGGATAAGGTGTCAACCTGCGAATCCAAAGGTCACTGGTTCGATTCCCCAGCCAGGGCACACAGCCAGGTTGCAAGCTAGGTCTCCAGCCAGGTCTGTGGCTGGAGGCAGGTGAAAGGCAACTATACATTGATGTCTCTCTCCCTCTCTGCCTCTCTTCCTTTCCCTCTCTACAAAACTAATAAATAACATCTTTAAAAAATATAAAGCATTAGGTGATATTTTTGGATAATCGTAATCTATATTGTCTTAATTTTATACACAGAAAATTTTAGTTTCTGAGTATTTAAAAGATATATAGTGTTGGTTGCAGAAGTTAACAAAGCAATAAATATCCATTGGTCCTTAGTTAATAATGTTACTCTTGTGTCACTTGAATAGAGCAGCACAGAGTAGAAAAATTACTGGAATTATCTGTCAATAGATTTTATTGTACCCTTTCTTCATCATTTCTATCATTTGCCTTCAGCACATATTAAATCACACAATTTCACTATTGAATTTAGTAGCAGGCATGGTGTCATTATGCTTATCTTAGCACAGCAGTATTCAACAGGATGAATACCATCTGGTGGTAACATCCTGGATGGGAAACTTCTCTGGCATAGCATTGTAGAACATTGGCTGCTGGGCTAAATAATATTAAGCTAGACTATGTTTAAAATGCCCTATCAGTTAGATGAATATTGCAGCACAACATCACATCGGGCCTTATTAAAATTTACTAATATTGAACACTGGAAGGCACTGACCACATGTGACATACACTGAAAGTGGGTCAGTTTAGTTCTTACCAGTCTATTATGCAAAATTTCTATGAAAATCATTATTTTTGTTAGTTAGATTCCAATTATTCATAATAGCCATGGAATAGGACAATTTTTTGCATAATGTTCTTCAGAATAATAGCAACCTAGAGAGCATAATAATAATTTTTAAGAAAGTAATTTCCAGACAGCTAGTTTTTGGACAGTGTGGTCCTTGAGTCCATAAAAGTACATATATATACTCAATTCTAACAAATCATAGGAAAATTGTTAAATACAAAATAATTTTACATAATAAAATACAATTATAATCTATTATTAAGTTTTTGCTTTGTATAATATTGTATTAATTGACACATGTGCCACTCAGAATTCTTATCTCATTTTCCACACTTCTGTAAAAATGAATTGCTGTAATATATTGTTTGTGACCTAATAGGTTTATATCTTATTTGACTCAATGATTTTCTGGTTTATGATGAACACACTCCTGGGGAATGAATTTATTAATCAAATATATACCCAAGTATCTATAGATGCTCACTTGCCTAAGAGTTTTCTTAACACCCAAGATGGTTTAGATTCTGTTCTCTGTATTACTTTAGCATACTTACACTGTTTTCTCCACCTACCATAGTAATTCTAGTTTAAATCATGTCACCTGTCTCTTTTACACTACCAATATTATAGATTAGAAATTCCTTAAATTAAGGATATTTGTCTTAGGACTTTTGAATCAAAACACAATACCTTTATACATTGTAATCATGATATTGGGTTGGCCAAAAAATTAATTTGTTTTTCTTTTCTGTAAGATGGCTCTAGTAATGCTTAGTTGTGTTTAACTTCATTAAAAACAATTTTGTTAGATCGTATTGTGACAGCAATCATATCAGCATGTACTTAAAAATAACATCAAAATTGGTGAAACAATTTTAATATTGAAGATGGAAGAAAATACCAACTTTTTCAGCATATTGTGCTTTATTACTTCAAGAAAGGTTAAAAACAACTGAAATGCGAAGAACAATTTGTGCAGTGTATGAAGATGCTGAAACTTGTTAAAAATGGTTTGCAAAGTTTTGTGCTGGATAGTTCTTGCTGGATGATGTGCCACAGTTAGGTATACCAGATGAAATTGATAATGGTTCAATTGAGACCTTAATGAGAACAATCAATGTTCTACCACATGGCAGATAGCCAGCATACTCAAAATATCCAAATTATAGTTACTAGTGAAAATGAAAAATCTGTCTTTTATTTTTAGGGAAGAAAACTAAACACACTCTTTGGCTAACCCAATATATACCTATTTATTATGAGTATTGTTACCGAAGGTAACTGTACTATATAGCTCATCATGCTGATTACAGCCAGGACCTGGATCACTTTTAAGGAAAGGAAAAGTTATATTCTTTGCTCCTTTTGTTCTTGATTGGTGTAAAAAGATCACCCACTTCCAAAATGTCTACATAAGTTCCTTTACAAACACAGAAATTGTTTGATAAGAGACTGATAAAGAGCGGGAGTTTAGCATGACATGGTAAATGGGGCTTCCTTCAGCTCATAGTTCCCAGGGAAACATGAAGCTGTGGTGTCAGTAGGATGCTTCCTAATACGGACAATGTCATATCATTTATCTATTTAAATTACATCAATACTCATAATTAACAGGTTTGACATTAATTCCAGGCATTTAAAAATGGAAAATATTCTTTTTTTTCTTTTTTAAAGATTTTATTCATTATTTTCAGAGAAAAGGGCAGGGAGAGAGGAAGAAAGGGAGAGAACTATCAATGTATTTCACCTGCATCTAGTTTAAGGACCTGGTTGGAGACATGGCTTGCAACCTGGTTACAGGCCCTGACAGGGGAATCACACCAGCGACCCTTGGGTTTATAGGCCAGCATTTATCCACTAAGCCACACCAGCCAGGGTGGAAAACATTCTTAATAGTAAACCAGACCAAGTAACTCCAGGGGCATCACCCACTTCCCTTGCTCTCCTGGGGAGAAAGAGGAGGCACTGCTCACCAGAGAAACAGCTCTGATCCTGTTCCACCACCTTAGAAAGTTCATTTATTCAGGAAACTGCCTTGACCGTGAGACAACATTTCTTGATATGAGTGGTTCTGAAGCTGAGTCATACCATGATAGGCACAGTGAGCATATTCATGTCATCCTTAAGCGGCCTGCATGAATCCCTGATCCTACACATGTTCCCATGACATGGTAAACACCCATTCATGGCTATTTATTCTACATCTATCTCAAGTTTCCACAATGGTTTCTTTTTCTTTAAGTAATCAGAAAACAACTAATATGTTTAATGCAAAAGGATGGATATCTGGATATCAGGTAAATCAAATAAAAATGTAGCATGAGACAATATTAAATGAGGAAAAGGTCATTTATAGTATTCAGCTCGTATTTTAAGCAGTAAAAATTTAAAGACATTCAAAAATAAACACAGTGCTGCACTGAAATATATATAATGTGACCAATACTAAATTCATGAGTAATTCAAAGGGTGAATGTTATTTATCATTAAGTCATGGCTATGAATTAAGTAGGTTTCTGAAGCCAGTAGAAAAAAAAATGGCAAAATAAATGTGACATTGAAATCACTGGCTATGAAGGCAGAACTTAGAATAGATCTTTAAAGTTCTCATCACAAGAAAAATTCCTGTAACTAAATATGATGGAGGTTAACTAGATTTACTGTGGTAATCATTTCATAAAGTATTCAAATATGGAATCATTATTAAAAGTGAAGGCAGAAAATAATTCATTATAAATATAGAAAATAAGAATGATAATATTTGAGGAACTTATTTACTAATGCCAAAAAAGAAAAACTTGTGGCAATCTTAATAAAGAGAAGACACCATATTAATGCTGATTATTAAGTAGGAAAGAAAGACATATTCAAAGGGGAGTAAAATGGTTACTAAAAATAAAAATGCAAATAAAAATAAAAATGTTATTTTACAGTGTTTTAATTTCAACACATAGCAAACTAGATAATGATTTATCATAGGTCATTTATCAAATTGGCAATACACTGTTACACAATAGTAAGTAGGGTTTGTGTATTTGCAGGATAAAAAGGCACTTATGAAGTTGTTAGAAAATAAGTTTGTATATATAGCCTGGAGAATTTGAAAACTAAAGTTAAACTAACAAAAACTGAACAAACCTAACCTTTAAACCCTGAATTTCTCATCGTAAATTCTATTTCTATGGATATATGCTGAGGAAATAGTAGATCTATGCATTATGTTTTTGGGAATGGCTTTCATTGGAAAATAAAATTTAAATATGTTTAATTTATGTAATAAATAGTTTTCAGGTACTTGAGAAAATATTATATAACTATTCACATAAAATATTAAAAAGAATTTAATGGCATAAAAATTTACTGAAAGACTTGCTAGATATCCAATGAACCCATTTTTAAAATAAAATAATCGCACACATATATTTACAGCATTTTAATAGTAATTAATTTTGAAGTGTTGTCCCTGATCAATAAAGATCAATGATATTTAAAATGTGTTCTTTGTGGTCTGTATTTTTCAAAGTTGCTAATGAAGGCTATATTATTTTATAATGAAATATTTATTATAAAATAGGTTGATTATGAACTATTGATTATAAAATAATTATATTCTGCAGTCTTCTAAAAGAAGGTTCTGTGTATTTTAATAAAACGGTACAGAAAGTCCTTTTCTCTTGACACATGAGAGCTCTGCAGCGCCTCATGTCTTCTCCTCTCCTGATGAGAATCCTTAGTGTATGTGTCTCATCGACCTTCAGGGATTAATTTTGAAAAAAGAATTTTATGTCAGTACATAAATTTTTTGTCAGTAAAAAATGAAACTGATTCCTATTCCAGATGACTGAGCAAATTGCCAGCTATATGACTTTAATATCTCATCTTCATTTCTTGAGTTTTAAAATAAGAGAGTAAAAGATGATAATCAGTAGAATTTCTATTACTGTATTCTCAAGCTAGCGTGTGGGAGAGAGAGAGAGTTTCCAGTTTTTAGACATTTTAAATTGTGCCTCAATAAATATCTTTCTATTCGGTCCCTGCATATTATGGTTCTTCTCTCTATGGGGACTTCCTGTATTGGAATGTCCAGGTCACAGGAGATTCTACACACATACAAAAAACATTATATATCACATGTAATATAATATTAATAATGTGATACAATTTTATTAATAAGTTAACTTATTAGATATTTAATGATTATTTACAGATTTCCTTCTGTAGGACCCACCCAAGTTCTACTAATACATACAGAAGTATCTTCATCCTCACAGAGATAACAGAATCATGTTAACTTTAAAGTTCTAATTATTGCTACTCTGAAGAATATAAAATATATTGATTCATTAAATTTGCTTGTTGAGTAATAATTTTAAAGTGGTTTTCACTTGTCATTTATTTATTTATTTTTTTGCCTGGCTCTCCTCTTGAACTGTTCCTTTTTCCTCTTTGGAAGTTATTTCCTTAACTTTCAAAATTTTTATTTCAATTTCATTTTATTTTATGTTTAAGTTAAATTTATTGGGGTGACATCAATGATAGGTTTCAAGCATATGATTCTATGATCCCTCATCTGTATGTTGCCTTGTGATCCCACCACTCGAAGTAAAATCTTCATTACCATTTATTAGACCCCATTTACCCTTTATCATCCTCCCATTTCTTTCACTCTGGTAACCACCATACTATGTGTTTGTGTCTAGTTCTTGTTGGTTTTTCTTGTCTGCTCATTTGTTGCTTTCATGTTTATATTCTGCATATGAGTGAAATCAGCTGGTTCTTAAGTTTTTTTTGTTGACTTATTTCATGTAGCTTGATACTCTCAAGGTCCATCCATGTTGTCACAAATGGCAGTATTTCATAATATTCCATTGTATACACATACTACATCTTCTTTATCCAATCCTCTAGCAAAGGATACTTCTGCTATTTCATGTGAATAATGGTGCAATCAACATAGGAGCATATATATTTTGAATAAATGTTTTCAAAAATTTAGAATTTTAGGTATCTAGAATATTAGATACCCAGAAGAAGGATCGACAGATGCTGAACTTCATTAACTAATAGATAAATTCAAATGCAAACTACAATGAGATACTAACTCATCCCTGTTAAAATGTCTGGTATCAAGAAGACAAGTAATAACAAGTGTTGGAGAAGTTGTGGAATAAAGTGAACCCTCATTCACTGCTGGTAGGACTGTAGACTAGTACAACCACTGTGGAAAACAGTATGGAGGCTTCTCAAAAAGTTTATAATACAGCTATCCTATGACACAGCAACCAATCTTCTGCATCTCTACATAAATTGAACTAGACTAAAAGAATTCTAATACCACTAGAAAATCCTCATTCAAATTTGTGGACCAATATTTTAGGAGTTAGTCTTTAAACCTAAGTATAATTATTTTTGCCATATACACATACACTAACACACAGAGAAACATGTGAAATATGATTTAAATAATTTTCAGTGCAGTTCATTTTTATGCAATATTAACTATTTTAGTAGGTTGTTCGGGCAGCATGGTAGAGCAAGCATGATAGAGAGTAAGAACTGGAAGGAAAACATGGCTATATTTCCTCGTTGCAGTTTTTAATTGACTACCAAAAATCATTCGACTTACCAAGAACTGAGGAGAGGGGAAAAGGAGGAAAATATAGAGAAAAAAGGAGAGAAGAAATAGAGCTAGAGAACATAGTGAGATAAATGAAATAAGACCAAAAATACGTCCAGAAACCATTTCATAGTGTTTGTAAAATTCCTGACTCCTTAGGTCAGAGCTTCTGTGGCACTATTACATTTTAACAGTTTCTTACTTTTTCAACATGTTCTTCTTTAGTGCATGTGATATGGGAATGGAATAATAGAGAGAAATCTCAATCGTGTCTGAGATAAAAACAAGGCAAAGGAGCAGTTATGGAAGAACAAAGTAGGTGTGATTTCAATAGAAGCAGAAAGTTGACAGAACGACGAAGTCACCCTCAGCCCTAAAAATCCTCGGTATCTTGGGAAGAACATTGACTTTTCTACAGGGCATTTTCTCAAAGGACTGTGATTCACAAAAGTCAGAATTTCACTGTGAACCCAAAGATCATTGGTTAGAATCCCCAGCCAGGGCACATAACCAGGTTGCAAGCCACGTCTCCAGCCAGGTCCATAGCTGGAGGCAGGTGAAAGGCAACCAACCATACATTGATGTATCTCTCCCTCTCTGCCTCTCTCCCTTCCTCTCTCTCTAAAAATAATAAAATCTTTAAGAACAAATTACCCAGGTTTCCAGTTTATAATTCTATGATACTTTCATGTACTAATAGTCCATTATTATTATAATGGTAAATATATATGAAATTTGTCTTTTTACTATGTGCAGTACAGTATGTACTTAAAAATGCACTTAGATATATAAAAATCTCTCATGTATCTATGTACCTGTGGATAAGCAAGAGCGGATTTTCAATTATACCTGTTGCTGCTACTTACGGTGCTCGCTCACCAGGGGAAGGCAGACTCAGTCACTTGCTGTTTGCTCCATCCTTTTGCTTGGTCAAAAGCCAGCAGACCTTGGACCAGGCATTTCTTAGTTATTTCACAACTAACTGTGTAAGGGGCGTGATTGGGGCCCGTCCGATCACTCCATGGCCACTGGGAGCAAGAGAACAAGCCATGTGCTGCTCCTTGGACAACTGTCTTTTCTGTAGTGAAGTCCTTCGTTTCTGATCCAAGAGTTTCATGAGTACCCAGGAATAGGCCTGGTTTCACCTTTTAGCTGGCAACTAGGGTAACAGCTCAAACCTTTCACACATCTTAATACAATCAAACTTTGGATCTTACATTTTATCAAAATGTATTGAATAATTGGAGCATAAAATACAAATATACCTCATTGTACAGTGCTGGTCACATCACATACTTTAAAATTTTTTCATGGATAGCATTTCACCAGCCAGTAGCACTACGGCTCAAACATGTCCTCAAAGTTCACAAATACCCTCATCGGGGTCCCCGTATTTTCCTCGTTATCCCAGTTCTGCCACTCATCTGAAATTTTGCTGTCTTCCAAAAATCTAAGCTCTCAGACTTTTTAACTGAAAATGCTTAACATTTTATTTTTGCTATTTTACATAATACGACGTCTCTCCAAAGCAACTATTCAGTTATTTGTAATGTCTTTAGCATCTATACTAACACTTATTCATTACTTGCTCATTCCTCCAGTTTCCCTCTTACACATGTGCTGTGTTTTACTAAATCTATGATTTCTGTTGTACTGTGTGATGCAGTTCGTTGTGTTCTCTCTTTCATGATAGACATTGCTCAGGTTGGTCTTTTCTTCTTTGAAGCCAAAGCTAAAATCCAGTCCACTATTTTGTAGGACCATGATCAAATTTAACTGCTACATAAAATCCAACATGGAGGAATGCTTTCTCCAAATATTATAATGCTGTAATAATTGCATATAACATTATATGTTTCTTACCATGTAGCACATTTTTTCATTCTTTTTGAATAATAACATATATCATTTATAATCTCCAACCATTATTCAGTGACTTTTCCAAGATTATGCAGGTTGTATCTGGAAGAATTAAAGTTTAAATTGGGGCAGACTGGATTATTTACTCTCTTGGCTACTAATGTAAGTGGCTCTCATTTGAATAGTGAATAAATTCAGAAGTTAAATTCAAGGATAATACCAAATTTTCTTATTACTCCTTTAGTAGGAGCATCCAAATTAATAATTTGAAACTGGGAACTTATCTCCATATTTCCCTAACATGCCATGAACAAAAACACTACCAAGGAACCGTGGACATGGACAACAGGTGGGATTGACTTTGGGGGGAATGGGTGGGTGGGGAGGAGGACAGAGCAGAGCAAAAAGGGGATGGATGTAATACAATAACAATAAAATTAAAAAAACAAAAAAAAAACCACTACCAGCAAATTCTGTAATGCCTTCTTAGGAAACAGCATTCTCTCTTAAAATGAAATAGAATGGTGTAGTGGACAGACTTTGACACCTAACAGATGATAGGGATTTATGTTCATCTTGGATTCCTTAAAGGGTCATATGTAGACTTAGTTGCACTTTTTGGGTTTTAGCTTCTTCTCTCACTGAAAATTTGAGAAAATAACACGTTCATTACAAGGTGGTTTTGGACTTTAAATAACACTATTATTTATATGGCAAAATGTAAGCACTCAATAATATTATTTTGTTCTTTTCTTTGCAAAGTATATCGTGGATTGTTCTTTAATATCCAACATCTTTTCAATTTCACACATCAATGCTCTTTGGTGTATAAACAAGAGACCATAGTACATATTTATTAAATTACTACAAAGAAGATTAAAGGACAGATTCTTTATTTCAGTAAGTTGCAAGGTAAATCTTTTTGTGAATCAAATATTACTTTTTAACAAGAGAAACCTTCTCTTGCATGTTCTATTTTTAAAAATTATTGAGTGAGCACTAGTAGGAGAAAGATATACATACAAATAACATTTCCAATATTTAGAATTAAATTCATGAAAGCAGCACTTTTTCAATAAAGCAATCATATTTTTCAAATAAAATGCATAACTAAAGTGAAGGATATGCTTTATAATTTTGGATTAATCTCATAAATGTTTATCCTCTTTTATGGACAGTTTTATTTTAAAAGTCCTAGAATAAAAATTTATGTCTTCCTTTTAGGCTCAGAGTTTCTATTGAAATTAAACTACTCATGCCTATGAAACTGAATAATATCTAATACAAAGCATTTTTTTAATATTTTATTTATTATTTTAGAGAAGGGGGAAGGGAGAGAGGCAGAGAGGGAAAGAGACAGTGATGTTTGGTTGCCTTTCACCTGCCTCCAGCTACAGACCTAGCTGGAGACCTGGCTTGCAACCTGGTTATGTGCCCTGGCTGGGAATCGAACCAGCAACCTTTGGGTTTGCAGGCCAACACCTTATCCATTGTGCCCCCAGCCAGAGCCAAATGCATATCTTTGCAGTTCATAATAATAGTATTTTAACTTAGCCGTGACTGGAGTAGTTAAATTGGTTGCGCATCATGCTGAAAATTGAAAGGTTGGAAGTTTGATTCCCAGTCAGGGCATGTCCCTGGATTGTGGGTTTAGTTCTCAGTCAAGGTGCATGCAATAGGCAGTCAATCAGTGTTACCCTTTCACATGGATGATTCTCTCTCTCTTTCCTTCTCTTGCTCTCTATAAATAGATAGATGAAATAATAAAGATAACATTATAAATTATATATTAAATGGCTTATTCTATATTGCAATGTGTATAACATGTGTTATACATTGTATGAACTGCTAGATATTTTATCTTTTCACATAGAATATATACCATAAATTATACTATTCACCACATACAACAAATTTCATATTATACATATGCTATACATTATACATTTTGTGCTATATGATAAACACTTGGATAAGCATTTTAATATTTTAATTCTTACAATAATCTTAAGAGTTAGAAACTATTCATTGTCCAATCTTACAGATGAATATTGAAACTAGCTATGCAAAGTGTATTCCTATTCTAAAGAAAGCTTAAATTTAAAGCCTCAGGCAAAGCATATTGAAATGGGACATACCGTTACATCACCTGTAAATCTCTCTGATGTAAGATGTGGCAGGAATAATGGCGCCCAAGGTACTAGTGGGACAGGCATTTGGTTTGACTACCTGATAAATGCACCTTTATTTTCTGCCGCTTGGAGGCAGTCTTGCACCATAGGACAAAACTTTCTGGCTTTGAACTTGACTTCTCAAAGCTTTAAAGGTTAAGATTGGGGCTTACACCATAACCTGTAAATTCCAAAATGTGCACATTACCTGTGGGTACACCTGAGTCAATGATGTTGGCCATTAGACCCTGACTTTACTGGATTGTAAACCAAATACATGTATTATTCACTCTTCGAGCTGTGTCCAAGACAGAAACAAGCAGAGGAGTTCTTCAGGTTCAAGGAATTCTACCTGTCTTTCCATTCCAGACAGGTGGTAGGTAGGTTGTCTACGGCTTGGAAACGAACTCTGGACTTGGTGGGACCTCCCGTCAGACTGCAGAGCAGGGTCTGGGATGGCTCTCCATGCTGGGATGGGACAAAGCCAGGGGAAGGACCAAGCAGGGAACCAATCAGAAGGGCCTGGGGTTGAATACAGAAGCAAAACTAAGAAAAGAGGTAAAAAACCACTCACCTAAGGGAATTTGATGGGATAGTGGGGCATTCAGCCTTGTGAGCATTCTGGGAGGACCAATGCTGCAGGAGATTTTATATGGTATCTCTGGCTACGGACGAAGAAGTAGCTGTTAGAGGACCTGAACTAACTGAAACTGAGTGAGAACTGTGAGAAAATGGAGAGAATGACTCAAGTTGCAGTGTTATTTCTCATATGACCAGTGTGCAATATGTAAAATGATTTTTAAAATATTATTCTTAATAGGAATTCATTTTAGTGTCATATACAATTAACACCCAATACCACACCAAGATACATTTTTATTTTTTGTAAAAGAAATTTTCTCATTTCAATTTATGAGAAATGTAATCTGCAAAATATACTAGAATAAGGCTCTTATGTTCCTTATTTTGTTATCATTTGCCTGTGTGACATTGCATGACCTCATTTGCCCCATTGAAAAACTTTTTAATCTATTCTAACTGTTCATGCACTCAAAGATCACATCCCTGCATCTTTAATATCTGTTGTGTCTAAAATCCAGGCACACCCACAAAACATTTTTTTAATTGAAGTGAGATTGCCTCTTCTCTAACTGAGATACAAGGAAGGGTATCGTTCTTAAATGTTTGATATAGTGATTTCTCTTAATTGGTTTTCCTCCTGCTGTAAGAACGTGGCTTGACAACTGGGATGTTTGATGAAAACCGATGATTTTTTTAAGTCAAAAATAAATAACTTGGAGTGCTTACTCCGAAAGGCAACAGCTGTGTTTTGATGTTTACAGCCACAGATGTTAGACATTTCCAGATGGAAGCAAGGTTGCCGGTCTTCGATTTCCTTGAGAAAGAAACTATGTAACGTTGGGTAGTTAAAAACCAGTTCCATAGATTTTCATGAAGCTGGTCATGAAGTCTACAGTTTGGTTGAAATAAACTTGAAATGTAGCTTTCACCTGGGTGTACATATTTGGTTCAAACATTCAAAAGATTCTGTTTGTTTAATTTTATCCCACATTAAATACTGACAAGAATGTTCACAGCACTGTTTCAATTCAAGGTTACCATTTTAAAATTTCTTGAATATTACCTAAATATAACGGCTATGTACACTTAATATAATGTCAGACAACATGGTGAGAATTAAAACAGTAAAATAAACTTATGCTTCTGAGTGATTATATTAATATCTGACTAGGCTGATATAATAAATAATAATACTATATACCTGTTCCATTTTTACTCTATACCTGAAACTGTTAAATAGTTCATATATAAACCTTGCAACCATTCTATGAAATTACTGTTATTATCCTCATTTTACAGATGAATAATTGAGGCTTAGAGAGGCTATATAACTTGACAAACTTCACACAACCAAGCACTTGATAAATCCACATTTTATACCCAGAGACTCAATATTGGGCAATAAGTGAAGAGACTCTTTACTTATTGAGTATCATGAGTATGAAAAGCTGAGGATGTTTTAATGTTTTTAGAAAAAGCTTACAAATCCTACATTTGGTGTTAGCTGTATTCTTGTAGTAAACAATTTTTCAGTGACAGTGGACAAGCTTTTGAGGATATTTGAAATCCCAGAGAAAGTAGTCACCTCATAGTCTAGGTTAACAACACCTTCTAGAAACCTGCCATTTCCAACCTGCACCTTCACATGTAGGAACGTCATGCTTACCTGAATCACTAAGACAGAAGGAAAAATAAGTCCCTTTTGTATTAAAATAGAAAGTACTGTAAAGAAAGGTGAGGTAGAAGGAAAGGATAATTCAAGGAGGCATTGACAGTAAGAGCAATACTCCTAAAAAGTACACTGTATTAAAAATGAGTTATCAGCCCATAGGCCTCCTTTATGTTATTCACATTGCAGAATATAAAAGGGAAAAGAAGAAAAATCAGAGAAGGTACGGTGACAACATGAAGGCTCTGATAACTTCTGCAGATACAGGGCCAGAAATTGGTACACGAACAAGCACTTATGTGTGTTAATGTACTTTGTCTCACACTGTTCCTATTTTTTATTCTGTTGAAAATAGCAACCAACTTCTCAAAATGAGGAGTTAAACATTACCCAAAACAAGACCCCTGATTCATTCTTCAAGATACTAATAGTTACAACTATTGGGGAAAATTTCAGCAGAAAATCTATGAAAATGTTAGTGTGAATATGTCCTTTATGTAGATAGTCCTGACTGCCCAAGAATATAACTAAAATAACCTACTGGATATGTGGACCAATGAAACCAATTTGGAATTTGAGCTAGAATGCAGTGACTTTCTCTTGTGTATCCCTAGAGAATACTGATTACTATGGAGGACTCAATACAGCAGTTGGAAACTATGAGCACAACTACAGGTTTTCAATAAAATACATGTGTGTGTGTGTGTGTGTGTGTGTGTGTGTGTGTGTCCATGGTGAGGTTGGGGAGGTGCTTTTCTATCAGCTGTAAGGCACAGAAAGCTAGAAAAAACATATGACTTATAGAAGCAAAAAGACTAGGTGTGAAATACTGGAGCTAAAAAGAAAGCCATGGCAAGCGCCAGCAGTTGCAGAAAGTTACAGGAAATGCAGGATAAAGTAAAGGTCCTGGTGCTCACAAAACTAAATTCATGGCAGGTGACCATCCCACCCCTTTGGTCACATGGTTTGGTGGAGCACATTGGCAGTGCTGGCAATTCAGTGGTGCTGGTAGATGTTGATGAATTCTATTGATTCTTTGAAACTCTTTATTTTTTTAATGGCTACCGACTTAACTTCTGTTCTATTTTAATAAAATTGTGTAAATAGGTATTAACCAGTTTGCGTAGAGAAATCTGCATGTATGTTGCTTACATGTTTGTAAATGTGGGATTTTGTGAATTACTATTATGAATACGAGTATGTGGATATAAAAGAATCCACACCTTCAGCCTTAGATCAGAAAGGAGATTTGGAGGCAGGCCCAAGTAGAATAAAACATGATATCGATAGCTCATACTGATACGTGTACACTCATACATACTGGAATGTGTACACTATTTCCCACACAAGTAAACATGAAGTTGGGAAAGATTTCCTTAATCCACATCTTTCATGTGGAAGCTAAAGGAGTGGTAAGGCAAATGACCTATGCATTGCATAGCCCTGAAATTGTTCTAATCAACTGCTAAGAAAAGTTCGAAAGCCAACACTTCTCAAAGTCTCTCCAGATTATACGGGGATTAAACTGTTCTTCAGGGAAGAAGCAGTTCTGAAATTATCCACCACTCTCGAGAGTTACCAGCGTGATAATTAAAAACATTTTTTCTTAGTTCGGTGCTAATCATCGTATATTGCTGCAAAAATGCCGCAGGATTACAAAGCTTTACAATGACTCTGCTAAATATTTGTGGAGCAGGTTTTCCAGACGGAAAGATGGAGGGAAACACAGCATTCTAAGAGTTAAAGGTTAAGAGATTTTCAGAACAGCAGAAAGACATGGCTGCTCATATTGAAGGCACACGTGGGATCCTGAGCAGAAGCACGGACCCAAACTAGAGCACCAGAAGTATTAAAGCACACAATTATAAACACACATATTGTGTGCATTTTTAAGGTATAATGAATATATACAGAGATGTACATAGTCTCATATATTGGACAATTAATTCTATCCTCCCCAAATCCATCTACACTTACAGTTTTCAAATCTTTCTTCCCATTTTTAAAAGATTTTATTTATTATTTTTAGAGAGAAGGGAAGGGAGAGAGGGAGAAAGGGAGAGAAACATCGTGTGGTTGCCTTTCACCTGCCTCCAGCTGGGGATCTAGCTGGAGACCTGGCTTGCAACCTGGTTATGTGTCATGATTGGGAATTGAACCAGCAACCTTTGGGTTTGAAGGCCAGTGCCTATCTGCTGAGCCCTCAGTCAAAGATGTCTTTCCATTTTCTTAGTTCAAATTATAATAAACTCTGGTCCAGTTTTCTACAACGAGTCTCCATTCCTACATTCCTGCTCATCATAAACTCCTTTTCTACTCTATAGTAAGAGTGATCAAGCTAATACACAAAGATAATAAAATTCACTACTGTGACTCTACATCCTTGGAAGAGAAGGTCAAATTCTTTACAAGCCTATTAGCACATCCATGCCTGTGCATAAGCAGGCCCCTACTTTCACTATTTATACTACAGCTATATGGGAGCTTTACGGTGCCTTGGTATGTAGACCTGGTGATATTTAGCCCCTTTTCAAATACTTTTGCCTTTCTCAGACACACCTCTGTGCCACTCCCTCCCTATACACACAGAGAGCCAACTCTGCTCACATATAAAAATAACCAAGATGTCAACGGTGGCCTTTGAGGTCCTTTGTGTCATTGTTCTGACGCTACCATATGAACATTGCTTCCATAACATGTAAGAAAAACCAGGCAGTACCCATGCTTTGTCTGTCTGCCTCTCTAATCTGAAGGCCTCTGGGAAAGAAATTTTATCATGTATATTCTTTTATTTTAAAATTTTAAACAGATTTTATTTATTATTTCCAGAGAGAGAGGAAGGGAGAGGGGCAGAGAGGGAGAGAAACATCAATACCTTTCACCTGCCTCCAACTAGGGACCTGGATGGAGACCTGGCTTGCAACCTGGTTATGTGTCCTGGCTGGGGGATCGAACCAGTGACCTTTGGGTTCACAGGCTGGCACCTTATCCACTGTGCTACCAGCCAGGGCTATCATATATATTCTTATAAACCTTCTTTTTAATATTTTTGAGTGTTTAGCATGTTCTACTACATGCTCAAAAGTCATTTATTGCCTGAACAAAAATGAACATACTTTGTATGTTTATGAACCCATATTATACCTAATTAACTCTGTAGACATCTTTGCAAGTGTAATCTGAAAATGATCTGTATTAATGTTAAATCAAATACAGCCATTGTCAAAGTATTCCAAATGATGTGAGAAAACTCATATGTTAAGGCTTTTTTCATTTTCTGTTGATATTTTTACTGATAAAATATTACATATGGAAAAATTACTTAACATTTCTGAATCTCAATATACTGACATGCAAATTGTTTATGTTGATAGACATTTTACTTATCATTTTGAAATTAAGTAGGAAACATATGTAAAAGTTACCATTCTATTGGCTGCCAAATTCTAGGTGCAAATAAATAACATTCTCCTTTCTTGGTTGAAATACAGATAGTTACCATCTTTCTCATTTCAGAAAAATAAAACTGTGAAGGCATGTGACGAAGTGATGTGGCAGAACATTCTTACCAAACTCTAAGCACTAGATCAGCTTTACCAATCTTTGAAGTTTCTTGATCCAGCCCTGGCTGGTGGCACAGTGAATAAGGTGCTGTTCTGCAAACTTAAAGGTCGCTGGTTCGATTCCCCAGCCAGGGCAACATAACCAGGTGGCAAGCCAGGTCTCCAGCCAGGTCCATAGCTGGAGGCAGGTGAAAGGCAACCATACATGGATGTCTCTTTTCCTCTCTGCCTCTCTCCCCTCCCCTCTCTCTAAAAATAATAAATAAAATCTTTAAAATAAAATAAAATTTATTGAGCCTTTGACAATACTTTTATTCATGTTTTGTATCCATTTCAAGAGAACATAGTCACACATATTTAGCATAGGAAGCTGTTAGCTTCTTCTAGAGAATTTTATTTGTGGTCAACACTCATATTTGCTTTCTCCCTCTCTGTTCTTGCCAAGAATTTGGTTAGGGTAACTAAGTACCTGGTCACAGGGATGGATCACAATTAATCTTAGCTAATCAGAGTAAGCTCACTCTGCTCTACCAGATACTCACATTTATAATTTCCCTTAGAGCCGGGGGTGGCCAGCTGATGAAGTTCGGCCAATACCACAGAAAGAGAAATGCTCAGAGTGTAAGGAGTCTTTGGAAGAAGAGCTTTTGCTTTCTGAGGCCAACTAACTTCTCTGCCCACCTTGCTCCTCCTCTTTGAACACAACTTCAGGATGTGATACCAGGAGGTAAGGACAATATTCCTGCGATGGTGAAATGACAGGACAAAATGCCAAGTCCCTGAGGACATCTGAGAGCGAGCATGCACATGGCCTTTCTGGTACCTTTACTATGTCATGGGCCTGCTGCATTCAAGCCAGAAAACACCTACCTGCAAACTTCAGGTGAGCCAAGGCTAGCATGATAAGCCACATAAAATATACTAATTTGGAATGCTATTTTGAACTATAGGCACTTGAAAAACAGCAAGTGCAGGGAGTGGCTTTCTATGAACTCCCCTTGTCTGCCTAAAGACAGAACCCCAAAACAGACTCAGCTGTTACAGCTCCTCAGTGCACCAGGAATTTCATCACCCGGGCACCGGAAGTCCACACCTCGCCTGGGCAGAGTTTGTCACAATCTATTGTACCTCCCAACTCCCCTTCCAAGAGCCCATTTATCTGTCCTAAAAATCATTTCCTTTCCCCTCTGAGACCTACCCTAAACTTTCCTTATTAAGATGAAATTTAAGCGGAAACTTTCAGCCACCTCGGGAATGTACTCACTTTTCCCTGAGTATCTCCCACTCATGCAAGAGGTTTACCTGTTAACAAACTTTTCTTTCTTTCTTCATTCTTTCTTTCTCTCTCATTCTCTTTTCTTTCTTCCTTTTTCTTTTTTGATGAACATCTTTTATTACAGGGATCTCAGCTAAGAACTCAGAAATGGTAGATGAAAAAATATGTTTCTTCTGTTACAGGAGAAAAGCTAAAGTTTCTGTGAATCAGTGTTTCTGTGACTTTTAAGTAAAACCTTCCTACTTGAGGTAATGTGTTCCCCCACTACCCCACCCCTCAAAAAGGCACAAACACAGGAGTAGAAAAAGAAATGGCTAAGAAATCAATGTTGCAGCATTGTTCTGAAGAATGCAGAGGGAACATGGATTACAAACTCTGACCTCTTCAAAAATTAGAAGAGCTTTAACATTTGGAATATTTTTATATCACGGTATCAGAGTTAACATTAATACAGATCATTTCAGATTACACTTGCAAAGATGTCCACTGAGTTAATTAGGTATAATATGGATGCATAAACATACAAAGTATGAATTAAATGGACACGCAAATTCTGTTGTATGTTTTATTTTCTGCTTTATTTCTACAGTGTTGACTTGCATTGCTCTTCAAAAAATGGATTTCTGGAGTATGGAGGCACTGGAAAATGATCATATATAATATAATCATATAATCATTATTAAAATGTTTTTTATTCCCCTTTTTATATTTCAGTTATTTCATGTTCCAGTCAATTAATTTTGGTGACATATTGATATGGCACAGTTTGCAAAGATTCACTTGACCTTAAAATAATTTCTAACCCCATTCTCTACATAGGCAGGGCCTTCTAATTCTTCCAAAAGATACATTTTCAAGAAAACAAGATGGGATTCTTTCATTTTGGTGGATAAGATGCCTTATAAGTGTGCCCACCAGTTTTCATTTTTAGTCATATTTAATTAGAGTAAATGACCTAATGAAATCTGTGTACTTGTCACTAGGCATAGGGAGGCTTTTGTTTTTAAATGAAGGTGACCTGTTACCTTTCAAATATTTCCTAGGAGGCAGCTTATTGATACCAAAAGCAATGCCTGCAGCAAGTGTCTAAGTATGTGATAAAGTAATGCTGTGGCAGGAGGAAGAAAGATGGAGACTACCAAGCATTTTGGATCATGATTCAAAAAATACAAAGAAGGACAGATAATCCCAGAGCATGAATCCTTCTGAAAAATAGTTTTTAAATCTATGAAACAGTTGCTTCTGCATAATTTCAACACCTTTTGGAGTTACACAATCAAAGGGGCCCAATTCTTCTAGATTAAATATGTTCTATCGATTTTTAAAATCTTCAGTAGAGTGAATGCTATTGAAGTTTCATTTGTATAAGTTTGAAATACCTGCTTTCAAATTATATTTTGGCACTATGATCCTCTCCCAAGTGTACATGGATCAAGTGATGCTTTCTTCTCCCTTTTGATTTGCTTTGTTTTTATCAAAAAAGCAGTCCATACAATGGGTACTACCTAAAAAAGACTTTTTTTTTTTTTTTAACTTTCATCTTCAATAGTGAGTTATCATCAATTTAAATAAAGTAAGTGAATTCAAAGAAAAATGTGGATAAACCAGATCTGATTGTAATAACAGGGTGAGCACTGTAAGGACATGATAGGAAACTAATAGTCACATGACTTGGGTTCTATTTCTGGCTATTTGTCACTCATAAGTATCCTAAATAATATCTCCGTTTTGATGAATTTCCCTCTAAGTCACAATGTGCAAATAATGCATGTGCCCTGGAGATGCACTGAGGGTCAGGCATATTTCCTGCAGGCCTTCAAATAAACTATCTCTGTAGCTCTAACTTGGGTATAATTATTATCACATAAGTCCACTTTCTTCAGTAGATCATGAACTCCATGAGTGTCCTGGCTTTTTTATCTGTTTGTTTTAAAAAGTATGCTTTTCTTAATTGCTTGGATGTAGTATACACTCAATAGAAATCAAATTACTTAACTACAAATCTCTTGACCTTGATTCTGAGAGCAGATGTCATCAAAATTTGCCACCTGTTTCAGAACCTCCCCTTATTACATATTAGTTCTCTACATTCCCTTTATCCCACACACTATCTTAAATATGTTTCTAATTAAACTCTCCATCCGCTTCTCCTCAACTGATTGAACATTCTATCTCAAATCCTCACAGATGGCTGTGACTTGGAGGGGAGAACAGTGAGAAATGTTCTGATAACAGACTTGCCCTGTCCCCGGGACTCCTCAGAGCCTGACCCTGCTCCCTGGTCTTCCATCATGTCCTGTCAAGTCATCTAACCCCGGTCCACGAGAACCCTTTCTCAACCTGCACTTTTTGCTTTATCCAAAGGACTTACAAGTACACAGGTCCCTGGGAGACAGCCGCTGCTCCTTACAGAAATGTGTGTTTAACGAAAATGACAGATGATCCCATATCCCCTATTAGGGCTATTTCATTCCATTAAATAAATGCCTGCTTAAAGAGACTATCTGTCACCAAGGCGTAATTTAATCAACCTCATACAGGGTGAGGAGAAAACTAGGAATTAGAACAAGTGCTCAGAACGTGAATCAATTTTTTCCCCATCCATAGGCAAATGTGCTTCAAGCTACTTCTGTCTTCCTACCTCATGACTGTACATGCTAAACACTTATTTTCAGTCATTTGTGTCCATTAGCTAAAACATTTATTACATTAAGCCTGTTATAGTTATAAAATAACCATTTGTTTTTTTATGTTCCTGGCTGGGTTATTTAAAAATAAAAACAAATGGATTATTTTTTTAAAGTTATTTTTTCTAATAGTGCTGTTTACATTGAAATTCTTCAATATAGAGTATGTAAATAAAATAATTTTGTTCATATGTTATCCAAATCTTAATTCAATTTTACTCCTAGCTAATGAGTTTAAATTCTTTATGACTAAAATAAATCCATGTAATGAAATAGTGCCTATATTTCTAATTAATGGGTACATGAAATAGAGAACTCATACTTTAATTTTCATTATTAAAACATATAAAATCACATGTTGTCCCAAAAGATATAATGTCAAACATGTCATAAGCCACTCAACAGCAAAGTTAAATAGTGCAACTAAATGGTACACTTAAAATAACAGCAAGTGTATGTTCTCTGTAAATAATTATTCATAAACAGAGTATATAAAAAGTTGCAAGGCACAAGTTTCAAAAACTTAGAGTTGATTTTGAGGATGAAAAATAATATTTTAATTTAAAATGAATGGTGTACATGTTTAAATTAATAAGTCAATTACTGAGTAAATAAGGTCCCTTTATTGGTCATTATCATGGAATTATTGTGTTAGTTAGTGGTCAAGAGTCAATCTGAAATATATTTCCAAATTCCACTCCTGTAGTGAAACACCAATATTTCAGGGCCTTTTTTTCTTGTCTCTGGTAATGTCAGATTTAATATTCTTATGAAGTGTTATTACACCTTTAAAGGTTTACATTCATCATCATATTTTTCAATGGGTTGTTTTTATAGAATTTAGATAAAGCAATTCCAATTAAAACTGAAAACAAAAAGATGTATTGGATCATTTCCTCACCTGAGAAAAATTACTAATCACATTCATTTAGCAGATGTAAAATATTTATGGGCTTCCCTTTCCACTCTAGGTTGTGTGACAGAGATTTCCTACTTCTGAAATAAAATTAAAAAAAAATTAAAAAAAAAACCCAGACCAACTTACATAATATTTAACTATTACATAATATTGTATTTACTAGAAAATGAAATGATTTTATCAAATAAAATCTCACATAAAAATAAACCTGAAAAAGAATTGCATATTGTCTTAAGAGAAACATTATGATTATTTGCATTACAACATCAAAATCAATGCAAATTTCAGTTCAATGCCACTTTTCTAGGTTAGTCTTCTCTGTGACTAAAACTAGGCAAGGTGCTACTCATCTACATTTTCTAAGCATTTTGTACTTGGTCTTTATAGAACATATTAACAATTACCACTGATTATTTAATTATTTGTTTTTTTCCCCCTTTCACTGGAAACTGTGGGTTACAATTTAAGGTGAGAAGCAAGCTACTTCATTCATTGCTCTATTTCTAGCAGTTAGCCATGAGCCTTGTTTATAGAAGATACTCAACAAATATATTTATATAATTACTTGTTAACTAAAAATAACATTTAGCCAACATGTGGTAATTAAATGCCTTTTAAGCCTCCAAGAGCTCCCCCAGTAAGAAGAAGAGGAAGATGTGTTCAGGTCCCTGTGACTAAGACTTCACTGAGATATGGATAATTTTATGGTCACAATGTAGATATTTATCTTTCCTGCCATTGACGTTCTATACAAACATGTTGAAAATATGAAACAAATAAGTTAAAAAAGGGTAACAGTCTTTTAAAGCCAAACAGGATAACATGCCTAAAAGAAAACTACAGTGCTGTGTGAAGAATTTTAATTACATTAAAGGTAGATTTTAATAAAGAGAGTAAGGCGGAGGCCTGAGAGCAAGAGGTAAAAGAAAAAGTACAAATTGGCAGATACAAAATAGTCAACTGGACCTAAAGCAAATCATAAGGAATATAGTCAATAATATTATAATAACTATGTATGGTATTAGGTGGGCACTAGCCTTACGGGGAAATCAGTTTTTTAATTATATAAATGTCAGACCGCTGTGCCGCACACCTGAAACATACTGAATGTCAACCGTAATGCAATGTTTTCGCGTTGGCCAGGTACCGCAATGCCGTCCTGATTCCCCAAGGTGGCCTCTTTGACCCCTGGTCAGGGCACACACAGAAAGCAGCAGCCAATGACAACAAGTCATTTCTCACTCCCTCTTCCTCTCTTTCTAAAAAGTAATGCATACAATTTTTTTTTAAGAAAAATCTTAATTAAACATAGAAGAGGTGCTTGTCTCTATTACTTATACATGTAAAAATCATGCAGGTAAAGTCATGAATGTAGAGTTAAGCAGATTTTTTTCAGTAGCAGAAATGTTGGATTGTTTGTGCAATGTATTAAATAAGAACTTGGTTAGTGATCATGCTAGAATTGATCTGAAATTATTCAAACTGGAGATACTGCCACCAAAGATACAACAGCTTTGATAATGAGAAATGTGGAAAAATTATGAAATTAATTAGCTTTAAAACTCCGTTTTGAATCTCAGGCAAACATTTAAAGAACTGCCAAACAAGCATATAGTTATATATAATTATATTCAGGATTGTACCAGTCAACAGAATTAGTAAATACAAGTTTAAAACAGAAATAATTTAAAATTTATATAATATATAACTGTAATTATTCTCTTCAATGAAAAATGAAGATTTTAAAATATTGTATTTTAAGCTTTAATTTCAAAGCTATTCAAATTAAATATTTTCTTTCACTCTTTAGAGCTTTATGTTAATAAAGGAACTCTATACACAGGCCTATTGGAATAGAGGAAAAATAACATAAACTTTAGAAAACATTAATATGAGTCACATTTTAGAAACACTGAAACAGATTCAAATGACTACATTAGTTTCTAGTGTCACACCTTCAACAATGATCAGGAAGGAAATCATCCTACCTCTTTTTTCCCCATATTTTTACATGCTATATATAGGTTCTCAAACTAACTAGAGGAAAGAAATGGAAGCATTAATATATAGAACAATGTTTACATATTTGAAATGTTTTTCATATACTTCATAATTCAACCATTAAAATACTACTTTAACTTAGGTTATAGTCTGGTATTTCAAATAAAGCTGCATTTACATTAAGATTACATGAAAGGGTGTCTCAGTGCAAAGGTGCTAGCCTGCAAACCCAAAGGTTACTGGTTCGATTCCCCAGTCAGGGCACATAACCAGGTGTCCAGCCAGGTCTCCAGCCAGGTCTCCAGTGAGGTCTGTAGCTGGAGGCAGGTGAAAGGCAACCATACATTGATGTGTCTCTTCCTCTCTGTCTCTCTCCCTTCCCATCTCTCTGAAAATAATAAATAAAATCTTTAAAAAGAAAGAGTACATGAATAAATTCTAAATAGTAAACACTTTTAGAAACATAATTTATAATGCACATTTGAATTTGAAAGAGATATGTCTCAGAGTGCTAAACATATTTTCAATCCCATCTCTTGTCTTATATAACAAAATAGAGAATCATAATATTTGATATTACAGATGCACTATTTGCTGTTTTCATTTAAAGAAAGAGTGCCTTCACAATTAGCTCCTCAGATAGATTATGAAATAGGTATTTACCATAAATTTTTATTTCTGTTACTTAATTTTCCCTCTGATTCTTTTCATGGATAGATACATTATTTTGCAAATAGAACTAATTTTAACATCTTCCTTAGGATAAATTTTTAATGCTTGACTTGTATCTGTTTATTTAAAATGTAGACAATGATATATTTGACTAAGATAAAAAAGCAATTTTTCATCGTATACATTTCTTAGAGTAACTATACCATATTTAGGGGAAACACATAAATGTATCCATTAAAGGCTTTGCTTGTGGGGGAAGAGGGAAGTTTCTGCTACCCTTCTAAGGTTCTTTGGCTGGTCTAGTAATCCAAAGAATATGAGACAGTCTCACAAGAGGAAATTACTAAACATAATTACGTATGTACACATGGGAACTCCCACATACATGAGGGAAGTAGAGACACCACATCAACAAGAACTTCAGAGACAGAAAGGGAAGTGAGGTTTATGTGACATTCCGAGCTAAGGACAATGTAAAGAACCTGAGGCTTCAGGGTCACTCAACAAGAAGAAGAACAGATGTTCTGTAATTAGTTGTTTGCCCTGCTGTATAGATAGGTCAAGGAAGCTTCTCTCTGATACCCTGCTATAATGAGCAAGGCCCCTAATACAAACTCTTCTTGGTAGCTAAGGAGGTGAGGGTAAGGGTGGGCAGAATAATACACACACTACAAGGTATGCATCTTGCAGTGACTCCTTTTAAACTCTTATGTCCTCATATTTTCGAATTCAAATACGGATGTATTCTGTTATCAAATCTTAACGTAAGGCCTATAAAATACCTACTTTATCACCAAGAATATAATTGCTTCCTGGTTGAAAATAACTAGTTATTAACATTTTTTAAAAATTGTATTATGCTCACCCGTGCAGGCTGACAGAACTTTTCAGATTAGATTCACTAGGCTCAAGGTCATTCACGATGCTCTCCATTAAGCATCCAAAGGTTAATTTTCTGATATTCTTGCACGTGTGTTTCTCTTTCTAACATAACGGACCCTGTGGAAGACAACTCTCTCTATCTACACGTGGAAAGGGCTGAATGTTTTCTTTAGTGAGATTTAAATTGCTTTTAGCAGGTCAGGCCATCTCACTGAACAGTTTCACATTACTTTTTCAGCTTGCAACTCTCAGAAACATAAAAATGTTTCACTTCAATTCTCCTTTCCAATGGAACATGGTATTGGGTGTGTACAGTTAAAAAATTACTATCTGGTATATGTTTCTCCTCATATTCTTCACTGCCCAATACTGAATTTTGTTTCTGGAATTTTAGGTTTTAAGTATGACTGATAGTATAGAAGGAACATAATTTTGCCTCTATCTTTCTGAGTTCTTAGCTGAGATCCTTGTAATAAAAAATGGACTAGTAAAAGAAAAGCAGGCCCTGTCTGGTGTAGCTCAGGGGATTGGTGCTGGCCTGTGAACCCAAGGGTCACGGTTTGAATCCCAGCCAGGGCACATACCCAGGTGGCAAGCCAGGTCTCCAGCCAGGTTCCCAGCTGGAGGCAGGTGAAAGGCAACCATATATTGACGTTTCTCTCCCTTTCTTCCTCCCTCCCTGCCCTTCTCTCTCTAAAAATAATTAATACAATGAGAGAGAGAGAAAGAGAGAGAGAGAGAGAGAGAGAGAGAGAGAGAGAGAGAGAGAGAGAGGTCTGGTGGCTCAGTGGATTGGTGCTGGCCTGTGACCCAAAAGTTGCTGGTTCAATTCCCAACCAGGGCACATAAACAGGTTGCAAGCCAGGTCTCTAGCCAGGTCCTTGGCTGGAGGCAGGTGAAAGGCAACCATACATTGATGTCTCTCTTCCTCTCTGCCTCTCTCCCTTCCCCTCTCTCTGAAAATATTAAATAAAATCTTCAGAAGGAAGAGAAAAATAGCTTTAAAAAAAAAGAGAGAGAAAAGAAAACAAAAGTTTGTTAACAGGTATACATCATGCATATGCAGGTACTCAGGAGAAAATGAGTAACTTCACCAAGAGGCTTAGACTTCAAACTCAAGTGTCATCTTAACATGGAAAGGGAGGGGACTGGCCCCTTAGGTGGAAACAGGTATCCCTATCCCCCCTTTTTGAAACTTCGTGTTTCGCCACTTCACTTTTGCAAAAGACCCACAATAGTACCTCTTTTCAATAACCAAAAGAATTTCTAATAGGATTTTGGTCTTAATGAATAAAAGCAGAAATAGCCTGTTTGCAGCAAGCCATTATGGAGGCAGGGTGCACCCTGAACAGCTGGAGTGGCGCCCCCAAGTGTTTTCCCTGGGAATTACACACAACATCTCAGCATCCAGGGGCAGGAGCTTTGAGCTTTGAAGTGGGTCTTCCAGTGTTTTTGTTTTTGTTTTTTTTAATCTCCATTTATTTTGTATACCCTTCATCCAGATGTGTCCTAAGTTATCAGAAAAGCCTAAAAGAACTCATAAGGGCGTAACACTTCGTGTGAAAATGGACATAATTATTTTGATCGTGGTGAGCAAATAAAAACACTGCACATTCTTTGAATTACGAGTCTTCCAGCACCTTATTTTTTTTTTAATATAAATTAATGGTAACTGCTTCTTCATTTTATGCCACTTCAACGTGTAAACGGTTTCATAGGAAAGATGAATGGGCCTTTAGAAGAAGAGATGGGCTGTGACAGATTACGACGAAGTTTGTCAGCGTATGATGTGGACGTCCAGTCTCCTCTTCTTTAATAGGAATTAATCTGCCCTGAGGGCTGTGTGAACCAACACCAAACATACAAAAGATTTAGGTTGAAATAAAATATAAAATGATTCATTGGAGAGAAAAAACCAAGGCACACATTAAAGCAGCAACTTAAATTATATACTGGCCAGAACAAAGAGTTACAGAGGCAAAAACTACAGGTGCTGTTTTCATTTAGGTCCTTTGTACAAATGAACTAGGCTGGCTCAGTACATACATTATGCAAAGGCGGCAACATTTACAGGTAAATTCCGTTTGGTCCAGGTACATAAAGGATGAAGGCTGGTGGAATGGATTGGCTCCTCCCAAGGGGAGGAATATGCATGGACTGGTTGCATGGCGAGAAAGCATAGTTCATAGATAGTAGTGGTTGATCCAGATGTTTATGGTTCAGCTATGAACTTAGCGACAGATAAGCGACTTGGCCGTACCTCTGAGAACTGAGCCATGAGACTTGCATGGGCATCACTTTCTCAGTGGCCCCCTGGCTCCATTTCAAGTGACTCGCAGCAATACTTATTCCGGTTCATTTTCTCCATCCATTATCAGATGAAGCCAGCGAGAAGGTAATTTTTGACAACTAAATTCATTCTGGAGCATGGGTCTTTAGGCAGATAAGGGAAGTTAAAAAGAAATCCACTCCCTACATTTGCTATATATATATATTTTTTTCAAGTAACGATAGCTCAAAGCAGTCAATATACCTGTTTTGGACATATTGTAGCCTGTTTTGGGTAGGATGCCCTGAACTCTTATAGTCGAATAGAGGTGTTATTTTGGGGCGGCGTGTTCTGCCACCCTTCAATGACCATGTTACAGGAGGCTAGCAGCAGCAGAAGAAATACGTCTCGCCTGCTAACCCAGCAGTCCTGGGCCTGGTCTGATAATACTGCCAGGTGTTCCAGTATCACAGGAAACCTGTTAGCACGGGAAGAGGAAAGTCCTTGGCATTGTCTGCGTCCTTTCCTCTGTCTGAAAAGGAAAACCTCTGAAACTATTTACATCCCAAGCCCGAAGGTGGGAAAGGGCCCATAATTCCTAAAGGAAGAAGCCCATTAACACCTTTGGGTATCCTGCCCCAGTCCTGGAAAGCTGGCTCCACCTTCACCTGTCAATCAATATGTAACTTCACTCCCATCCGGCCAACTATACAATCCTCAGAACAAAGGACTTGCTGTCTTGGTGCCCTTGGCCCTTGGGCCCCTGGGCCTCTGGCCACCCTAGGACAAGCCTGCCACTCTGGCCTTTGGCCACCCTTGTTTGTGCTCTCCCATGCTTAATAAATTTTGCGTGCACCTTAACAGGATCGCTGATCTGCAATTGTTTATGGCATTGGTGAGAAGAACCCGGGTTTCTCTGATAACCAGACACCTTTCAGATGATTTCTTATGTGCGGTGGTATCCTGCAGAGATGCTTTGGAATCCAATTATTGCCATTTAATGAGGAGCATTTATTAAACAACGATCAGGGCAGATTGTCTTGAATAATTTTAAAGTTTAAAGTTTGGAACCGCTTTCTACTGTGCAGACCGTGCTCCTGTATTTTCACCTCTCCCACCGGGGTTTAGGTGTATTGAAGGTCAATGACTAACACCTCTAGCTTTACAATACTGTTAAGTTTCCTAGGGAATGCCAGTGGGAAAGCACACCAGGCCTGACAAGACAGCCTACCTCTGGAGGTTCTCGGCCTGAGTCTGCCTGTATTAAATAACATTTTCCGAAATCTCTCACTTTATGCATTGCTGGGACCTGGCCCCAAGCACTCTGTTAACGTTCCGCTTCCTCTATTTATTTATGGTCAACTTGTATCTCACATGCCATCAGAAGTCCATGGGGCTTCGGCTGTTAAAAATCATCTTTTCTTTATTAAGAAACATAAAGTGAATAGTAATGTAATAATAATGCAATATAATAACAAGTCCTCTTTCACAATCTCATGGAAACATTTTTTTTTTTATTTTCGATAAATATTGAGTCACATCCCAAAACCAGCACTTTTGATCGACAACTTTAATAAACAATATCAAAAACTTCTTTCCTCATTGGCTAGATGGATTGCTTCTATCCTAAATAGCAGATATCTTTTGGAGTTTTTATTAGTTTAATTCAGCATTCAGAACCCTATAAGAGAACAAGAATATTATTTATCTTTATTGATTTATACTCACTGTGCCATTTTTCATTCCACAAATGCAAAATGACGCAAAATTGAATTAAATGCAGGCATTTAGTATATTGCCACTGAAAGAACCCATATTCTCTCTAGCTAGCTTTTCTGGGAGAGTGTTTTGCAAATATCTGAGACCAGGCAGGTCCACTCGGGATTCCGGAGGGTGGAAAAAGACATGCAGAACTGTCATGGTATCTGACATGTCTTTACTGCATACACTGGAGCGACCCCCCCAAGCTGAAAGCCCTTACTCCTTATATACTGTGTGCGAACAAAGCCGGCTGTGTGCCAACGTAGCATGTCAGCCTTTTTTCAATATTTGCTGAATCATTTCCACCTGGATGTCCAGGTGAGGGAGCCTGACCGACTCTACTTTCCTCATAGAGGGTTAGCATGGAAACTTTTCTGAAGTAGTCCAGGTAATTGGGCTGGATTAATGTGACCACTTAACTAGTGATACAATGACATACCCATCATTTCACTTAAGAAAAATCATCTTTCTGACTAGAATTCTGTGTCCTGCAAAATGGAAAGACATGATTGACAATTGTTAGGAAAGTTAGTATCACACCACAAAAGAGTAAATATGTTGTCTCTAAAGTCTTAACTATGCATTTGTTTACTATGTCAAATACTGAATAAAACGGACAGGAAGGTTTAAAGAAAGAGCTCAATGGTATATTTAATTTATTTCCTCTCAGAAACAAATATTGAAATAGCTGTAGTTTCTTTCTTTCATAATTTTAAATATGACATTCTAATAACACAATATAGGGCTCTGTTTTTCCCATGACCCTTATATAACTTTCTGTTCACCCAAACACTGTTCACATGAGTATTTATATAGCAATCAAATATCAGTATTTCTTATCAGTTTTGCATTTTGCTTATTTAGGATTTTCAAAGAGCCTTCCTAACTTCCTAACATCATAGCATGCATGAGTCAGACCAATGTATTGTCACAAAGGCAGCTTTTATTATGTTAGTTCTGTTGATTCATTATTACAGGACATGTTCACAGCGGCGCCCCAGTAATAATTTATTAGAATGCTACATCATAGCATTAATACAGAATAGAAATTGGCTAAAGTATGACTTAGGCATTTAAAATATTAAAAATTATACACTATCCATGGAGCTTGGCCCCGTTTTTACAAATGAAAATACTTATTTATGTCATTTATCTAAACATTATATCAGCCATGGACAGAAAAGTTAAACTATGTTTAAAATGAGGATCCCTTAATACTATATTTTCTCTATGTATATAAAAAAATGACCTAAAATGTGTATAACATCTTACTGATCTGAAGTGATAATGTAAAATAAAACAATACATTATTATGAGATGAATTATGTTTTGTAATTATGCACAAATGTCTGAATGTTATTATTTTTTTCCAGAAGTCATGGTATTACACTTAGGTTTTACTAATAAACTAGTTTTATTTTTTCTATAGTTACTAAATTAAATATTCAGAAAGTCATAAAGCATGTACTTATTGGATAACCTAAATTTTTGTTTTGCGTAGGTAAGAAAAGAATCAGATGTGATTAATGGAGATGGCATTTTAGATCCAATGTTCTTCCATCGCGTCATGGTGGTTTTTACCAATGATGAAAGTCTCATGATTACAATCCTGAGGTCAATTAAATCAAGGTCTTCTGATAGTCTGCTAGTTGTACCCCTAAAATCAATTTGTTATTATTTAATGTAATTATGGCCTTGTGAATAAATGTGTGATCAATAAGATTTAAGCAGAAATGACATGCATAGCTTTCATGAGATCTTCAATTTAAAACCAAGCCACTCATACAAATATGATAAGAATTAATATCTTTATAATATTGCCTACCCATTCATGAAGACAGTATCTGTTCATATATACTTCATCCTTAAAAAATAATTTCTCTATAAATTTCTTGCATAAATTATTAAAATTTATTTCTAAATATATTTGTTATATGTGTCTTTTTTACTGTATTTTCTATCTTGCTGCCAACACTAAAAAATTATTTTTAAGATCACATATCCAACAAACTTAATTTCTCATCAATTCTAACAATTCACTCTAGGTATTATTTTGGATTATCTGTGAAAAAATTACATAATCTGGGCTCAGAGTTAATTATGTTGCATTTTTCCTCATCTAATGTTTATAACTTTCAGTATTTTAATTTACTATTGGACAGCTGGAACATTCAGTTAGAAATTAAGGTGCTGGAAATAGAAATCACAAAAATCATTATTTATAGGTAATGACAAGTTAGTGGATGAAGTCTAATGAGAGATATGAGAGTCTTCTTATCCAGTTGGTGAAAGGAGTAAGATGCCTGCTTAGTGAAGAATCTAGACAGAAACTTAAGACACTAATATTGTTAGGTTTATGACTGAGAGAATATATATATATAAGCCAGAGGCTTTTAATTTCTTTAAAGAATAAAAAGGAATGGCTTTTTAGATAGATTTATTTTGCTAGAAATAATAGAAAGTAGAATATTCTAATGTATAAAGCTCAAAACTGAAGTGTTTAGGGAGCAGAGAAGTTGAATATATTTGAGTCACTGAATCAATATATATATTCAGTTAACCAGTTTTTTCAGTCCTTGAATTATTCAAAAATTTCCCATCAAAGTATATTAAACCACCTCCAATGTATTTAAATTCTGAGAATTATTATAGAGAAAATTATGAATTTATAGATGTTTGTCTACACCTCTTAAGTCCTATGAAAAGTCTTCTATATTGATTCCTAAATTTTAAATTTCTTTTTAATGCTGAATCTCTGAAGCAGAATTCTATGGATTATTTTTGGTTACTAAGTGAAGACTTCTTCAGATTTCATTGTTAAAATATTAAGTTCAGGAATAAGTATTTTTTAGCATCTCTCAAGTATAGATTTTCCTTACAAAAGTTCTTTGGTTTAATTAAAAAAAATAAAGTTTTAAGACAATATAGCCTTTGACTATTTCTCATTCCTCAATCTTCCCAGTCCCTTTAATTTATTCAGAATTCACTCTTTCCTTATTTATGGTTCACGTAGAGAACTGTTATCCTGTACCATTTTGCTGTTGTTCTTGCTAATGAATAAACTTCTTAAGGTGTTTGTTGTCAAGTATATAAGTGGTAGGAAGAAAAGCAACCTTTTCAACATTTTAAGTTATTTAAACACACCAATTTTATTCTCCCTCAATCTCTGTTGTTCCCCATTTTGCCTAATTTCTTATGTGGGCCCTTTAAGAAGTCTTCAAAAATCCCACACACATCGAATGCCTCAAGATGTGTGAAAGAAAAGTGTAAGTTTGAACTCTGTTCTCACTTTAGAGACATAAGTCTAAGGCCACTGCATTTTTTGACTGAAGAAATATCACCTGAGACCCATAAAACTTGACAATAATAGATCATGAAATTTAAATTTAAAACATTATGACTTTCATTTGCCTCTCTTTGAATGTCTTTTTTTTCCCTCCTCCATTTAGCACCTCATCATCTCTTAAAGGCCTCTTTTCCTGTAGAGTCACATTAGAAGAGAATGATTTTCAAGAATAAAAAGCCTCAACATAGCAATAATGACTTTGTCACATGAAGCAAGATAAAACACATGTTAGCATTAATGTAATGATGAGTCTTCTAAAATATCATGTACATTTTATATTTAATGTTCATCAGTGAAATGGAAAGAATTAATATTTAATTTTTCAACTCATTCAAATTTTTAAATCACTTTTACATTGTCTCAGTTGAATCTTTTTCAAAGATGTTTCCAAATATTAACCAAAGCCTGGGCTGGTGGCTCAGTGGATAGGCACTGGCCTGTGAACCCAAAGGTCGCTAGTTCAATTCCCAGGCAGGGCATATAACCAGGTTGCAAGCCAGGTCTCCAGCCAGGTCCATGGTTGGAGGCAGGTGAAAGGCAACCATACATTGATATCTCTCTCCCTCTCTCCCTCTCTCCCTTTCTCTCTAAAAAGCAATGAATTAAAAAATAAAAACAAACAAAAAATTGACCACTTTTGTCTTTGTAAAGCTGGAGCATACTTAGAATACTATATGTATATTTATTATGATATTCCAATTATATATAATATAATATATTGTATGTATATATCCTAAATTGAAAAATGAACATAGGGGTGTTTACACTCCTTTGAATTACTATTTCAGATTTCTTCAGATATAGTCCCAGAAGTGGAGTTCCTGGATCAAAAGCCAGATCCATTTTAATTTTCTGAGGTGACTCCATACTGTTTTCCATAGTGGCTGCACCAGTCTGCATTCCCACCAATAGTGCACTAGGGTTCCCTTTCTCCACATCCTCACCAACACTTGTTTGATGATTCATTGATGATAGAAAACTTGAAGTATTTAAGGAGCTATCTATTAAATGAATGATAGGTAATTTCCCTAAATAAGCATATATAGGTGTGTGTGTATATATGTGTGTGTGTACATTTAGTCAACCTGGAAGTCTATGAGAATGATAAACATAAAGTAAATTAATCTAATAGTTTATTTAATAATAATGTTCAGACATATCATTCACTGATTCAATAACTATTTATTCAACATTTCTCATCTGTAAACACTGTCCTAGGTGAAGGAACACAGCCGGAATCACAGCACGTAACAATTTGTTTTATTGGTCTTCTGTGCTATTAGGAAGAGGTAGACAAAAACTAGTTAAAATGAGCATATGTGGTATTTTAGACAATGATTAAAAAAAAAACTATGGTGGAAAAGCAAACAAGGCAGGGAGATGAACTGGGCTGGGGAAATTGAGAAAGTCAAGTGTACATCTTGGGGGAGAAAATTTTTATGACTCCTTTACTGTAAGAGCCAATATGCTCCATACCATGTGTGCATCATCTCATTTTATGGGACCGTTAATATAATTCTCTTACTATTTACTATTCTTCAATTAAGCCTGCATATGAGAGAACTGAAGCTCAGTGACATCAGATGATCGGTTCAAAGTCCCAGTTTCTATGTGCCAGACAGAGCAGGTCTCAATGGCAATTTGTCTAAATTAAAATCCCCTGTGAGACCACATTTTAAAAAAATATGTGCAATATTTAGCGAGGATACAAAATAGATGGTTTATGTTCAAAGCTCTTTTTTCATAGAACACTGAAAACACCCATACATTGATAAACATGACTGTTATTTTAATAAAGAATCTTAACTCACTGACTTCTGTTCAAGTCCTAAGAAGGACTTGACCCATCTGCAATGATAATAGTAGTTAACACTTATTTACTCTTACCAAATAGGCACTTTTCTAAATGGTGTACAGGCAGTAGCTAATATAAATCTTCAAATGCATTATGAGGAAGTGGGGTGATGAGCTGGACAATGTGTGTTTGCTCACAGCCTGTTGAATCCCTAGGATTGCAATATATGTAGAAAACGGAAAGCTGCAGCATGAGATGTGGTTGTCAGTTTTTCGAAAAGTCATTGTACCAATAGTCAGACAAGGATTGTCTTTTATACAAGTCTAATTCTTAACTTTAAACAGAAGGGCTAAGAGAATTAAATTTACAAATGTAGTGCAGCAGATTGGCTGATTTCCTGAAAGTACCATTTTCTGAATGCCCCATTAGGGAGTATACACATCAGGTTTCCCTACTTACTTTCCAAGGAATAAAACCGATATTAGCAGAAATTGGAGCTCATGGAGGTTGTTGGCTCTGAGACACCTAACCTAATCGACTTTGCTAGAATGGTAAATTATAACGACTATGAACAGAAGAAGAAACTGAAATGAGCAAATTAACATATTACAAAGTGTTTTTCCTCCTCTTTAAACAGAAGCAAAATGACTTCGGAAAATCCTGTGTTAAAACTTGTCTAATCATCTTGTAAAAGTCTAGCCAGCTTTCTGTAAGTTGTGTTTTGCTTTCTTGCTTCTTAATTTATGAGTCAAGGTGAGCATAGAATTTCTGTTTACTTTCTTTAGTGAAATGAGCGCTAAATGTCTTTTGAACCTAATACACAGTTAAGCATACCTTTTATTACGTATGTTTGAATATATATACGTAATATAGATATTTGAATATAGGATAACTTACAACTTTTACTGTATTCAGTGCATACATTCATATTGTGCAGATGATTTCCATAAACATCTGGCAAGAATTTCATAAACATGAGACTTAAGAAGAGTGATTATCTTGTGTATGTTGTTAGTGATGTAATATTTTTAGTAAAAATTTATTTTAAATGGTGTCATATACACTTTTACAATAATTTTAGTGCCAGACTATGACCAAAAATGGTTGTAAGACCTGACATTTTTTTCTTCAATGCAGTGTTTAGAAAATAAAACCCCCTACAAGAAGAAAAGGTCTATTAAATTAATTTTGATAAGAATAGTCAGAAGAGAAATGTTCATCTAGCGCTTTCAACTAAACATAGATACATTGCAGTACATTTAAATTTGCTGAAGAAAAATTACTTGTGCAAAGGAGACTCAGAGTCCAATGACAAGGAGAAGATAGCTGTAAGCATATAGTACCACTTATGTTATTAATCTGAATGACAGGGAGGGAAAAATGATAACAGTAGATGCTGACAATGCAGACTGTGAGCCATGAATTAATTTGCTCTGACAATGACACCTTCCAAAGGACACTCTTCAGCCACCAGTGGTAGCCTTTTGCTCAGAATATAAAACGCAAAAATATCAGAACCATTTATATAAACAAAATACAGGATCATGTTAGAAATGTTTCTTTTTCTGTTACGTGTACTAGCACCTGTAACATTGTTGATAAAGAAACTACCACTTTCATTTCCTTATTTTCCTCCGTTTCAGATTTAAAAACATTTAATTACACTGACTTTTAAAAAAAGATTTGTGAATCTAAAAAAGCCATGACTCTAAAAACAGTACCGGAGCAGATTTTTTATTGTTTGTCTGTTTATTTTGAAACACACTTCTTTAAGAAAGCACCCAAGAATGAAAGAGATCTCTGTATTTAAAAAAAACAAAAACAAAAACATATAACCGTGTAAATAAACATAGCAAATTTAGGAACAAATGTGTTCCAACCAAAATTAAAACAGTAACATAAATTGGGAAACCAAAACTGAGTTATGCATCTCATTCATACACAGGAGTTTTTAGGTTGGTCCAAATCATCATCTATTTTATACACCTACATAAGTATAAATACAAATAGTGATATATTTATTTTTACAGATTACAAAATTTGTGTTCTCTTATTTCATCATTATAATTATTGTCAGAGCAAGTTTGCACAATTTTCCATTTTAACAAACATGTCTAGTCTTTAAAAGTCATGCATGCATTTGGTTTACATAAATTTTATCAATTGTATTCACCACACAACCTAATTACTGAATAATTATTAAGAATAATAACCATAACACATGTGCAACTTTTTTATTTAAATGTGACATGGGAAAATATTAGAACATTGCTAATGAAACAATCTAAGCCTTAGCTTCATTACCTGTAAGATGGGGATTATAATAATCTTACCTCCCTTGCAAGATGGCTTTGAGGATTTAAAAAGATATTGTATCCAATGTTTCATCTGGCATAGTCCATGTGCTCAGTGTATTATGATTAGCATCATAATTAACTCTCCTCAACAACCACTGGGCTTCCCTGCCATCCATATGCATTAAATATATCTTGGTTTGTCTGCTTATTTAATTTCAAGTTTATCTTTGAAGGGAATCACACTTAAAGACCAAAACATGCCTCTAGCAGCTATTTCTCAAATATATGGATAAAATAGAGGGTAAGGCAATTTAAAAGTAGGAATTTACACTGCACCCTAAACATAATTGTTTGTTTCCTCTCCATTGATCCGGGACACTCAGATCCTTGGTTTCTGTCACTTCATAGCAGAGCTTTTGAAGGGAGTCTTCATGAATTTCTCTGAGAGTCTTAGAACCAGCCTAGTTCCTGACCTTTCAGCTGTCCCAGGACCTTTCCATTATAAATGCTGGGGCCTTTGCGATTAATTGTTTTTATTTAACTCATTTATATTTTGTTTCTTCAATCAACACGGAGTTCTTTTATTTAAAACTAAAAGAAATTAATAGATGTTATAGTCAACTTTGTTACATTTCATAGTTTTTACTTGTGTGCCTTGGTATCTACATTTTTAGAGAAAGAAGCTGCACAATAATAGTATGAACTGAAAGATTGCTACCATAAAGCTCAACTCAGATTTTATTGCTAAGATGACATACTATCTATGATGGAAAAAGGGAAAGAAAATTTAGGAAAAAAATACGCTTTAATTAGGAATGAATGATTGGTTAAAAAAATGACAAAATGTGTGTCTAATTTTTTCCTAGGCATACAGTTGCCCAGATAAAAGTAGAGGACTTTTATCATAGTAAAAGAAAATTATGAAAAAAGGAATATGAATATGAAGGCAAGAAAATGATCAAAGGTATGGAGTTATAAAATCAGGAATGATATGAATTAGGAAGTGTGAAAACTAAATGTCACTATTCATTAATTACATAAACCTTTATTCAAATGTATAGCAGGTAAAATAGATTTGCCTAAGGTGCTAACAAAATAGGTTATAAAATTTTATGTGAAAAAATTAGGTACAAAGTATGCTGAATTTATTTAAACATATAAATCTATATGAACCAAAATTAACAGAAACATGTTAAAGCCTATGTTTTCCATATCACTACGAAATGAAAATTTTTACAATAAACCCCATAAATATCCAATCCTTTTTATATGCTAATATATAACAAAAGCAAATATAGAAGTACCTATATTACTTAAAGTCTGTAAGATATTTTAAATTAAACGTGCAACCTGTATTTCTGTTGAAATTGTTTAAACAAGGAAAGTGGAGTTGCTAGTCACTGTAAGATTGATAGGGCAACATTCAGGGACCTAATTCCTATAATGCAAACATATTCAACACAGGCTTATAAAAGAAAACAACCAACAGGGTAAGATATTTCATCATACTATCTCTAAAGTTGATATATATGAGGTCTGTCCAGAAGGTATCCAGCTATGTAATACGAAAAACAGTAACATTTATTGAAGAGTATACAAGATACAAGAAACATTGCACATAAGACGATAATACCTCAATCCTCTTCAAAGTAGACACCTTGGAACCTCACATAGTTCTCCCTATCGCCATCAGCTGCCCCATCATATTTAGCTGAATCTCATTGACACTCTAAAATCTCTTCCCTTTCAAAAGTGATTTTAGTTTTGGGATAAGCCAGAAGTCACAGGGCACCAAATCTAGAATGTAAGGGGTCTGGGTCACTGGGTGATTTAATGTTTCGCCAAAAGCTCTGCTTGAGACATGATGCATAAGTGGGCACCTTGTCATGATGAAGCTGCCGATCACCAGTTGCCCATACTAGCTGCCTTCTTAATCATCAAGTTTGAAAATTTGATTAACATCTCATTTTTTTTTCAACACCTCCTCTTATACCTCAACTTTAACAATCTTTTGACCTTCACTGAATACTTCAGTCCACTGATCTTTTTATTTTCACTCTCCATGAACTCTTGATGAGTTCTCCGAGCTTAAATCCCATGATAAATTACTGAAATAATTCTGTTGCACACACCGGAATCTTTTGCTACCATACTGTGTAAGGTCCAGGTTTCCACTGAATTCATCCTACAATACTGCTGGATGTCACTGAAGACATACTTGAAATATTGGATGAGCATCTTGTCCAAACCTTTACTGTTCCCAATCCCTAAGGCTGATCATTCCTAGCTCAGTCTCTTCGGCTTGTGTAACTGCTTCCGTTGGTTCTTTACTAAACCTCCTGCACTTACTTCCTATTTCTCACCCTCAAATTGTAACCTTAATTTGTTTTCTTCACTGAAGGTTTTATAGTAATCTGAATTCCCATGATTATGTGAAATAGGATTATATTCAGTGAGAATTGAAGAATGTCTACAAGTTTAATTTATTTTATTTTAGACTGTATTTATTTTTAGGGAGGAGAAAAGAGGGAGAGAGGGAGAGAAATAGCAATGTGTGCTTTGCCTCTAGTGCGCCCCCAACTGGAGACCTGTCCTGCAATGCAGCCATATACCCTGATTGGTAATTGAACCAGTGACCCTTTGGTTTGCAGGCCGGCACTCAATCCACCGACCCACACTAGCCAGGGCAATACGTTTATTTATTAACTTATTGTTAATAAATAACATTTTAATTATGTAGTTAAAAGTTATTGAATGATTTATTAATGGAATGGTGGGGCTTTTTTGCAAAATGTCTGTAGTATCATTTTATTTTATTTTTGTTGTGATATGGTTTTACTTTTTCATTAATTTTGTGATTAATATTGTGCTAGATGTAGGTGGTTCCAAATAAATAAAATTCAAAAAGTTTACTTTAACTAGAAGCTAATCAGTCTCAGATATAATGCATTTCCAGTAGTTTTGAGCACTGATGTATATATACATTTCTATCTGTGACTATATATGTGTGTTTATTGTTTATTGGGTAGGCAAATATATAACCTACCTATTATCCATCCATCTATTTTCTATCATTATCTCTGTATAGTCATCTACCTGGTTCTCTGTCCTAGAAAGGATTTGAGGCAAGTGTTAATGAGACAGAAGGGAAGTTAGCAATACGAAGTATTTTAACCTTCACAGGGTGCATGATAGTTCAATGGGCTCTTGAAAGTCCTTGGGGTTAGAACATCTGTTAGTACTGAACACCAGTGGTTTCTCAAGTTCTCAGGGCCAACTGGAATGCAAATCAAAGCTGTTCAAAGCATGTTTTTCTTATTGCCATTTTCCAGGATAGTTAGTGGCTATTAAATATGATACACAATGGGAAATTAGCAGTTGCTCTCTATCCACATCTGGTCATAGGTAAAGGCACAATGCAGTCCAGATGTCATTCATTGCTACACATTTCCTAGTGTCCATTGTGTCTGGCGTCTATAGCTACTTCAACATGGAACAGCATATACAAAACAGAGGGAGCAAGAAAGTATTGCAGCCATGCTGAATAAAGTTAAAAACATGGTCTATTTTCCATCAAATAAATAAATATTTCCTAGGATCTCAAAAAGTAAAACACACCTTCCTCCTTTCTCCAATCTACCCTTCATTTGCATGAATTTAGTTTGTGGTTCCCTTAAGAATAAATCAGTGATTGGGCATTCATTTTTGATAGTCCAGGAAGATCTTTTAAAATTATATTATTCTAAATTTAGCATGCCCAATACTAAATTCAGTAATTTAAGTGAATATTAGCTAATTTCTAGAAGTTATTCTCTTTTAAAAATGTTAACTCTTTTCACATTTTAATTTTAATACTTATTTGCCTTTTGAATGTAGATATATATGTATATATATATATAGCTAAAGACTTTTAAATTTTTCTTAAACAATTACTTACAAATCTCAATTCTGTAGAGCATATTAACCTATAAAATTCACCTCATATTTCTTGCCTTTTGTTATTTCTCAAAGCATGTTCTTCAATATTTATAAGCTTTTTACTTTCTATTTGTAAGTGTTTATGTTCTTTGAAAGGTTAATGTTTTATTCATTCTGATTGTTTTTCAAGATAAACCCTGAACACATTCTCATGTACTGTAGTTCTCTATATATAATACTTTCTATATTATATTTGTACAAGGAAAATTTTCAAAAGAGCTCCATTTCTCATTACATCTGTTCACATTTAACATTAATCCAACATAAATGTATAAAAGTTGAAAATATTTTGAGTATTATAATACTAGAACTCAGTACATCCCTACAACCTTATATTTACCATACTAAGTTTTGGACATTATACTTCAGGTCCTATTTTACATATATGTCTTATTTATAGATATATTAGTTACAGTGTGTCTATTTAATGCCTACAATGAAGTGTTTAGAAAAATTTTGTGTATACATTATAGATATTTAGTATTATATATTATAATATCATATGTATATATTTCATGTATTTAATATTATATATTTACTACTAATAATTATATATATTTGGGTAATCCAACCACCCAAAGAAAAATACTAATACCTTGTATGAAATAGATTCAATATCAATTTGTATTATTTGTAAATATATGCAAGTGTATTTCCTTCCTAAGAAACATAAACTGTTGGAAATGCTGTACAAAATATGTCCATTTTAAATGAAAAAACTGTAGAAGACAGTAAAAGTTTCCCATCAAAATTTATTTTTAAAATTATGTCCCAGGCCCTGGCTGATAGCACAGTGGTTAAGGCGCCGGCCTGCGAACCCAAAAGTCACAGGTTCAATTCCCCAGCCAGGGCACATAACCAGGTTGCAAACCAGGTCTCCAGTCAGGTCTGTGGCTGGAGGCAGGTGAAAAGCAACCATACAATGATGTCTCTCTCCCTCTCTGCCTCTCTCCCTTCCCCTCTTTCTAAAAAATAATTTAAAAAATAATAATAAATAAATAAATAATGTCCCAGCAAAACCTCATTTTTCTGGGTGCTTGGCCCTAACTCTGGCCAGGGAGGGCACTGCTGGCATTTTACAGCCTTTCTGGCCCTTGCCTAGGAAGTAGCAATGCTACTCTCAGCCGTTATCACTAAGTGGTCCCTTGGACTTCCACTTCCACGATTGTTGAAAGGTGCGATGAATGTTCTCATGCTATAAAACCTTACAGCTAATTATATATTATCAATGAAAGACTGTATGCTTTTCTTCCAAGCTAAAAAACAAGGCAATGATATTCAGTATAAAATCTTACAGGAAAGCATACAGGTTAAAAAGATAAAAAACGAATGTTGTGTTCACAGATGTTGTGATTAACTATGTACAATATTCTGTAGATTTTCCAAAAAATTCTTCCTATAATTAGTGAATTTAGCAAAGTCTAAGACTAAAAATTTAACATACAAAATTAAACTGCATTTCTGTAAACTAGCAGTGAACATTTGGAAAATGCAATAAGATATATGTGTATGAGTACAAATACACATATACACATATATATAACTTAAATATTGTTGATAAAACAAAATACTTAGAAATAAATCTAACAACATGTGAATATGTTTAACTATCCAATCCAAAATAATTTGATAAATAAAAATTTCTAAGAAAATAGACATATCAAGTGCTTTGATCAGAAGATGCAATATTACTATTTCAATTGATTTACAGTTTCAATAAAAAATTTCAATAAAAATTTTATTAGCTAGTATTTTAGAAATCAACAATCTGATTTTAGAACCTTTGGTAAACATACAATGTAATATACAAACCATGTAACTTAAAATTGTCAATTTGGAACTTATATAATTTCTTTAACCAACATCATCCCAATACATTTAATAAAATTAAAATTAAAGATTTGAAAGACTAAATAAATCAAATGTATGTGGAAGAGGAAAAAGTAGAATTGTCAATACAGTCTGAAAATTTTTTTTAATTGGAATATTCATACAATGTGTTTTAAAAACTTGAAGTTACACAAATAAGACATTGTGTTATTAGTAAAAAGATGGAACTAAGTTATTGGAATAAAGAATCAAGATATTCCCTTTTCTACTTAGAGTGAATTTATTTTCCAATAATAATAATGAAAAAGATTAAAACAATTCAATGGAGGAAACATATTATTCTCAATATACGGGCCTGGATGAATTACATGTCCAAAAAAAATGACCTCAGATGATAAATTCCATGATATTGAATATTGTGAAGTAGGAGAAAACCTTTGTGTTATGTGGTTACACAGAATCAACTCATCAGGACACACATATAATATGATGTATAAAAGAAAAACTTACATACTGAAGATCTTCATACATAGCCCCTTGCAAAGTGGAAACAATACAAAAGTCTATCAAATTGCAAATAAATGAACAAATTCTGTTAAATCATTTTAATGTAATTCTACTCAGAATCTCAGAAGTATAGCTAAGACCAAGTGAAAGACCAAAAACTACCTATTTGTGATACTATCTATATATACTTATTGAAAAATAAAATTTTAATAAATAAAAACATGATTGGTGATTGTCTAGGGATGAGTTGTGGAGGGATTTCACTAAAGAGAAATAGAGAATTTGCGGGGTAATTAATAATTTACTCTCTTGATTACTGTGTTGGTTACTCACAGAATTGGGCATTTTAAATGGTCACTTTTATTGTATTCAATTAAAACTCAGTAAACCCAAGTGTAAAAAAATTATCTGCCTCATTTAGTCCTCTCTAGGAAAATAAATATGATTCCTGACAGAGAATGATTGTTGTAACCAACATGAAAACCTTATTTTCCTTTCCCAAATATCCACTTTCCAGGTCTCCACTGGAGTTCAGCAGGTTAGAATCAGTGTATTTAGGATCCTTTGTGAAATTATTTCCCTCCTGATTAAATAATAATAATAAAAACACAGACATGATGGGAAGTTTGTTTTTGACACCTCTTTCTTTGTCTTCCTTCCTTGGAAATACTTGCATGAAGCATGAGATTTGTAACTTACAGTTTCTTGCATCCCTGAGGAAAAGGCTAAGGACAATAAGCAAATGTACTACAGCTGGTGATAGAGAAGGTTAGCCAGACACAAAGTCTTGCAGAACAGGATAAAATTTCTTCATCATTGACAGACTTGTTTGTATGTGATCTGCTGTTAGTCATGTTCAATGTTAACTGACATAAAAACAATATTAGAGTAGGAAATATGATAATAAATGAACACTCAAATTTTAAACTTTGAAAGAGGATGTTTCTAAAGGTTTGACTATAAATATTGCTGCCTCTTCTTAAAAATGTGGGCACTAAGTGATGGACACATGACTTTGGATGTAGCACAGATGTAATGCAGTGATGGGTTTCAAAATGTACAATAAATAAGAATGGCTTACATAAATAACCTTAGTAACCATGTAATTCTCACATTTACTGACATCTATAACTTGTATTTTTACACAAGTTTAATTCACTTCAATTTGATCTTAAGTTTTTCCCAATGTTTTCCCTTCCTGTCACCCCCATTCTTCATTATCATTCCCTTCTCAGAACTCTTTTGACATTTATAATGAAATTAAAATGAACAAGATGGCTATTTTCAGAAGGAGTTTGGGGAAACAGACCTTTTTATATGCCCCTCTCTAATTAGAAAGTAAGTATTATTGTGTGTTCAGCCAATATTCATGAAAAAATAACAGTAACTTACTAACTTGTAAGTAGGGGATAATAAAATGTCAGGAACTTCAGTCTGAACAGTTTTGGCCGAAGACACAAGATTTCTGAGTCAGAGACATGGGCCTTTTAAAATCTTGGCATAGAAAGTACAGGAGCATCAGAATTTGCATTGATTTTCCTCACCCCAAGTCTCACGGATAACGCAATGTGGTTCCTAATGAATGCTACACCTGGTCAGGGTTTGCCTGAACACTGAAGCTCATCCTCATCACCGAGCGTAGAAAAGCTGTTCTTGTATATAATAGGCGAGCAAGAAACAAGTCTGCTCTTTGTCCCAGAGGGAGACATTACCTCAATCCCTCAAGATTGATCCCTGCCAAAACAACCTGAGCAAAATGGCCCAGGTAAAGAGAAATCAGAGCCTTCTCTTAAGCAAGAATGGGCAGGGACACTCAGGACCCTTAATGATTTGCTTGGCCTGATAAAAGTAGGCCCCTCCTGTATCTCGTTGGTCAGTATTGGGTTACATACTTTGCCCTAACTCACAGACTTTGACCGATTCTAACGGAGGGCCACATTGCTCTTTAAAAGAATATGGCAGTTCCAGGCCCTAACTGCTGGCACAGGGGATAAGGCGCTGGCTTGCAAACCCAAAGGTCACTGGTTTGATTCCCAGCCAGGGTACATACCAGGTTGCAAGCCAGATCTCCAGCCAGGTCCATAGCTGGAGGCAGGTGAAAGGCTTCCTTTTCTTCCCCTCTCTCTAAAAATAATAAATAAAATCTTTAAAAAAATAGAATACTGTGGTTCCATTAGCAAAGAAGTGAGAAAAAGGAACTACAAATATCCCAACTTATTCATATGGAGAGAAGGTTATAGGTTTTCTTTTGCTACTTGGTCTAGAAAGTTACTAATTGGAAGGATGTATATTTTTATTAAAAAGTAGGCATGTATACAATGTGAATAATCATCAGTGGGTTACAGTTGGAGGCGATTTACTTAATCAGATACTTTTCCTCCTCAATCTCTGCCTTGGCCACTAACAATAAGAAAGGTTTCTTGATTGAGAGGAAGAAATGAGAAGGGGCCTTAAAGACAGACTAATTTGATTAGGGCAAGAGAAACCAGCAATAAAAAGTTGTAGATAAAGGGCAGGAGAGGAAGAAGAAAGAATGAGTTCAACTACCTTACAACACAGACAAGGGTGATTTTACGATGAAATACTATTGTAATTCCATGTTTAATCAGCCACTTAAGCTGCTTTCTCCCCGCTCCCATATACAAGTATGTGATTTTTCAATGGGCAGTATTAAAAGCAATATTGAAAAATAAAGAGATGGAATTGGAACATAATGTATTAAACCCTTTAGAATATGGTTTAATAAACAAAATAAAATGTTTTTGAGAGAAAACCTCCATGTGGTATTTTCATGTAAGTAGTAGCTGGTACCTAGGTGACTGCTTATGGAGAAAAAATGAGGCTAGACCAAGTGTTTGTGCAAGTGTAACAAAAGGGTCTGGCCAGGTCACTAGGCTAAAGGGGCGATGCCCCAGGGGGTTGGGAAGTGTTGAAAGTGGCAGATCAAAATCATAACTGAAACCACAACACAGACTTCGACACCCTGGAGAAGGGGAAGCAACTAATGTGGCTCAGGACACAGCTTACAAGGAGCCTGTGAGGTCTCAACAGGTCCCAACACCTGTGCAGAATGGCCATCCCACCCTGGGTGGAGACACTGCCTTCCCGTCCCTTCCTACTCACAGAGCGTGGCAGACATTGAAGGGTCAGAGCACCCTCCTGTGTGTGGAAGTCTGTGCAGGACTCCAGCCAACATTGGCTGAGAATTTGGACACCAGCCTGGAGGGGGATCTGGGGTGAAAGATTTAAAACAAAGAGCATGCAGAAACTCGGTTCTTTCTGTGTTTGCTTTGCCCAGCCCTGATGTGTGTGTGTGTGTGTGTGTGTGTGTGTGTGAGAGAGAGAGAGAGAGAGAGAGAGAGAGAGAGAGAGGCTGTTCAGTAGCAGTCTTGAACCCCAAAGGGACAGATAAGAGTGGGGAGGGGTCTCTGGGTGTGGATTTGGATATCAGTCTTTTGGGGAACAATGGGATTTCTGTATTTTGCAGAAGACAATGGTTTGGAGCAGGAGCCCCTATTTTCCCCCAAATTGGGTAACCTATTCATAAAAACCTTTCTCTTTCCCCATCAAATATGATTATGCGTATGTGTGATGGCACACAGTTGAATCCCATTTAGTTCAATAACAATGCCAACCTGAGGCACCCAATGACCAATTTATTTTTATATACGTTGTAGTGCGTGATAAACACATTTTGCGTTGATGGAGCTGACCAGCTTTGGCCCTTGGGTGGTTTTCAGAGGAGTTCTTGGCATCACTTGATTTAATTTTGACAATAAATGAACAAGTGTGGCATTCGAAGACTGAGAAGGCCTTTGTATTCAGGGTCTTCCCACTAGGCAAGCCACCGACCGACCTGTGATGGAAATGTATAATGAGTAACATAAGAGAGAATGAGCATCAGCTACAGCCTCTAGCTTGTTTATAGTGCCTGTCTTCCAGTAAGTTGCCACAAGAAAAAGAAGAAGGGATCCTGAAGGAATTCCTCTCAGGCTCATATACAGGATGCAGAATGAAGCAGTGAGGGGACTGCAGTGTACAAGCTGTGTACCATCCACTCCTGAAGCCTGAAGTACTTCTGCCGGCCGCTGGGAGCCAAGCAGGCAGAGAACTCAACTGAATTCCTCTCCAGGAATTGCCTGTGGCCACAGAGACCCATTTCTTGCAAGTTTACCCTATGGTCTGGGCCAGTGCACATTCAAAGAACAAATGCTTTGCTGATGTGGGACAAGTCTGAAGGGTGACACCCACTCCAGAGCATTTCATGGAATTCCTGGGCTGATGCCTCTATTGTGATTTCACTCTAGTTCAAATCCTCCCTCTGAGCAACTCTAGGTCCTTCCTGGAAGCCAACCACAGACAACTAACTTGACAGAAAGTTAAATTAGTTAGACAATTTGGTTCGTTTTAATTCAAAAGTTCTATTACATATAACCATGGATGTAGTTTACTGCTACTTGTATGTTTCATTTGCAAAGTGCTTTTATACGGAAAAGATACCAGGGACTTTATCCTTTATGTGTTAGGATTGATGCTAATTCTATGGCTTTTGTTCTGTATTTTTGCTTACATAATTAATGAATAACTTGCCTTTGGGGATTTAGTACACTTGATCTCAATTTCTGTTGCGCTGCTCAGTTTAAATTTGACTTGTAATTGCTGTGCTTTCGTGCACTTGGTTGCTTGACAGTAAAGATTACTATATTTACTATTACTTTTACTTTTAGCAGAAATAGACAGGATAAAATACCCATGATTTTAAATTGATCACTTAATCACTATTTCAGACGTCCATATTATGGTATACTATGGATATAGAGCAATGGGTTCTTGAATAGTATTTATCAGTTTGGATTCCTAGTTACAAGCAAAAGAGAATAGCTTTGCACACATATAATAAGAGAACTTATCAAAAAGCATCAAGCCCTGGCTCCTGGCTCAGTTGATAGGTACTAGCTTGTGAACCCAAAGGTCACTGGCTCAATTCCCAGTCAGGGCACATAACCAGGTTGCAAGCCAGGTCTCCAGTCAGGCCCATAGCTGGAGGCAGGTGAAAGACAATCATACATTGCTGTTTCTCTCCCTTCCTTCCTTCCTGCCCTTCTCTCTCTCTCTTAAAAAAAAAAAAAAAAAAAAAAGGCATTGAACACACACACACACACATATGCACAGTCACACATACACATTATTCTTAATATCTCTAAAACATGAGGTCCACACTTTTTTTCTGTTAAAATCCACATCAAAAATATTTTAACTTTTGTAGATATGATCTATCACAGTTGCTCAAATCTGACTTTGTAGCAGGAAAAATTTTAGACAGCATGTAAAACAATTAATATCTCTGTGTTCCAATAAAACTTTATTTACAAAAATAGGTGCCTATCTGAATTTCTTCTAAATCCTATTTTATCAAATCCTGCCTAAAGCAATCAGTAAATTGCTTCAACTCCTCAGGCATTCTCATTTCCTCCCAACTCCTAATATTTTAAAATAATTTTATTAAATCTATATTGCATGAACTAGAATCAATTGCATATTCTTCAATTACCATTATGTCTCCTTTTTGATTGAATTAAAAATTTACATAGTACCCTTCAATTCTTTTGATAAAACATCTTCAATCATATTAGAGTTCCCTGAGTTGCTGTGTTATCCTGAAGGTTCTGTGACCTTTTATATTTGAAGATTGACTTGATTACACATAATATCCATGGTTCACATTTTCTTTCATATTTTCTTCCCATTTTTTTTTCTTTTTATACAACACACTTCCATCAAAGTGCCTGACACTAATCTGAATTTTTGTTCCTGAAAAGTGGCCTTTTTGCTGTTTCTTTTTGGTTTTGTTTTCTATGGTTTTTGTTCGTTTTTTATTCAAACGACATGTCCTTTCAAATAGTTTCTCTACATATTCTTTTATTTTGAGGGGTTATGTTTTTTAGTAGTTTTCTTCTATTGCTCTGATTGTCTTCTTTGGGAATTACTACCATATATAGAATAGACCTTTTTTGCTTGTCTTCTCTATTTCAAAATCTTTCTTCAAAATCTCTTTTTAAAATTTTTGTTGGAATTTAAAAATCCCATTGCATCATATATTTTTCTTCAAATATTCTATTAGTTTGCTCAAACTGTCATAAAATAATTCACTGAGTAACTTCAACAACAGAAATTTATCTTCTCATCGTTCTGGGGTATGGAGGTCCAAGATGAAGGTCCTTCTCAGGGCTGGTTTCTTTGGAAGCCACTCTCCTTACCTTGCAGATGGCAACTTTCTTATTGTGTCCTTATAACTATGTCCTTTTCTTAATGTACCTGCACTCCTGGTGGCTCTTTTTCTTCATCAGAACACAAATTCTATTGGGTTAGGGCCTAACCCTTATGACTCAATTTAACCTTAATTATCTCCTTAATTGTTTTGTCTCTGAATGTAGTCACATTGGAGTTAGGCCTCAATGTACAAATTTTAGGGGAACAAATTTAATCCATAACAAATCATTTTTATGGTGTCTATTTATTCTTATGTTACTTATAGTAATGGTATAGCCTTGGTTTCTGAAATCTTTTCCTGATAATACTGATTTTTCTTGAGCAAACAAGTTGCATTTTAGCTTTCTCCTATTGACCAGGTGTCTTATGTCTAAGTGTTACTAATTCTAATTTACATAGTTTTATTTAAATGTTTGTGTCATTTTCCTAATATTATTCAGCTCATTTTCCAGTTTGCCTCTAGTTTCTGGCCATGTTGTTCTGGAATGTCTTCATTTTCTTCAAGGATGGCATTCAGATTGTTTTACTCTACAAACATTATTGAATTGAGTTTAATAGTATTTTGTGTTCTTATGTTGAAGTAAATTAAACTTTTCCTGTACTTTTGGAAAAATTGAATTATGTAAGGGGGCAAGATAATGCAGAATACCTTTTCAAGTTTCATATCTCTTGTGTCCCTTCTATTCTTCTTCCTACAAAGTAATATAAATTATACTCTCTTGGCTTATACTTCATAATATTTGATTTTTCTATTCCTCCTTCCATATACCATCAGATCTCTTTTCCTTTACCCAGATTACCTTCCCTTATCTGTTTAACTTTTCTGTTCTCTGGGGTTTCTTCTCCTTTATATGTAGATCCTTTATCCTTTTTTTTTTTTGAGTGGGACTTTCAGAGAGATCTGTGGGATCAGGCAACCTCCTTAAATTCTCCAACACACTGTGACTCACTTTTAATCACATTTTCCAGTTTGATCTGCTGTTCACAGAATTACAGTTATGGCCTTTCTTCTCTATGACAGTCCTTTCTGTGTGCAAACTAGTTGATTGTCATGTTTCCTGGTCCTTAAGATAAAAAGAAGCCTCTCATGTCTTACATTCTCTGGATGCTGTTCATTAGACTTTTATATAGATGCCTCTCTCTTCCCATTGGTGGTTTGACTCCACTTGAATTATTTATGGGACTTGTGGTATTTTGTTATGTACTTTTTCTTCTTCTATCCTATTTTCTCTTTTATCCTTAAGGGGATTAGGGCAGATTCAAAAAGTACCACAATGTTACCTTATTGCTATTATCTCATTCATTGAATAGTTATCATATGTTGTTGTATAATTGATCAAGATGGTCCTAATATTTCTGGACTACACAGGCTTCTTCTTGAAAAAAATATTCTTCCTGGCACTTGGTGTATAAATGTATTTATTTTTATTAATGGATTAAGGTAATATAATTTTTAAATTTTTGTTGTAATTTCTTGTTTAAGAGATACTTTTATTTTTTTTTTTTTTGGGTATTATATAGCCTCAGGAAGAGGTGATACTCTTTCAGGGTGAATAAGCTTGTTTTCCTTTGTACTCTTCATTTTTGAAAATGTAGTTTTCAGAAATATTAGCAACAAGAACAAAAACTCACCACAGCCTATATTCATGAGAATACATAAATTCAGAATACGTTCCCAATAAGTTTGCTGCACTTGTTAAATCAAGTGGGAAAAAGAAGCATCATTATTTAATTGAGAACACTTTGGTATTTTTTTTATGTAGCTTTTCAGTGGGTGCTGTTCAGAGTGAGATATGTGGCATATCAATGGCTCAGTACCTGCTGTTACTTGTGATTAAGAAACAGACTCTGTTCAAAGGAAATTGCCTTGTAATTACTACAAAAAGGAGGCAATCAACACAAATATTGTCTTTCCTTATATTTTAAAGAAAGAGAGAAAACTAAATTAAACCAGAACCTTTATTTAAACATCACTACACATTTAACTTTGAACTGTTTTCACCAAATATCAATCCCCATGGGAAGTCTCTCAGTGATGTTAGCTGTTCTGTGAAAATCTAACTTGACCTTTTATCACTTACATATTGAAAAATTGCCAGGAAAAGAATAAGGGGAATTTAAAGGCAGTATCATCAATTGCTGGATTAATGTTTTCCAATAATTAGTATATTAGTAGATTTAATGATCTTTGGGGCTGAGCTTTTATTCTTCATTTTGTTTTCCTAAAGGCACTAAATTTCTATCTGTATAATGTTAAATCATTGAAAGAGTGGTAGAAATCATCCCAGAAACCAAAAAAACAAACCTTATAAAAATAAAGAAAATCAATTATGAGAATTATTTATATGTGTTTCTTATATGCTAACAGAAAGAAATTTGGGGAAAGAAATCAAGAAAAATGTGTTTATTTTTTTTATGTGTTAATGTTTATACTGGAGAGTCAGAAGATAAAAGGAATGTCTTATTTTCTTTATTTTGGGTAAGATGTACAAATATTGTGGAATCTAGTAACAATTAGAATAAGAAACTAAATTTTATATTCAGGTAGTTGAAAAAATATAAATATTCAATTGCATTCAATTATAATTAACCACTATTTTCATTATTTTAGGCTCTGGGCCTAGCATAGAAAAGATACTTTTGTTTCAAGGACATGGCATTGAGGAGAATAAGCTGATAACTGCAGTGCAACATGGTAAATGTCATCATGAAAGAATGTAATGGGAAGCCTTAATTGTATAGGTTAGTAATTAAAGATTCTACTTAGGAAAATTAAGATGGGCATGCCTACAGAAATTCAAACTTAGTGCAGTAACATTTAAAATAATGGGCATGATCTCACTAGAGCCACTAGTTATCTCTTAAATTTCTACTATATTTAGAAATAAAAATATAAAATCTGATTTTGCATATTTAGAGATAACAAATTTGTGTAGTAATTTTTAAATTATGATTCCTTTTTCATACAGTTGATTGATTTGGTACAAATTTATGCCACTTTTATATGCATTTTAAAATTTGACCTCTATATCTGCTACACAATTTTCAAAATGCTATATTCTAAAACTTTACATACTCATGCGAACATGCAATAGGGGAAGAAAATGGTTTCCTTCACTGTCCAGAATCCCTCGCTGTGTATAAATAATTTAATAAACAAAACCCACATCGTAAATGGAGCTGGAAGGCTAGAGAAGAGAACTGTCACAGTTCCCCAATGCACAGTATTGACGCCATTGGGAAGAGTTCTACCTCACATCTCTTGCAAGAAGTGACACTATATCCCACCTCAGCAAGAGACAGGAAAAAATTCCTGGTGGCCTAGTAACAGCTCAGCCAGTGAGAAACTGCCGTAACTTATCCAGTGAAAAGTCACTGTACTCCAAACGTTTAGTTTCCTTTAACAATGTCCATATAAAAGTATCTTTCCTTTGTTTCTCTGGACTTGACAGGTCTTGCCATTACATCACATGTCCTGATTACAGTTCTTTGTTGTTTCCAAATAAACCGACTTTGCTGGAGGAATATTTAGCTATTTGTATAAAATCAACACTATTTATATGCATTATCACATGGAATCCACAATATTCTAAAGACCCTTCATACATATATTTGGGGAAAAAATTAAGTATCTTGTTAATGTCAAGCAAACAGAAAGTAAAAATTTGGGATGTGAAGTTTTGCTAACCATAGACTTAATCCTGTTTAAGAGGTATTCCACATGATCATTTTCTTTGCTTGAAATTGTGTATGTAGTTAGTGACTACAATTGCAATGAAAAATAATGTAGATTTTTGGTGAATTCTAACTAATGACACCATTTTTTCATTAAGACTGTGTATGGTAAAATTGACAAATATATATATATATATATATATATATATATATATATATATAACCATTTAAATATGTACCAATACCTAAATTAAATACAGTTGGTGTTAGTTCAATTGGATTAGTGCTGAATAAAAATAAACAATTTTTAAATTTTTCTGTCTGACTTATTTTGCTTAGCACGATAATCTCAGGATCAATCCTTGTGGTTCCAAAAGGCAGTATTTCATTTTTTCATATGGCTGAGTAGTATTCCAGTGTATACATGGACCACATATTCATTATCCAATTATTATTGAAGGGATACTTTGGTTGTCTCAATGTCTGGCCATCATGAATACTGTTGCAATGAATGTAGGGGTGCATATACATTTTCAAATACATGTTTCAAAACTTTTGGGCAGATACCCAGAAAAGGAATGGCTGGGGCTACTCAAAAAAGTAAGAATGCTCCCTGTGTTCTTTATGAGGAACCCACACACTGTTTTCCATAGTGGCTGTACCAAGTTACATTCCCATCAGCAATGAATGAGGGTTCCCTTTTCTCTACAACTTCTTCAACACTTGTTATTACTTGTATTGTTGTTAATAGCCATTTTAACAGGGGCGAGGTGGTATCTCATTGTAGTTTTGATATGCATTTTCCTAATAGCTAGTGAAGATGAGTATATTTTCATATATTCATTAGTCATTTGTACATTTTCTTGGGAGAAGTATCTGTTCATATCCTCTTTTTTTAAATGGATTATTTGGTGTTGAATTGCATGAGTGTTTAGGATTTCACTTATATTTAGGATTAAACTGAAAGCAACAAATGAACAAACAATAAAAACAAACAAAAGCTCTATAACCAAAAATTGGTCTTTGATGTACAGAGCGCTTTTATAGATCTGAACACCTGATTTATTATGCTTTTAATTAGTACACTAATATACATTATTTAAAATTAATTAAGGCAGTAGTTAGGAGTAACTTGTATTATAATAAAACACAATCTCCTCAGTAACATGCATTCTACTCACATAAACTTAATATCAAAATTCATTTTGGAAAGTTGTAAGGGACAAGCAGAAATCAGAAATAGTTAAGCAATAGAAGTCAGTTAATTTTAGAAATAATTTAAAAAGGCAAGCATTTATGTCGCCTATGGCTTAACTAAAAAATTCAAAGCAAAGAAACCTTTCTGATAGCCACTCTTACATATGTAGATAAGAGTTTTGTATTCTAGCATTTCAACCATTCATGTGCAAAATGATTCTCTTAAACTGCTTCCAATATTGAAAATACATGAATATATTTAGCAAAATAAGAATTCTCTGCTTATGACTTTTCCCCATTAGAAAACCTTTTCTTTGAGGAGGTGTGGACTAGGACTACAAAAGTGTTCTTCTGTTCAGCCTGAATATCATGCATCAAAATGAGCCTATCTGAATTAATGAGGTCATGAGGTCTAAGTAAATACATGTTTTTCAGTGAATTTAAAACTGGGTAAAAAAAAAAAAAAAGTTGCTAGATCAATTTTTCCCCTCTATACACATTCTCTGGCATATGCTTTTAAAATTTAGATGACTTTTTAACAGACTTTATTTGTGAGAGCAGTTTTAGGTTCACGGAAAAATTGAGTTCCCATTTACTCTGTTTCCCACTTTCCCCCACCCAGCCTGTGCTGCACCTGAGAGAAATTTGCTACAGCTGATGATTCCATGGAGGCACATCATTATCAGCCCCATGGTTGACAATGAATTTCATGCTTAGCGTTGTGCACTTCTATGGGTTTTAGCAAAATTACAATGACATGTATCCACTGTTATAGCCTCATACAGAATAGATTTCCATGTACTAAAAATCCTTTGCTCTCTGCCTATTTTTCCCTTTCTCTTCTCCAGTTCTTAGCAACCACTGCTTAGCATGCTCCATAGTTTCACCTTTTCCAGTATCCCATGTAGTTGGAATCATGCATACTACCCTTTTTAGATTGGCTTCTTTGACATTGATAGGCATTTAAGGTTCTTCCATGTCTTTTCATGGCTTGAGAGCACATTCCTTGTTAGCAATGAATAATATTCTGTTATTGGATGTATAATAGTCCATTTACCCATCTACTTAGTTGTTTCCAAATTGTGGCAGTTATGAATACAGCTGTTATTAACATTCATGTGCAGGTTTTTATGTGGACATCAATTTTCAACTCATTTGGCTAAAACCAAGGAGCATGGTTCCTGGACCACATGGTAAGAATATGTTTAGTTTTGTAAGGAACTGTCAACTGTTTTCCAATGCAGCTGTACCATCTGACATCCCACCAGCAAGGAACAAGAGTTCCAGTTGCTCTTCATCCTTAAAAACATCTAGATTGTCAGTGTTTTGGTTTTTGGCCATTCTCATAGGTATGGAATGGTACCTCGTTGTTTTAACTTGTATTTCTCTGATAACATATGATGTACAGTATCTTTTTTCATATGCTTATTTGCCACACACACACACACACACACACACACACACACACACATATATATATATAGAGAGAGAGAGAGAGGGAGGGAGAGAGAGTTGTTATTTTTAGGTCTCTTGCTCATTTTTTAATTGAATTGTTCATTTTCTAATTGTTGAGTTTGAATATTTGAATATTTGGATAGTAGTACTTTATCAGATAGGTCTTAGCAAATAGTTTCTCCCAGGTTGTCAGCCATTCATTTAGCAGAAACAAAGCTCCATAATCTGATGGTCCACTTCTATAGACAACTCAGCCTAGCCCTGGGAATTACAGATGCCACATCTCATAGCATCTAAGTATTTACACTGTTCCAAATATATATTTATGAATTATGAGAACTCACATATGGTGTAAATTATTTATGTTTTATAAATTCTGTATGTTAAATTTTTCTCTTACAAATTAATTGCCTGTGGAAGTTTTAGGGGCTTTAATTAGTTTTCATTTTAAGCATTGAGTAAGTGGAAAGCTTATTCTAGAATGGGATTGGAATGGTCAATAATTTAAAAAGCCTTTGACCAGCTCTTCAATGACTTGCATGGATTATGTTAAACCAGGAAAACTGCTACAGGAAATTTTCAAATATCAACTGGTAAAATTTCCTGGAATATTTACAATGGACATACCAAATATGAGTCTTGGAGGCTGTCCCTCATTTGACACCCCCCTTCACTCATTCCAGGACCCAAAGGCAGGTAGTTTTGATTAAAGTCTTTGTGCTTTGGCCAGCATGAAAAATCTCTTTAGTGTAGAGGCCCATGAAGCTGCTGCCAAGACTGAAGACAGCACGGACAAAACTAACATCTGTCATTTTTGCTTGGTCCCCCAGATCTCTATGCTTTCCTTAATTAATTGCCTTCAGTTTCACCTTGTAAACATAGAAAGGTAAAAACACCGAGTTTCTATTTTTCTTTTTACACTTAATAACAAAAAAAAATTTACCATTCATATAGCTTTTATTCATTAATGAGAAATATGAAGCATTTACTTGGTCACTGGCACTTCTCTAGACCCAAATACACAAAATTCACTTCTTTAGCATAGGGTTTAAAGAGACAGTGAACTAGGTAAAAAAGAAATAGTAATATGCTATAGAGGAGTACATTTTAAAATAAGAATGAAAGGGAAAGGTGGATAGGGGATGTGTGTGGGGTTGGGGTAAAACCTTAAGAGGGAACCCAAAGGGCGACACTGAATAAATGACTTTGGAATAAAGGCTGGTAGGACACACATTTTCCAAGGCAGGAGGAAAGCCAAGTGCCCAAGGTCTGCTGCCTGTGGTCTGGGATATTTGAAGTACATTAAGGAGACCAGCATAATTAGAAAAGGGTAAGTAAGGAAACCATTTGAAATATAGGAGATAGCATTTTACATTTCCTGCATGCCTTTTTATAATGATTTTTTGAATTATTTCAACAGCCTCTGAACCCCAGAAGTATTAATCCATCATTCGACACAGGTGAAAACAGAATCACACAGTTGTATGATTTACTTATACTTAGTAAATCGCACCATTCTCCCTGAGACCCAGGTCTTTGAAATACAAATACATCTCAACTGCTGTTACAGCACAGAGGCCATTTTATAATTAAATAGCTAATGTTTAAAATGCAAACTGTTCTGTCACAGAGTATCCCTGGCATATCACTCAAAATAGAAGGCAGACCATGTCTTGCCAGCAAAATCACTATTTCAGTGACTTAAATCAAGCTGGGCTTTGTGTCTGTGATTCGTTCATCTATGCCAATATTCTGCCTGATATGTTAGTCAATGGATGAGAGCCTAATTTTTAATTATTCACAAAATATGGTTAAAAATACATTGTTTTTCTTGTAAAGATTTTATTCATTACTGTTAGAGAGAGGGGGAGAGGAGGAGGAAGAAAGGGAGAGAGACATCAACGTATGGTTGCCTTTTACCTGCCCCCATCTGGGAACCAGGCTAGAAACCTGGCTTGTAACCTGGGTATGTGCCCTGGCTGGGAATAGAACCAGCGACACTTGGGTTCGCAGGCCAGTGTTCAAGCCACTGAGCCACACCAGCTGAGGCTAAAAATACATTTTAAAAAATGGAATAGCCCTGGCTGGTGTGGCTCAGTAGATAAGGTGCCAGCCTGGGAACCCAAAGGTCCCTGGTTTGATTCCCAGCCAGGGCACAGAACCAGGTTCCAGCCAGGTCTCCAGCCAGGTCCATAGCTGGAGGCAGGTGAACGGCAGCCCTACATTGAAAAAATAATAATAAATACAATAAAAATGGAATAATGCTTGTCAAATTTCAGGTGTTCCTTCTTTAAGGGGGTTTTGAGTCACAGAGAGTCACAATTATGTAATTAATCACTAGACTTTACAATGCAGGTACTGTTTTTTGGTCTTTCATAGTATTGGAATACAAAGCAGATGAGTGGATGTCTCATGCATACTTCATTTGAAGGAATATTTTAACCATTTTTTTCACCTTTAATTATTTAGAAATTTGTTTCAAGTAATTAGATTTATAATAGTTATTTTCAACAGAATCAATAATTTTAATTTGCTACTTATTGAAACAAAGTAACTAAAGATCCTCCTTTAGGTGTGCCTATTGGGAAGAATTAACCACAGGTAAATATATAAATACCTGCTACTATGAACCATAGAAAATGCTATGGTTAGTCCCCTATGTGAGAAACAGCTATAAAAATAAATTGGTAGCTGCAATCCGGAGAAAGAGGTGCTTGTTTCTGTTGATTTGCCAGTCATATTGCAAGACAAATGCTGGTTTTCTCTGTCTACTAATTGTTAATATGTATGACAAATCTCCTAATCATCTGACACACTTATCTTTCCTTATAAATCAGGTTTTAATAGAGCAAGATGATCGCCTCCATCTTTGGGCTACAACATGAAATGAATGTTCATATTCTCAAAGCATACATTTAAGTGAGGTCATTCAAAACACACTGTCCAAACTTACCAAAGCCCTACCTAAGCTCTTTCCCAGTGATGAGCTAATAAAAAACAGATAGGTCTGTTTTTTAATAAACTTCAGCGGAGTGCAAGTACACTGTTAAAATCATTTTGTATGTTCTTAATGAATATGGAGCCCCAACTACCTTCAAACACACACAAAGAGAACCAAACACAACCACCCCCTTTAAAAACATAAACTTTTGCACACAATGCCACAGCTTAAATATTTGATTTAGGTATGAAATAGACAGAGATAGTGTATTATTATATAAAGCAGCAAATTTATTGACAGTTAATACATATAGCTCTAAGACTGCATCCATCTTGTTTTGATTCTTTTACTCTATTTCTTTTCTTCTTTTTGTTTATATTTTTCTTTTCTTTTCTTTTCTTTTTACAAATTTTGGTTCCATAATGACCATGTAAAATTATTTTTTATATTTTTTACATTAGAGATTAAATTATGAAATTGATAAATCTGTCCTGATCTTAAAATATCATTCTGAGACTGTATTTTAAAAACCCAAAACAAACCCTGCCTGGTGGCACAGTGCTAAGGCACCAGCCTGTGAACCCAAAGATAGCTGGTTCGATTCCCCAGCCAGGGCACATAACCACGTTGCAAGCCAGGTCTCCAGCCAGATCCATAGCTAGAGGCAGGTGAAAGGCAACCATACATTGATATCTCTTTTCCTCTCTGCCTCCTTCCCTTCCCTTCTCTCTAAAAATAATAAATAAAATCTTTAACACAGAACAAAACAACAAAAAAAAACAATTATGGGACATTTACACATGGAATACTACTCAGCCATAAAGAAGAAGAAAAATTTACCATTTGCAATAGCATGGATGAAACTGGAGAACATTATGCTAAGTGAAATAAGCCAGTCAGAGAAAGACAAATACCATATAATTCCATCCATATATGAAGTCTAACGAACAAATAGAATTAATAAGCAAATTAGAGACAGACTCATAGAGAACAAGATGACAGCTATAGTGGGGAGTTTGGGGGTGGTTTAGAGGGTAGAGGGATCAGCAAAAGGTAAAAGGACTCATGGGCATGGACAATAGTGTGGTGTTTGGGGGCATAAGGGAGCTAAACAGAAACAGAAAAAATATAATAAATATAAAATTTTATTTTATTTTAAAAAGATTTTATTATTTTTAGAGAGAGGGGAAGGGAGAGGCAGAGAGGGAGAGAGACATCAATGTATGGTTGCTTTTCATCTGCCTCCAGCTATGGATCTGGCTGGTTATGTGCCCTGGCTGGGAATTGAACCAACAACATGGGTTCACAGGCCAGTGTCTTTAAACGTATAAAATTTAGAAAAGAAAGATGGAAAAAGAGTTAGCAAACAATAGCTAATATTGAAAAGAAATGCCCTTAACTAAAGCCATTTGAACTAACAGAAAAGAGCTCCTGCTCCCCTCAGCCTTGATTGAAACATGGCAAATGCTAACGTTACAGTTCAAGAAGCCCTGGCCAGAGATAGAAGCCTGCAAAGGCACAGATAGTGCCACAGATGTGGGGGTGGACGGCTACCTTATGATTTAAAAAAAAAAGGTTTCAACATCCGAACTCCATATTCACCTCAAAAGTCTTCAATTGCCAAGTGAAACAGTTAACAGGGTGAGAATGTACGAGCCATGCCTGCACAAGTAGTCAGGTGACTAACAGGGACACGATTCAATATAGGTGGGTTTGATTACATATTAACATTGCTGTGCTTGTTTTCTCTCCGTCTTTTTACTCTGGTGTATTGGGTCCTAAACACTTTGTTCTTTATAACTGACCAAACCATGTTCTGAAGTCACCTGGTTGAGAGATAGACCCTCACATGTGGCACATTCTTTAAGTTAAAGGAGATGGCTTGAGTCCACCTAAGATGCAACTCAGCTATATTCTTCTAAATTGGGAGCCAATCCCATTTCCTGTGTAATATGACTACACAAACTGTCATCAGAGTATACTCTTCCTGGACATCTGTTTTCAATTGTTCAAAGAACCATGGGCCAATCCATTGTGTCTCTTATCTACAATGTATTCTGGTGCCCAGTTGGCCCCATGTTAAAACCTTAAATGGTATTACATCATGTCAGAAATTAGATTGTTTTCTAACAAACTACCGTTTTCTACATTAAACCCTGAGCAGATAAGCTTCCACGTTGTTCTTCCCCTATAGAGGAACATGTGAGTACTCATAAAAATATAATATTGAAAAAATCAAAAACACATTCCTATGCAAGTATAAAATTTAAAATGAACCCATGCCAAGTATTTTATTCACCTCATAAAAAATTGAAATAAAAAGAAGCACCACAATTTCAACAGCATTTCTGTAACTGGGTTTTTCAAGACATGGAAAAAAATGTGAGCTTAAGACTGCTAAATTAGAACTAAACCTGGTAATGCCCTAATGCCCTTAAGAATAATAGAATTAAAGATTCTCTTTCTATTGTATATTTGAATCTCAGATAAACAATATTATACAAGGTTAAAGGAGTTTCCTCTAAAATTAAAAATGGAACTGCCTTTTGACTCAGCAATCCCACATGTGAAAAGTAGGAGTATATCTTAAGGATCCCAAAACACTAATTCACAAGCATATACAAGGTCTATCCCAAAAGTACAGGCTGCACAAACTATTTTAATTATATTGACATTGGCTCGATACTTTCAGGACAGACCTTGTACAAGTGGACACCCTTATGTTCATTTCATAGCAGCATTGTTTACAATAGCCAATGCCTGGAAACGATCCAAGTGTCCATTGCTAGATGAGTGGATAAAAAAGATGTGACACATTTACATAGTGGAATACCATGTGGCCATAAAAAAAGAGTACATTTTACCTCTTGTGTCAGCATGGATAGAACTGGAGATTATTACACTTAGTGAAATAAGTCAGTCAGAGAAAGACCAATACCACATGATGTCACTTATATGGGGATCTAATGAACAAAGTAAATTGATGCACAAAATAGAAATAGAGGTATCAATATATGGAACAGACTGACTGTTGCCAGGGGGTTGGGGGGAAGTTGGATTGGGGTAGGATGAAAGAAAAGGAAAGGATTAGCCAAACAATGTAGAGGCAGAGAGCAAGGTGGTGATGGCCAGAGGGAAGGGAGTGTGAAGGCCAAATGAAGGTGGGCAAAAAGGGCGAGGGGGTATGGGAACCTCTGTAATAGTGTCAACAGTAGAAACCAAGGGGAAAACTTATGATATCTGAGATCCTAGAGAATGAAATAATCCTTAGTCTGTTCTCTTAAACAATTCACTGACACAAAAAAAGACATGCTTTCATCTTCCTTGCTTTATTTAGACATTTTCGGGAAAATACTTAAACGCATGCAATGCAGTAATTAAGACTCCATCTATCATTGTCTTGGGATATTTTGCTAAGAATGAACCCTTTATTTCTCTCTTAATTGGCATAACCTTTAGCCTAAGCAGGCTTAATGCCTTCATATTCAACATGTGTGCCCTGTGTGCTCTCATTCCCTGCCTTTTCTTTTCCTGTTTTCTGTCATTGGAACTCTTGAAATGCCCTTTTAACATTTCTATACACTCTTTAAGTTTCATGAGAATGCAATATTGGAGACTTTTCCTGACTCTGTGTATGACAATACTGTTCTTCTGACCTCCTAATATAGTGAGTTTTGCTATAAGGCAACACATACCCAAATAGCACTGCTCTGAGCAAAATTTTCCAATAAATCTGAAGGGCTTACAGAACAAAACACTCAAATGCTTCCTCAGTGACAGAAACACAGTAAAGATAAGAGCCTAATAAAAATGGTAGCACACTTTTACAAATGTTAGATAATTAAATAGTAGCTCCGAGAATAGCATTGTATCTTGAAAACGATTTGAAGTTTGCTAATGGAATGGGCATTGAACGAGTGGAAAATGATGAAAATGTTATTGGAGAAACCCTGGTTCTTTTTGCCAATACAGTAAAGAATTACAGATCAGTGAGCCTATTAGTGAGCAGAAGAAATTTATTAACGAATCGGAGAGGAAAAACAAGGGTTGGGAGAGGAAAACAAGGATGACCAAAGGCCAGGGTAGCAAGCCTGCTCTAGTGTGGCCAGCAGCCCAGGGGCCTGAAGGCCAAGGGCACCAGGAGAGGGAGTCCTTTCTTCTGAGGATTATTTAGTTGGTGGGCTGGGGGTGAAGTTCCATGTTGATTGACAGGTAAAAGTGGAGCCAGGTTTCCCAGAATGGAGCATGGATATCTAAAGGTGTTAGTGGGCTTCTTCCTTTAGGCTCTATGGGCCCTTTCCTGACTTTGAGATTTTGGGATGCAAACACAGTTTCAAAGGCTTTCCTTCCACCAACAGTGGAAAGAACAAAGAATGCCAAGGACTTTTCTCCTCTCGGGCTAATACGTACTTGAGAAGCACCTACTTCCCAAGATACCTTAGGTTTGCCAGAAGTGTTCATATGTACATTTCTAGGTGATAAGCTTCTTGAAAGTGCCCAACAAACAAATGCTTGTGATATTGGAACGCCTGACAGTATCGGTAGACCAGGTCCAGGACTGCTGGGCTAGCCAGTGAGACATGTCTTCCTCTGCTACTAGCCTCCTATAACAGAAGGAGCTATATTAAATAGGATATGTTGAACTGAGGTCCTAGATGCTTGAGGTGTGTTCATATGTGTGTATTTTGTGCACTTATATATTCCCACATGCCTTAATTCAACTAGGTAAAGTTTTTCAGCATTTGCCTAGTATTTCTCATAGAAAAAAATTACACATACATATTATTTTAAAATTTGCATTATGCTCAAATTAGTTCCTAACATATCAATCATGCTGGGACAAATTCACATTTTTAAAGAACTAGCATTATTGTTGAACAGGCAGTAACATATCTTTATCTTCAGAAACATAATTTTGAACTCCTGTTACATTTCTTAGGCATGTATTTTATTTGTTCTATTAGGCTACTATATATATTTAGTATACTATATACTTAGTAGGTTATATATACTTAGGAGATAATTTATCTATCCCTCGTATCTCCCATGGCCTTTAGAGTTTTAGGTAATGGCATAAGTGCTTAGAGTTCAAGTTGCTTGCCCTTATTCTGAGTCATAATTTTGACTGTAAGAAAATTCTCAATCTATATTTAATAATGCCTAGAATGATGACTTAACATAAGTGTTTCTAAAAAATAAGCAAATAAATGAAAACCATATATACTATGGTAACCAGATCTTTATAAAAAGAAAAGAGCCTCCGAATAAAATTATTATATAAATCCCCAAAATGCTACTGTTAGGTATTTAATAACACTTAACCAAAGGTGTCTTTTATATTCTTGGCTGGCCTCCTTTTGCTCATTCTTATTCTAAGGATAGTCTTCAATAAAACTTGTGCTTTTGTCTCAAACCATTCTGATTTGTGTCACTTCCTTAGGCTAACTGCTTGTTAAAAACAGCACAGAATATCTTAATCTGTGCATAAACTCAAGTCAAGTCTTTGCTGATGAAGTTCCTCAGGGAGTTTGTTTTTCTCCAACATGGTGTTCTTCCTCCTTAAACTTGTAAATATCTTCCTTTATTTATTTGGCACTGCTGATTTTTTATTTTGTCGATTACTGTTGTTAGCAAGCAAAGTGGGGTTCCATCATGTGGTGCCTTGATGTTAAGACCCAACAATTAATGTTGAGAAAAACAGGTCTTTATTTACAATAGCCCAACCTGGGGAAGCTGTGAATACTTCTGCTCAGAGCCCTGTGCTCCCATGAGATGCAGCACTTCTCTTACTTCCCAAGAGACTATTAGGCAAAAACATGCCCAGAACTTCCCCATTCTTTATCTGTCAGCTTTCTCCTTCAGGATCTGAGACATGATGTCATCAGCCTCCGCATAGTAGTCCGGGAGAGAATGTACTGTTTTGCCTATGACAAAGTGGGTAGGGTGACCAATTCCTGCCACCTTCCAAATCTAGCACAGGTCTCATGAATTCTTTCCTCATCATAATTTGGTCAAAGGGCTCTCCCATCTCTTTGGCTCCCATGTTAGGCCATAGTGGTTTGTGTAACTAAGACCCTAGCTACCAGCCATCGATATGCAAAGTACCTGTCTCAGAAAAAATGGCTGTACTTTACTGGGTGTCCCCTCCCCCCTCCCCAAACTGCAGGCTGTTGAGATGGCTTTCTTCCACTCTGTAACACTGTCTCAGTGTTTTGTTCTTTTTTTTTTTTAAGATTTTATTTCATTATTTTAGAAAGAGGGGAAGGAGAGAGGCAGAGAGGGAGAGAGACATCAATGTAGGGTTGCGTTTCACCTGCCTCCAGCCACAGACCTGACTGGAGACCTGGTTTGCAACCTGGTTATGTGCCCTGGCTGGGGAATCAAACCTGCGACCTTTGGGTTCGCAGGCCGGTGCTTTATCCACTGTGCTACCAGCCAGGGTTGTTTTGTTCTTATTACTTCTTTTGCATCTAAATGGTTTCTAGAGGGGACTTGATTCTTTTGTTTGAAGGAATCTTTTGGTTTGGGTACTAATTAGGAACATATTTCTTTATTGACATAAAACTATACACCATTAAATATCCTCCGTAAATTTGTATTTTATGTGAATTCTACATAAATAACGTGAGTTCCAGTGATTCTGTTCTAGAAAATAGAACATAAAAATTATTAGGAATTATGTTTTTAATAAAATTGACATTTTATTCAGTAATGTAAAGACATAAAATGATTTTTTTAACATTAGCCTGCCTTTTTTGAATTTAAAAAAAAAAACAACAACCTTGGTTATTATTATTATAATTGAACTAATTGTTTTGAGAAAGCAAAATGGTTAAACATTTTTGAGTACCTATGCTACACAAAGCATTGACTAGATTACTATTTATAAGTTCAACCAACTTTCTTCAAAATTTCTCAAGATAGGGATTTCATCAAAATTTGGAAAAAAATGTCAATCTTTGTAAATATTGTCCTAATACAGCATTTCATTCTCCAAGCATAAGCTTATGTCAAAAATCAGGTAGATTTGGAAAGAACGATGTAAACCCACTTATAATAGGACTAAGCCCCTTTTTCAGACTCTCTTTGCCTGAGCTGGCTGGACCCCATAAAGCATGACTGACCCAAATTATTTTATGAGCCTTCATCCTCAGGTCTAGAAAGTTACTGAAAGTGCCCGGAAGGCCCAGAGGCTCCTGGAAATCACGAAACAGGACCTACCAGACCATAACAACCAGAGGAAGGGAAAACCCCCAAAGATAACATGGAAACAGGTTGCAGCCCAACTGAACCCCATTACCAGGTAGACAAAGGCCCAAAGCCCCAGTCCCTCAGAGCTGGGGCTTATCTCTACACCTAGCCCTTTTCCTCCCTCGGGAAAGCAAAAATAAAGACTTTTACTCTCTGTACGTCTGTTTGTGAATTCTTTCACAGCCTGCACCACCCACCACCCTAACAACTTAGTTCTCTGCTATCCTGTGTCAGATCAAAACATATGTTATGTATGTACATATAACCTAGGTTTTCATAGGAGAAAACTGATATAATGATAAAGCAGGAATGCTTGTATTTTCTTTGACATTAGGTATAGTTAGTTACTTCATATATCTTAATAAATGAAGCCTACTGAGAAGTTTACAGAATATGGCATTAATATTCTACATCAACAATGCTGATTTGTTTCATTACTTGTGAACAGTGACCTCTCATCTTCACATTTGGAACTGCGTTAGTCAATGAAAACTTCTACTTCTCCAGATACCTTAGGTTTGCCAAAAGTACCCATTTTTACATTTCTGAGCACTCAACTTCTTTGAAAAGTGCCCAACAAGCCAAATAAGGCAGCTATTCCTCATGCAGGAGAATGTGCAAGAATGGTTTGGGTTCATTCAATTGCAAGAGCTAAATGGCAAAAAAGAATTTGTGAAGGATTTGTGGAGGTTCAGGTTTTATTTGATAATCAGACAGCATTTTAGCTGAATTAAAAGAAAATGTACAGCACTTTATAGCCTTAATGGAATGAGAATATGTTTGCCTCCCTAATCCTGACCTGGGCAATTATGTTAATTGATTGTTCATTAAAAAAAATCACCGGCTTGCAAACTTGAAAGTTGTTGGTTCGATTCCCCAGCCAGGGCACATAACCAGGTTGCAAGCCAGGTCTCCAGCCAGGTGTGTAGCTGGAGGCAGGTGAAAGGCAACCATACATTGATGTCTCTCTCCCTCTCTGCCTCCTTCCCTTTCCCTTTCTAAAAATAATAAATAAAATCTTTTTAAAAAATCATAAAGATGGAATGGCATGAGTTTTTTATTTCACGTCTTTTCAATTTTGTTGTAATAAACAATCATTGAACAATATGTTTAGTGGTGATCATAATTGGTAGTTATGTATATTCTAAAAGTTTATTCTTTTTCATATTTGTTGGCTAGGTTATCAAGGTCTGTTTCTGTCATTGATCCTAAGTTTAGAGTACCAGGCACTAGGTAATATAATTTGGGTTATGGAATGCCAGCATGGCAGCACATATTTATAGAAGCTCAATGTGCTATTGTTTTGATGGATATTATAATGATAGTGATGTCTTTTTTATTATATATACAACAATAATCATCTCATCTGCTTTTTTTCGTAATGCAACAAAATGAATCTAATAGGAAACCATATGTAATATATATGCTTGCTCAGCATGAATGTTAATTGTATTTTGTAGCATGTAAGCAAAATATTTATGAATTATACTCAGACATTTAAATAATAATATAATACAAAAACATGGCAGCATATTAAAAATACTGCTGATTCCTACATTTTATGATTTATAGCATATTTATTAACAGAGTATCTGTCTGTTGATTTGCTAAGAATCTGTTATGATTAAATAGTAGACAAAAGAAAATAAGAAGCATGTAATTAGCTTTTTCAAATAAACCTAATTAGCAATAAAATAGCCACAGAGTAATTCATATGAACATTATAATTAAAAAGGAATAGTGCAGATAATTCTACAAATAGATTTGGGTAGAAATTTATTCTTGATGAAATGATGGGCAGCTGTCGTTAATTTCACTTCTTGAGTCTAATTACAGAAGAATAATTCTATACAGAATGTATTTTATTCTTCTTAAATTAAAAAAATCATCACAAATATGTACATAAAATGCTTAATGTTTTTAAAAATATTTATAATGAAATATTTAATGATTTGTTCTATTTGAGTAAGCATGCAAAATGCTCTTTATTAGTTAGATAAACAGAAAAGAAAGTGGTTTTGCAAAACAACTAATATCCTATGCAAGCTAATATCCACAATATATACAATGAATAATTGAAAATACTCTTAACATTTTGACATTTTGAAGCAATAACTTTTAGCCAATGAATTTCTTTTAATTCTACAAACACAGATGCAACTGGAAAGTACATAAAAACGAGAACAAAGATTGCTTCCCTGAGGACCTCTTAAACGAGGAGCTTAAATCGTAAGGGTTTACCTTTGAATCAGCTTCTGGAGGGCTGGTCTCTGGCCCTATGGCTTCCCCTGCTAAGTGGATGTCTTAGGACCCTATCTGTATCTGTGTACCAGCTGGTGTCATTGTGAGAAGCTGTGAATTTTTTTGAAGACTCAGTGTGTTTGCGCATTTCACGATGGGTGATTTACCAGTGCACCTGTCCACATCGTGCTGATTGTCCAGCAGTTTTTTACCAAATTTCACAAAAGCAAACCATTTTGTTTGTTTGTTTGTTTCCCTGGATGAAAAATATCCTCAGAGGGAAACATTTTGCAGATATGGAAAAGGTGAAACGAACAAACAAAACCAGCAAAAGTCCTACAAAGCATCAACATCTACTAGTTCAAACACTGTTTTAAGCAGTGGGAAAAAAATGTCCCAGTAGGCAAGTTACACAAATGGAGGGTACTTTGAAAGTGACTGCAGTCGAACCATGTAAGCATTAACACATGATTTTTCATAAGTGCATTCCAGTGCTTTTGGGGGGGGGGTTTGTCTTTGTATGGGGAGTAATTGCAGACACCTGTCGCTCACTGTGCCAGAAACTGGTTGAGTCATGGCGGCATCTGGATGCGTCACTTCGTTGACCTGATCTGCGAAAGCATGAGTGGAACTTCCCCCTAGCGGAGTCAACAAAACCCTTTTCTTCTACAGTCACATACCTGATTTTTCCTTTTATTTTGTTTATCTAGTTCAAACTTTTAATGCAATCTTTGATCCTTTGGTCTTTTATTTATATTCCATGCTTTTATATTATGTGTTGTGGATTCATAGTCTTTAATTGAAATATATATTTAATATTTATTTAAGGTAGTGATAACATTGATTCGATTGTATTGACCACCCTAGCAAATATAAAGAGGTCAGGATATAAGGATCTGTGTGAGAGAGGTAGAACTTGCTCCTGTGCAAAGCCTGGTAACCTGTGAAACACTTCTCTGTAGATTCAGAAAAATGGTTCTTATGCTGGATGGTGAGTAAATAGTGCTCTGTGTACAGGAAATAGTACCGGGGAGTGACATATAGTCCAGACCATATGCTTGTTTCTACTGCTCTCATGTCTGTGGTCTGGAATCGGGGTGTACAAATAGCATCAATTGCATGACCATCCTGCTTGCAGACCTGCATCTATTCACTATCACGGAATCAATTTTTTCGTTAGAGACACCCCGTCCCCATTGAACTCTAAGCATAATCTAAAAGTAAAGTTGAGCAATAATGTTAAGTAATTGCTTAGACTGCAAAATACATTCATTTATCCCCCATTCAAACTTTCTATACACCTTCCCGGGAACTTCCTATCCAATTGCAGGATAACTTTATGTTTCTCTTGGTGGCAGTATCTCAATCTGTTTTGTTCAAAATGCTAAATACTTTGGTTCAAATATATGAACCCCCTCAGTGGGGACTTCCAGGGAAACACACCAGAGTATAACATAGTGGAAATTGAAATCTTGTCTCTAATTTTAAAATTTTCCCTTTATTCTGGTCACTTCCTTTTCACCATTGAAAAAGATCATTTCGCTCCAACAAAACAAATTAAGAAAAAATGGTTCCTGTGTTTCGTCTCATTTAGGTCTACAAATCATTTTTAAGACCTACACAGGACACCTATTAGAGCAGATACATAGGCTCTTTACTTCAATGTTATTACACTTGCAATTCCATAACTGCCTATAGCCCTTAATATAAACTTAATGCAACCCCCTTATATTATCAGCCTTTTCTCAAGTGTTCCCTGAGTCTAATTCCTTTCTACTCTCAATGCTAGATGTAAAATCCACCTAACTCTCAAATGTTTATATCCAATGGTCATATGTATTTTCTTCTTATATTTGGTTCACTTTTTTGGGACATTTAAAATAAAATCCCCTCTTAGTTTTTTTCGTTTGTTTTTTTGTTTTGTTTTGTTTTGTTTTTTAATGATCTTCTTTATTGGTTCTCAAGAGGCCAGTCTTTCCTTCTTTCTTTATAATGTGACTCCACCACCTTATTATCTAAAAGGATATTTTTCCTTTTTTCACCCATAAATCGTTATTGCATTAGGTTTTCTCTTAGTCCTTCTCCTCAAACTTCTTGCACAATCCAGAAAGTACCAATAATCATGAAACAGAGAAGAGTCTGTATTCTTTCTTTTCACACTTCCAAAAGAGCAAGAATAATCATGTCTTCACATAACAACTTTTATTTTAGTGGATATATTTGAAATATTTAATGAGAATCATTAAAAATGATTGCCCACATCTGTATGCCTTTGAGACTTTATATAAGAATGCTACTAACTCAGAAGACTTTATAAAATAATTAAATTTCTTTAATTTTAATGAGTTCTTGTTTTTCCTGCCAGCTCTATTGGCAGTGACTAATTTTAATTCCCATATTAAATATAGACTTTGTATTTCAAAGAGAAAATGCTTAGCATCTCAAATACTGGTCGCTGACCCTTAGGTACTCATTTATTTTCTGCTTCTGCAGATTACTGAATTGGCTAATTATCTACAAAAAACCCTATGTCAAGAATTCATTTCTGTTTAAAGCTTATAATGTCTGAGTAGGAATAAGTGTTTATCTACAACATGATTTTGCAGAATCAAAATGATCTGCATATGTGTTTTCCTAACAAACAGAAGAAAGTAATAAAAATCCTACACAAAAGATTTTATTTGCAGTTTGAGTTTCTTCTGTCCACAGGTGGCCTTGTTTATGACAGGGTAGATTAATAGTCACCTAAACCAGACATGAATTGCATTTGTTGCAATAAAGAGTTGTTTTATGAACATAAGAATATAGAAGTTGAGCCTTCATTGACTGGATGGCTTTTTCTAGGTAAGAAAGAGTCATAAAATGTTTACTTTTCTTTGCTTTAAGAAAAGGAGGAAAAATCTTTTATCATAAAAGAATTCTGGGAAACACAGACATTAGTGCAAGACATGGTTGCTTAGAAAAGGGGTGGCACGTTTGTCAATGGTTTCATTATGTTAACTTTGATTTTGCAGGTTAAAGTAATGCTTGTATAAAGCCTGAAGTTTACATTTATCAAGAAGAGCACCCTCACAGTTTATTTGAATCCTGTGAGAACCAAAAAGTCCCGGTCATAAACTGCCTTTAATGGCTTGTTTTCTTTTGGAAACCGTGTGAGAGTATGTGTGTGTGTGTGTGAACATATAATTTGTTATTGCAGCTTATATTTCTTATCAAATAAGAAAGATACATGTGTGTGGAGAGGGGAAAATTTTAGAAAATTTGGCATATTTTTATTAATGTTAAAAACATATATTATTGAAATTTTGTACTTCCAAATGCAATGTAAGGGACAGATGTAGCTCTACATATTATGCAATTAATTGAAATACAGTTGAACAAAAAACAGAAAAAAGCAAAGTAAATTAACAAAAATTAATACTATTCTTTCTAATGAAGTCATGATAATATTATCTCATTTTTAAGTACCCAGAGTAGTCACTTCAACATGTTGTACCTACACAATTGATTCTTTCACTTTATTACCTGATTTGAAGCTTACATCATAAAATCATTGAGATTTTATAAAAATTAACTAGTTATACCTGTCACTTTATATTAAGCCAGGATTTAAATCCTTAAGAGTATATTATGATATGATGTTACCCAATATGCTGTCATATAACATACATAATGTAATGTAATATGTAATATCATATTTATAATGTTATAATTATGGAATTCTATCTTAAAGGGGGAGAAATAGTAAATTTGTGTTGAATTTTTTGGATCAGAGCTATCTGAGTCAGTAAGAAAGAGAGGTAAACAAAATTTAGGGATAAACTCAGGCATCCCAATATGAGATACTTATTTATATGAGGAAATGAAAACAGGATTTACGACATGATGAAATTAAACACATACAAAGGCATGTGTGTTATAACGTTCATGCATATTATTCTGAGGTTCTGTGTATTTAATTTGAAAAACTCAAATATATACAGTGCAACATGCCTGTCTGAGGCCTCTTTCTGAGCCCCCATAAAATCCCACAGGGCAACATTAACTAAGTCAGTACACTGTGACTGTCACCAGCTCACATGATGAGCAGGGGTTCATAGCAAAAAAAGGAAATTAAGAATACAGTGTTCGGCATTATCTGGATCTAAATCCGATTTTGGTTTCATCCATTACTAAGTTCATGCTTTCTTCATCAATAATATTTGAATGTTATTAGCTATTTATATGATTTTCTAAAAATACCAAGAACAGTGTGCTCAAGATAGAGATTTAATATTTTAAAATGGAAGACTTACATCAAAATACTATTGGATTTAAAACCTTACCTTTCTTTCTATCTTAGATGTTTTAAAAATGTTTATTTATTATTTTTAGAGACAAGGGCAGGTAGGGAGGGAGAAATAGAGAGAAACATTAAGGTATGGTTGCCTTTCACCTGCCTCCAGCCATGGACCTGGCTGGAGACCTGACTTGCAACCTGGTTATGTGCCCTGGCTGGGAATCGAACCAGTGAACTTTAGGTTTGCAGTCTGGTGCCTATCCACTAAGCCATCAGCCAGGACTATAAAACCTTACTTTTCAAATACCATGGGTGACTGAGGCCAGTAAGAAGTAATTGTGAAGTATGTCTGGAGGGAGATTCAGGTTTAGAAGAGAAAGGATTACATGTTTTAAAAAGTTGCTTCCCTGAACAAGAGTCATGCTAAATAAGAAATCTATCTTATTTTGTTCTTTGACCAGTTAATTCATTGATTTCATTCAGTGCTATGATCTAAATGTTTCTTCAAAGACCAAAGTTCCATCTTTTTTGGCCAACAGGTTGAATGGAGTTGCTATTGTCCCTAATCTTGGAACCATATATTTCTGCAAAGTTATAGAAAATCCAGATAACTACAAATAATGTTGCTTTTCTGGGACACAATGATTGATTTGAGATCCCTGAACCTTAACACACTTCTTTTTAATGTTAAACATCTGAATGGGTGCATATTTGACAATGTGGTTGTCCAATTAGGCAATGGTTATTCATCATGGTGACTAATATGAGAACAGAAATATGAGCTTCTGTTCAAGAGAGGTATATCACAGTTATGACAAAAATGAAGAAAAACAAAAGGCCTATCTTGGAAAAACACTTGCAGATGCTGCCATCATTTTACCAGCTTCCTATAATGACTCCCAACTTGAATTTCAAAGATGTAAAACATTGCTAGCTTTAATGTGCTCAGAATCATCAATGAAATAAGCATGACTTGGTGCCAGAAGAAATATGTTCTATTTAATATGTAAATTCTTAGCATTGAAGAACTTTTTCAAGTCAAATCTGTAGCTGGAGACATTCAGATTGGTGTATAAAATTTGATAAATAGAGCTCCTTATTTATCCAAATATAAACCAAGCATCCGGTGACATCAGTGAAAACAATAGGACTGTCCATCACTTCTACATTGCTGGTGAACTTGCTAACATCATTATAGCTTCTTGCCCAGAACAGCTATTGAGTCCCTCTATGAAGGCATTTACTCCTAAAGCATTATCATTCTACCCTGATTTACTCCTATGCAATTATTCCACTTCCCCTCAATATCCATTAAAAATATGTTTGTTTTGGTAGCAATTTCACTAAATAAGTACTATATTGAGTTTTCCTCATAGTCTAAATGAGTTGCATAAAGATAACTTTAGATAGGAGAAAATAGAGACTTATTTCCTGTTTGAATTAACCAGAGTTATATTTTTATGGCTAGTAATTAAGAATGTTGAGAAATATAAAATTTTATGATTAGATATCCATGAGAAATGCAGTATATTTTTCCCCAGGGAAATACATTATGCCCCAAATCCAGGTAGAGTGTTAACATTTAATATAAATGCATATTAGAATTAACAAAAGTGAATACAATAACATTTCTTGAGGGTTTCTGCTAATTGCTCCTATAGAAATGTGTTCACAGAATGGCACAGAATGTCTTTTCCGGGGCTATATTGGGTCATCCATTCTCATATGGTTTTCCAATACTGACTTTCTAAGAAACTATTTTTCTTTTATGTTGAGAAATTCTCCAACACACTGTCTCAAATAACCACTATCTACTAAACACTTTAAATTTCCTTTTCATTAATTGGTTGAGTTCCAAAATATGGGGATGGCATATGTTTTCTGAATCATCTTTAGGGTTGATTGAGCTATTATGTATCCAACATACTTTACTAAGATATGAAATACTGAAAGTTAATTAAATGATTCTGTAAAAACAACTTTTCCTCACATTAATTGATCACGGGTTTCTAAGCCCTTTTAAATTTAATTTAGTTGTCAAGATATACCTGCACCTCCAGGTAATTCATATTCCTAAATATAGTGGACAATCCTCAAACATTGTGTTTGTAGGGATGCAAGTCATCTTTGAATTAAAAACACTATCCCACTGTCCAGATGAGTGTGTTTATCCACTTTATAAACTGCAAGTATCTCCTAATCTGAAACTAAATGATCTTGCTGCTAGGTAATCGAGGCGGTCATGTACACAGCAGAATGAAAATAAACCATTTTTTCTGGTAATAAGTTGAGCATATATTAATTTTCTATGATTTTTTTCTGCTTCACAATAATGCACAATTAACATGGAGCTGGTTCTCTGAGATGAAGCTATTAATAAATAATTTTAATCAAGTCCTTCAAACAACTGACTTTTTTTGACAAAAAGGATTATAGTAGAACACTGTCCAATTATTCTGGTGCCTTGCAACTATTAGGTGTAACTATTGACCTGGCCTAGTTTATATCACATCACAATAATGAAGGGTGAAAATGGCTCTCAGCTGAAGTTTTGTAGGCATTGCAACCTCTTAAGAGCTGGGAGGCTTTATCAGCTAGTGTAAGAGAGAAGTTGTCTCATTCATGTTAGCATGTACTAAATATGTAGCTCAATTTGAAGTAATTACCAATTTCTGGCTTGTAGAGCAAAACAAGCCAGAGGAAAACTTTACATAAGCTCATGGTAGTCCCATTATATCAGGCTGTTCTTGGTAGCTGTGTAATGAGTCATAAAACAGTGCAATGTTCACAAATTTTCTCACCTACGAAATTATTTTAGGGTATTCTAAGTTCACCGTAACCTATTCTGTGAATAGATGAGCCTTTCTTTTTACTTCATATATTCCCAGTTCTATCAGGTTATGCAATGCAACATATACATATGTATTCATTTTATTTAAGCGCTCCATCAAGCATTCTTACAAGGTGTTTGCAGGATTTTTTTTTTTTTTTTTTACCCTAGTTAGTTGGGGATAATGTAATCCCACAGTAACCCCACTGTATCTAAATATTTTTGCTTCTTCAAAATTTTTTCAAGCTTTTAAATCCCAGGGATATTATCCCTGCAGATAATATCCCATTTGGATTTTTTTCTCCTTTGCTAATACTACTTTTTCATTTTTTCTATACAGCCCAAGTTTTTTTCTTCCACTACTAAAATAAAATACGATAGAAACCAAAACCAGAACAGAACTTGCTAAGTATCCTTCAAAACTAAGCCATTTCCAAGATTTGTTTTTGGTCTTTAAATTATACAGGGCTGGAAATCTTTCACAAACTTCTTCTTGACAGGTTCTGTTCCCAGAAGGAAGAGGAAACAGTAACATTGGGTCCCAGAGGTGCATAGGACCAGAAAACTCTCAGTTTCAGTTTCCTCTTTTGTGAAAGTACCCCAAAGAGTCAAATACATTCATCACTACCAAACTACCTTTTGGGGGCCAAATTCTTCAAGGATTCACACACGCAAAAATGATTTTTCCTTCTCCTGTTGCCTAAACTTAAAAGTTATACCAGAAAAACAATCCTTACCCTTACTGCCAACACTACATTGAAGGATAATATGATGATTGGTTCTTTCCATTTAAAAAATTTTCCTTTTGCCAAAAAGGAAAAGAACTCATGGGCATGGGCAACAGTGTGGTGATTATGGGAGCTGGTGAGGGATAGGTGTGGATAGAGTTGAAAGAGGATGTAAGGGAGATAAATGGTAATAAACAATACAATCATAAATATAGAATAAGTATAGAATTTACCTTAGGATTGCAAATTCTTGGTCAGAGTAGAAGCCAGGGAAATTCAATAGGAAACATGCTGTATGATTACAAGTGAGAGGGAGAGATATTAGAGATTGTAGAAAATGTTACTGGGATGGAAAAATAAAAGCTTGTCTTTATTTATGGGTTAGTGTCTAGTATGTCAGTATTCTGCACTTGCTAAAAGGTAAAAAAAAAAAATACCCAACAACTAAAGTTCAGATTTTTTTCAGATGAGTGAATTTTTCCATTTTCTTTGAATATGTCTAGCTTATTTATTATATTGTGTTTTTATTTCTGTCCTGCTGTGTGGCAGGACTCAAAACTAATAGACTTTCTCAGATGTATTTTTTTCTGACTAGAGAGAAGACATAACATTTTCGTTTACACAGGAATTCAGTACTATGAGATTTGAAAACAATAAAAATGTGAACATGGGCAGTTTTCTGAGTGGAAGATATTGAATTCAGTTATTAGATTCTATGCAAACTAAGTATGAAGTCATTAACCAACTAACAGAGTTCTTAAGTGAGATGAAGCTAATAAGCAATTATAAGATGTGCAAGAGCGTAATTAGTCGTGTTTTTTAATTAAACCATTTAATTTCTCCTAAGGTTTATTTTTATTACATACGTATTATTTTTAAAGCTATTTCAATTTCTTATTAGTGTTTGTAGTTCAAGAGTCAAACTTCTTTCTTTTCTGGGATTAAACTCAGCACTAAGTTTCCTTGGTAGACAAACAGGAAGCACAAACATAATAGCTTAGTTTTATTAAACAAACAAAAATACAAACACTTAAACATTTATTTTAAGCTAAAACTGTAAATGTGCTAATAGGTTAATTAGTCATATGCTTTACCAGTTGTTTTTTTATTACTAAAGATATATTGTGTAAACATTGACTTCTACCTGATAATTTCCTTGCATGTTTTTGTGATAATAAAACTATTTATGCTCATTAATTGCTAAAGACATTACCATGGTAGGAACTCAAAATCAGATGCGTATATCTTATTAGATAAAATTGTTTTCCAAGGGAACATAGGTTAACAATTCTGCAATCACCATGCATATATTCTGGAATTAACTAAATAAATGAGCATCAAATAGTGGCAACCAGGTTTTTCATTATTGAAGAGGGAGGCTACAGATGAGCTAAAATTATCCATGTGCTAATGAATTTGAGTTGAAGACATTATGAAGTCATGTTAGCTTAATATGCACATGGACAATAATGCACAGAAGTATTTGTGCAAATGCCATACACATGGATTAGAACACACTCATATACCTTCGTACTCCTTTCTCTCTTACTTAAGAAGGCCTAGATGCAAAGACGTCACAGCCCTACTGGCTCATGTCTATTGCTCTTTGAATCAACTTTGCAGGAAGACTTAACTGGTTAAAGTTTCCGGAAATTAGCTAGCTGAGTGTGGAAAGTAGCATCACTTTGTGGTTACAAGTGTCCACTCCTGGGTTTTCAACAGGTGTTTTGATTTAAGCACTGGCAACCCAGGAGGGAAAGGCCAAGGGGAAGCAAAGACTTCTTCCTGTTGCTGTTCTGCCCCACCTACCTGCCCTCCCAGGAGGCTAGATCACCCCTAGCATATCTTAGATAACCTAAACTCATGGACCATACTTTAAATTCTTATCCCCACGCCCATCAACAGGTTCTCCAATCATTCTCCTTTTCTTCCTTTGTCCAAAAACCACATACCCAGCCCAAGAGCCTGGCTGCCATGCCCATCCTTCCTAGGAGAAGTATGAAAGCATCTGTTGAAATTGAAAGAAAAATATATTTAAACATATTTTGTAACAAAATAAAAATTTGTTTTTGTATTTAAGCTAAACTGACTTTTAAAGTCTTTCAGCCTTGGTTCATGGAGGTGGTTAAGTATCAATGCTATTGACTAGAAATAGCTTCAGCGTATGTTGGTAAGAATAAAAAACCTGTTATTTATAGTAAAAAAAATAATGCACACTGTCCAAAAACAAGACACTCAAGAGTTCAATGTAATCCAGATGTAATTTAAAATAGCTAGGCACATTATGTTAAAAGTTCCAGTAGAAAGATATATTAAAACATGAAAAGAGAGAAAATGTTTCAGCATAAAATTTGAACTATAAAAAAAAAAAAAAAAAAAAAGAAATAGAAATGCTCAGAAAAAGAAAGGAAAAGCATTGTCACTGCATTAATATTCTATCGCTACCTAACAAATTAGCCCACATTTACCAATTTAAAACCACATCCAGGTGTTATCTCATGGGTCAGGTGTCAGCACAGGATTGGTGGGTCACCTGCTCAGGGTCTCACTGGTAGTCAAGATGTGAGCGGGACTGTGTCCCCATCGGAGGATCGACTGGGGAAAGATGGTCTCCCAAGATCTTGGTTGTTGGCAAAATATATTCTGTTGCAGCTGTAGAACTTGGTGACTTGCTTCTTTCAGATCAGCATGAAAGAAAGTTTCTCACCTCAGGGAGGGCTGAATCCTCATTTCAAGGCTTACTCCTGATGCTGTGAGGTTCCCCCATCATCCTCTCCCTTCAGATTACACAATAACATGTTTCATACCTTAATGATGTCTAACAAAACCCTTGACCATGTCCCATAAAATGCCTGTTCGAAAAAGTATTCTACCTGTGCTGAATGGAAGAGAATGATGTGACTCATTAGGGTTTACCTTCTGGTTTTCCTAAGGTAATGAGCAATCTGAATGCCAGTGTTTCTTTATACCCCTCTCATTTGCAAGGCCATTCTTTCCATCCTAAGGTCTTGAGAAGTCTCATCCCATTACAGCATCCACTCTAAGTTCAAAAATCTCAGGCCCAGGTTCAGATGAGACTCCTAAATGTAATCTAGCAAGTACAACTCTTGGTCAGATGGACACTATCTGATCATCTTTTGACTCATGAAATTAAAGCTATATACTTCCAACTCACCCAACCAAATGATGGTGGGAGAAGAATAGATGAATTACTATAGGCCTTTTGACTCAAAATGCAAGAAAAAGATGATAAATCATTGGCCCAAAGTTGTTCTGAAATTCTGCTAGGCAAACTCTAGCCAGATCTTAATTTGGTTTCAATATCTGTTGATGACACCCTGTGGTATTTGGTTCTATGCTCTGATCTATTAGCTTAGATTTCTGAGTTGTCATTTTTTTAATCATTGAAGACATCACATGTTCTCTCATGCTATTTTTCTGCCAGTAGAATTTTGATGATCTAACATCATCCTCTCATTTTGTATTCTTTCTGATACATAAAGCTTTCCTGAGAGCTTAGCACATTTTATCCCTACCTTTGCTATATTTTATAATCTTAGAAAAAGTGAATTATTTGAAGATTATACTGATGGAGGCATATTGTTAAATTCTTCCAGCAAAAAAGATTCACTCTAGAATTTTATATTCATTTTCCATTTTCTTAGGTTTGAGGGTATTATCCTAAAAGCAATTAATAGACAAACATAAGAAGAAATGAACGAAAGCCCAGATATTAGCTTTAGCATTTTTATGCAGAATGCCTGAATATGATGCTTCAAGGAGTATTTTTCCAAATTTCATGTTCTTTAACCTAGTCTTTTTATGCTACTTCAAATCTAATGAAAATATTCAATATGTAACAAATCTGACTATCTATTTTTCCAGGTCATGTAGATTAAATGTGAATGGGGAAGTTTATAATGGGACATTGCACTGACATCAATGAGAAATAATAGTGGATAGACTGATAGCAAAGAGAGAAAATGACCAATAACCTTAGAAACTCACAACTAAGAAGTTAGAAAAATTTAGCATAGCGAGGTATTCATGTACTTACTTGGGCTCTGAGAATGTATTATAGCAAAAAGGATGTAAAATTGACATTCTCCATGGTTACATAAAATTTTAAGATAACTAAATCTAATTTTTAATATTTGTCTTAGAGCAGTGGGGAATTTTACTCCTGCCTATTTTTCACCCTGGGGTAGCTATTGCAAATGACCCTTTGTAATAAAAAATGTAAAAGGTTACCATATGAAAGGACATTATTCATGAATGCTATGCATTCCACTAAATAATAATAGAAGAGTATGCATTCAGTAGGGTTCCATTTTTTTCTTTGTTTTAATTCCTATAGAGACATCTCATCACATTACTAAGGTTATTTAGATGAGTCTTCTAATACAAGAGGTCTAAAGCACAAGCAGTTCACTAATTTTGTATTTATTATTTCTATAATTAAATTAAAGAGGACTGATACATTTGCAAATGTAACAGATAACATGTTTTAATTATCAGAGTCGTAAATGTCTTAAAAGTGAATTGTAGTTTTATAAATGTTATTAGACATTGTTTTTATTTTTTAAATTTTTAGAAAAGATTTTATTTATTATTTTTAGAGAGAGGGGAAGGGAGAGAAGCAGAGAGAGACACAAACACACACATCAATGTATGGTTGCCTTTCACCTGCCTCCAGCTAGGGACCTGGGTGGAGACCTGGCTTGCAACCTGGTTATGTTGCCCTGGCTGGGAATTGAACCAGTGACCTTTGGGTCTGCAGGCTGGCAACTTATCCACTGTGCCACCAGCCAGGGCTAGACATTGTTTTCAAAACTAAACAATACAAAATATCTATGGCTAGCAAGTAAGATATAACGGAAAACATTTTTCATACAACTGTACAAATGGTGTTAATATTATTCAAAGACTTATCCAAGTAGGAGTCTTTAATAGCTCAGTTTATAGTTGGTTTGTTGTTATTTACTCTCTTCATGTCAAATTTAATTGTAAGTTTTATTTATTTATTTATAAAAATATGTTATTCATTATTTTTAGAGAGAGGGAAGCGGGTAGGAAGAAAGGGAGAGAAGCATCAATGAATGGTTGCTTTTCACCTGCCACCAGCTAAGAACCAGGCTGGAAACCTGGCTTGCAACATGGGCATGTGCCCTAACTAGGAATAGAACCAGGGACCCTTGGATTCATAGGCCTATGCTCAATCTACTGAGCCACACCACCCAGGGTTAATTGTAAGTTTTAAATGAATATTAGTATATGTTTTTCAGTAGATACACAGATCTCTTTATTAATTCTTAAAGAAATAATGGATTTATATCTCAGATAAGATATGTTGACTAGCCACCCAAACAAAGCTATAAATCAGCATTTTAGTTTTCAATAGAAGATTATAATCATGAGACCTGATCATTTATTTCTTAAGCACATAAAATTTGTCAGCCTATGGTAAAGCATATTTATATCTCAGATACTTCTCTATTTAATATGTCTTCTGAAACACAACATATCATAGGAAGGCCTCTCCCATATTATTTATAATGGCTCACATTTAAAAACAATATAATTGCATTATGCTTAGAACTGCTATTAGTAGCGGATAAGAGGACATCTTACCATGATGGTAAAAATGTAAGATTGTATAACAGGTGAGATTATCAGAAACTATTGGTCATGCCCTATTATCAAGTTTAAACCATTGAATTTCCTGGTTAGACACTGTAAAAAGTGTTCACAATACTCCTTTAATGATTAATAATAGTAACAAATTATGCATAAGCTAACAACTACTTCCATTCTAAAAGTGTTATGACTGAAATAAAAATATGGGGCCTGTAACCTGGACTGGGAGAATAAGGTGCCAGAAATATAGTAAATATGCCTTTCATTTTCTCCAGACTGCTTTAGAGTGAAATGCTAAATGTGATAAGCTTATGAAAATATATAAGGTAGAAATTAAATGCATTGTTATGATGCTTAAATCCACTGAAAGCTGTCTAGAAGACCTAAAAGATAATACAAATAATTTTTTTAATTTTAAAGATTTTAACTGTTACATTCCTATGAAGTTAACTTTCCTAAAACTCTACATTTAATTTAGTAGTGTTCCATATCCTAGAGCAATCTGTTGGCATGGCTATATCTCCATATATGAAATATACTGTTGAATTGATGGAATACATTATAAAGCAATCTGTTTTATACATGCACTGCAGGAGTAAAATTGAGGAGAATTTTTATTGTTATTTATGACTTTTATAAAGTGACCAAGGTACTACATTTTTTATAAGAATTCGATGTTAGGAAACACTTTGTCTCTACAGAAAAACAAAATAAATAATAAAAAACAGTTAAAATATTAAAACCTTTTTGTTTATAACACAGAACTAAAGATCTTTCCAAGTTTTCTTGAATGAATTAATTGGCTTTCAGAAAGATAACACAAAATAAAAATTTTAACTTGATTAGTTTTGCCAAGTTTTGCCTGTAAAATAAACTATTATATAATTATTATACTGCATTTTATTTAATATACACATGCATCTGTATATTTTATGTTACTTCACCTAATGTTTCATATGTCAGAGAAACTGATTTATAAATATATAATCTGTATTTCAATGGTATATGGATCTTTTTGCAAAAAAGCAAAACATTTATTAGCTATTTAAGCCATATATTATATTCTTGGCATTTTACATTGCCTTGATAACTTATGGAATGAGTTATAAATATTTCTTAATAGTCTTCTTTTACCTTTTTCCTAGTCCACATTTACTTTAATATTTTCTTATTTCTAGAAATATAATTTGAAGATCTTTATTGTATATTGAAATTTTAAGGATGCACTTATATATTAATGCATTTAAGAAATATTTTAATTTTTCTCAATATTATAGTTTATTTCATAGCTCACGTGATATTTAAAATTATACATGTCTTTATTGACCAAAACATTTTGTTTTGCTTGTGCTTGGAGATAAATTTGTTTATCTTTTACTATTGTGGTACAAGACAACTATCCAAACCTGCATATATAAACACACACACAAAGTTTAGTTTTCAGAAAATAGTGCAGTTATTTCTATATTAAATAATAAACCTCGCCCATCATGAACAAACATCCTATAGCTACATTTTAAAAAATTAAAAATTAAATTATTTCTGCAAACCCAAGGGTCGCTGGTTCGATTCCTAGTCAGAGTACATAACCAGGTTGCAAGCCGGGTCTCCAGCCAGGTCCACAGCTGGAGGCAGGTGAAAGGCAGCCATACATTGGTGTTTCTCTCCCTTTCTTCCTCCCACCCTTCCCCTCTCTCTCAAAATAGTGAATATTTCTAAAATTCAATTATTTTTTGAAACTTATTAAATTGTCATTTTGGTAGAAAAAATATTTTCAGAAATTTCAATTGACTTAATTCTAAATTTTGCATAGATATGTGTTTTCAGTTCTGTGGTTGCCTTTTGCTGTGAAAGGTTGCACACTTTAGGAAATAAAATACAAATTTCTAGTTAATCTGAAATATTAAATAGTTCAACTATAATTAAGAAAGCACTTTAATATATAATCTTAAATAATGTCTTTATAACCTGAGTGATTCCTTTGTTCATACCCCTCCTGTGACCACTGAGATAGTTCTGAACTTTGCGTGCAGATATTTTCTACACAGCACGACACTAAATTATTTTAGCAAAAAGGTTATAATTATTTATTGTGGGGTTTTGACACAATACAATTATAATAAAGTCACAAATTGAGATTAGTCAAAGAAATTAAAGCCTAATTTAAACTTGTAGGAATCATTTCCATAACTACCAAGAAATTCATATAAATCATGGAGTACAATGTACAACATTATATTTTGTTCTTCAAGATATGCCACTAACTTTTGAAAAGAAAAATGAAAAACTTAATCAGGAATAAGTGAATTACTCTCTCAGTGGATAAAGTGGTCATTAATTAATATCAGCAAGCAACAAACTAATCACTTCATTTTTCCTTACATATTGCACTTGTAATATACATATAATTATACAGTAAATATGCTCAATATTAAATAAAAAGTAGAAATTAGTTTTAAAATTGTATCTTATAAAGTATCCAATTCTTTGAGCATTCACAGCTTTAATGGAGCACATTTTGTTTTTGGAGGTGAATGAAAAATAACTTCCAGGTGTGCAATAGGATATATAGTATTTAAAATGATCTGGTGACTTTTTAAGTATCCCTTCAAGAAACACAGGAAAGGAAGGAACGTATTTATTAAAAGTTTTTCTTTCATCCAATGAACCACTTTTTTCTGCTTTCCATCATTAACCTCCAAGAATATAGCTTTTATCTGTGTAAATCTATTGCCTGCCTATTTTTATTTCTTTGTAAAATGTATAAAATTTTACAAGTATTCCATACCTTGCAAATATATACCCTGTTTCCAAACCTGGAATTGCTTCCAAAGTTGTGGATCACTTTTTAATTCTGAAACTACACTGTGTCATCATTTCGTTATTCTGACATATTAAGGGTTTCTTTGCTGGTTTTTTTTTTTTTTAACATTTTTTATTGTTGTTGTGATACAATCATTTCATTTTCCCCCATTGTTCTCCCCTGCCCCCACCCTCCCTGTTCCTCTCCCATAGTCAATTCCCACCTCATTGTCATTGTCCCTGAGTCCTTCCCATTAGCTCTTCCGCTAAACTCTTCCATTACTTTCCCGCCCCCTAGTCACCATTTTATATGGACAGATTATAAATATGTTGATATCAGAGTGCTTTGTAACTTATTTGTATTTCTTACAGCTCATAAGATTTTGGGTTCTGCAAGCTAAAATTTTTATTATTTCAAATGAAAATTATGAAATTACTATTAGAAATGTGAAAATAACCCGATTAGTTTGCACCTTTATGTCATGCTGATTATAGCAATATATATATATTTGATATGTAGTAAAACACAAAGCTTTCTTTCATAAATATTATCTTTAAATGTATATTATTTCTGTTCTGTGGTTTTAAAAATAATTCTTTATATCTCAAATGATGTTATTTGGCTAGTCAAAGTGTTAAATATTGGTAACATTGACATTTCTGCTACAAAATCTAATTTTCTTAGAGCATTTGGAAGTTTTAAAAAGTCAATTAATTAAGGGACACCTTTACAAGTGCCTAGTCTGAGTGGTTTAAGAGCAGTGAGGGCAAAATTTGTCTCCAACCAAAGTTGGGAATCTTGCTGCTGCTGATAGATAAAGAAGCTATTACGCTTTGAAGATAGCCACTTGGGTTGAATGGTTTTGTACTTCGTTTATCATAACAATGGGTGATAAGGCTAATAAAAAGTTCTGCACCGTTAATGGTAATGATAAGAAAAGACAGGACATTATTCCTGAGTCAACCTAGATACAATCAAATTCTGGAGTAGCTCATTGCTGCTGGGTAAGCTGTCCACTTTAGGCACATTGAAAGAAAACCAAACCTTTAATATAGAATATGTTGAGAGAAAATGACCTGAGATTCTGAAAATCTCCAGTTTCTTATCTAATTTTCTACATGGAACTATTATGTTTAAAACATGATTTTGGTCATTTGTTTTTCTTGCATGCCAGCATGCATTTATTGAGCACCTTGTGTTAATGTACAAATACAAAATACTTAGCATAGAAGGATAGACATTAAACATTATAGAGCAATTAAGTGTTATTTGTGGGACATTTTAGGAATGTAAAGTGCCACTTGAGTGCAAAGAATCACATCTATAAAAAGGAGTTGAGCCTGGCTTGTGGCACAATGGCAAAGGCGCCAACCTGTGAACCCAAAGATTGCTGGCTCAATTCCCAGCCAGATTGCAAGCCAGGTCTCAAGCCAGGTCTCCAGCCAGGTCCATGGCTGGAGGTAGGTGAAAGGCAATCCTACATTGATGTGTCTCTCCCTCTCTGCCTCCCACCCTTCCCCTATCTCTGAAAATAATAAATAAAATCTTTAAAAAAAACCAAACAGTTGGCATTTGAAGACTGAGTAGTATCCCTAGATAGACAAAATAAGAATATTCCAGTAGAGGAACCAGAAACACAAAGGCAGGTGAGAAAAAGAATAGTGTGTAAGTGAATTTGTAAGCTATAGTTCACATAAGAAAACAGCTGAACCTGAGGTTGAAAATGGTACCTTTGACAGATCACATTAAATTTTACTGGTGGGTGTGGAAGTAAGCCTTCATCCCAGAATCTGATGTTCTGTAGTCTAAAAATCACTTGCACCAAAACTCACTAAGGGACTTGGCTAAATTTTCAGAATTCAATGTGTTCCAGAGTTTCACTGTATCATTAACCCCCTGGGTGCCATACAGGAAATCTGTATTTTTTTTTTTTTTTAAGATTTTATTTTATTATTTTTAGAAAGAGGGGAAAAGAGAGAGAGGCAGAGAGGGAGAGAGACATCAATGTATGGTTGCATTTCACCTGCCTCCAGCTACAGACCTGGATGGACACCTGGCTTGCAACCTAGTTATGTTGCCCTGGCTGGGAATCAAACCTGCAACCTTTGGGTTCACAGGTCGGTGCCTTATCCACTGTGCTACCAGCCAGGGCGAAATCTGTATTTTAATAAACCCCTTGATCTAATGCCCAATGAAATCTGAGCTCAGTTTTCTATTGATGAAATACAATGCGAAATGTGCATACTCTTTGCATGGCCCAAGATGATACAATGATGAATTAGCTACTCATCAAGAAAGTAGAGTGTTGGTGGGGGAGAGGCTGGATAGAGATGATTTATTGATGAGTCTAATGCACAGGTAACTACGGTATTCTTCACTTGGCCTATACATCACACTATACTGTCTAAGATAATTTCAGACAAGAGATTACCCTTCCACATCTATTTGCTTTCAAGGTGTTAGGATATATTGTATTTTAGGTATCCTGGGTTGAACTGTTTTATTTACTTACTTTTAAAATCTCAGTTTAATGGAACTTGCACTCAAGCCTTGAAACCTTGTCTGTGAACTATTTTATTTATGAAAACTGTTGGAAAAAGTATGAAACAAATTGACTTTAGCACTTCTTCAAATTGCTAAAACAATCCTTTTTAAAAATATCTTATTTTTTTTAATTTTTAAAAAATATTTTAAAGATTATATTTATTATTGTTAGAGAGAGGGGAAGGGAGAGAGGCAGAGAGGGAGAGAGACATCAATGCCTTTCACCTGCCTTCAGCTACGGACCTGGCTAGAGACCTGGCTTGCAACTTGGTTATTTGCCGGCTGGGAATCAAACCAGCAAGCTTTGTGTTTGCAGGCCAGAGCCTTATCCACTGAGCCATCAATCAGGGCTAAAACAAATAACCTTTAAAAGATACATATGTTTAGCCCTGGCTGGTAGCACAGTGAATAAGGTCCGGCCTATGAACCCAAAGGTTGCAGGTTCGATTCCCCAGCCAGGGCACATAACCAGGTTGCAAACCAGGTCTCCAATCAAGTCTGTGGCTGGAGGCAGGTGAAATGCAACCATACATGGATGTCTCTCTCCCTTTCGGCCTCTCTCCCTTCCCCTCTTTCTAAAAATGATGAAATAAAATCTTAAAAAAAAAGATACATATGTTTATACTATTACTACACCATATATAGAAATTAGAATCATGGAGCTATATCTTACTATTACTTGAGGTTAACAGAGCTTTCCTTTGGTGAAGGAAATGTTGTAGTCAACAAAAATGACAGCATACAACATAACCTTAAAGTTAGATTATTCTAAGACACAAATTATTTTGCTTAAGAAATTTAATATCTCCCATTGTCTGTGACAGTGACTTTCAATTTTTTTAATCATGAATAATTTTGAGTACCAATCAATTGACTGTTCTTACTTCTATAATTTTCATCCTACATGGTTCTATTATAAATGCAAGAAAATATTTTAAAAATAGAAATAAACTCAAGAAATACGGGTTAAGAAATAAATGTTTTAAAATGTGCTGACAGTAATAATTCCTTAAGTTCAGGTTAAGTATTAAACAAATCTTAGATGTGAAAAATGAGGGCAATGGACGGCATATGGTAAGCATTTAATGAAGGTTATTACATCATGTTATCATTGCTACTATTGGTGTGAAGTCCTTTCTGGCTAGAATGTCTTTTTGTCATAGTTGAATGACCCAGAAAACTTTATTTTTCACTCTCAAAATTTCTTAGGCCTAGGCTTCTGATTTTGTGACAAAGTATGTGTTATAACAAAATAATTGTGTACTTTAAATGGTATGTTTAATGGAAAGGATAACTTTATTCTAACTGAATATATTTAATGTCTGTCAATAGTAAAGATGAGTAGAAGATTGCTTCAGATATTCTTGGTTTATTTATAATTATACACTTTGTATCATAATGTAGTTTTCCATACCTCAGCACTTCATTTCAAAATATAAAAGGAAGTTCTGATTCTGTCAAGAGTTCAGGGCTTCAAGCCACAAATAGTTTAAGCTGCACTAGTCATTTTTCTTGTATTTAATTAAAAGAAAGTTATGTAGTGTTTGCTTCTTTCCCTGAGGTTGAATTTAATGTCACTGATATTTAAAGAAGTTTCTCTTTCAAAAATGCAGATACAGTTTTATTTTGCTTCTTTGATAGTATTGCAGCATGTGTTGAATAGATAATAAAAACAATAATAATGCAAATGTATAGACATGTCTGTCTAACATACTGGATAGGTATAGAGTGTAATAACAATATATGCTTGCATTTCATTTATAAATTCACATATGTTTATTGTGTGGTAACAGATTAATATATTGTTATTTATATTGCATAGTTATATTCAAATATATACATAAACATATACTCAAATATTGTTTCCATACTTTTCACATAATTAAAAAAATAGCAATCAATAAATTAAAAGTGGGTAAAACAATTCATTCAGAATCCCTTACCCCAGAGATAGTTTTCGCTAACATTTTAAATTTACATTTTACATTTCATTTTTTTATAAAATAATACATATGATGATGGTCATATTATATATTAATTTTATACCATATATGTTATTTCAACATTTTATTTAGTTTGTAGCAAAATGCCATTGAAAAGTCTTTATTAACAATAATTTGACAATGGATGAATGGATTTTAAAAATGTGATACATTTACACAATGGAATATTATGTGGCAGAAAGAAAGAACTCAACTCCTACCTTTTGCAAACAGCGTGGATGGAGCTGGAGGGTATCATGCTTAGAGAAATAAGACAGGCAGCAAAAGACAAATACCATAGGATCTCACCTGACATAGGAAACTGATGAACAAAACAAATAAACGAGCAGAATGGAACCAGAGACATGGTACAGAAAAGGAGCAGAATGACTGCCACCAGAGGGGAGGGGGGAGGGGCAGGGAAGAGGAGGGGTTTAGTCAAGGAGCTAAGGTGAAAGAGCCACTGGCATGGACAGGGAGGTGGGGATTAACTGTGGGAGAGAGGATGGGGAGTGGAGGCAGGGGAGAACAACGGAAGAAAAATGACACAATTAAAATACAATGGCAACAAATTAATTAAAAATAAAAATAAAAATAAACAATAATTTGAAAGGCTATTTTATGTTCTGTTACTACGTGTATGTGTGTTAGGCTCAGAAAAAGCACTTCGGAGTTATCCATAGTTCTCTCTTCTTTCTGGCCCACAGCCAATCCATTAGCAAATCCTGTTTTGGTAATCTTTCAAAATGTCCTCAGAATCAGAACATCTCAACCCTATTTATTGCAAATAAAATAACACCTGAAACCAGACAAGGTTACCTCCTCACTCAAAACCCAATGATTTCACATTGCACAAATACTGTACAAGTACATACAAACCAGGAGAAAATGACTAAGTAGTTTTGAAGTATTTATTGTTAATTCAGCACACATGAGAAGTTGTTAAAGGCCTATCACAAAACACTAAAATATTCAATATAATTATCTAAGTGAAAAACTATCAAAAACATTATTCAAGTGTAGGTTAGAAATAGGTATAGAACAACATATTAAGAAAAAAAGTGCCCTGGTTTGTGGCACAGTGGATAAGGAGCCGGCCTATGAACCCAAAGGTCATTGGTTCAAATTTTGCCAACTTATAATTAGATTTTTGAATATTTTATTAAGGATATTTTTGTTTAATGCTCAGGGGAAAAAAATCAGTCTATTTTATGTTCTTTGTAAGTCTTTTCTTTTGCTTTGTCTTGTTTTGCTTTAATCAAGGTAATGTTGAACTCATTAGGAGAGTGGAGGTGGAGGCCCTGGCTGGTGGCACAGTGGATAAGGCGCTGGCCTGTGAAACCAAAGGTTGCTGGTTTGATTCCCAGCCAGGGCACATAAGCAGGTTGCAAGCCAGGTCTCCAGCCAGGTGCATAGCTGGAGGCAGGTGAAAGGCAACAATACATTGATGTCTCTCTCCCTCTCTGCCTCTCTCCCTTCCCTGCTCTCTGAAAATAAATAAAATCTTTAAAAATAATTAAAAAATTAAAAAACAAGAGTGGCGAAGATATGTATAATGTTACACAAACTGGACGAGTTTGTGTAAAGTTAGTGAAGTTTCCAATCACCTATCTCATCTCATTACTAACATTATTTGGTTCATGGGTGGACCTGTATCTGCTGTTTTTTGCTCCTTTAGATGTGTGGTTTTATGGTCCTTGCATGCCTGGTAATTGCTGAAGAAATGCTATATTATTTCTGCAAAAAAAATATAAATGATTAGTATTTTATTCTCTCCCAAGAGGATTTGGTTTCTTTATGGCTAGCACTTACAGGGTGTTCAAACCTCCTTAATTCTGTCCACGGTTGTCAGATTTCAAGGCTGCTCTTCACTATGATGAACTAGGATTCACTGGAGAAATGGTTGGTTTGTGGGCTGAGGCAGTGAGAAGTAAGCCTCAAATAACTTGTGTCGGAATGAAACGTCATGCTTAAAAATATGATTTTATTTTATTCACAAATCAACTCTATAAAAGTGATTATTGCCATTAATGGAACTGGAGGGTCAAGCGCCTTCTATAATGACTGGTTTAATCCCTGGTCTGATTTAAAATTTAGCTTTTTTCCCCACCCATTTACTCATGCATTTATTCAATAAAATGTATTGGGTATTTTTATGTACCAGGAATGATACTATACTTTGAAAATGTAGAAGGTTAGGCTGCTCTAGAGATATTCATAGGCAATTTGTTCATTTTGAAATTTCCTACAATATATTACTGTGGAGAATTCTGGTTTTGGACAGGACACAGTTGCCCATAATATCAGGATAGTAGAAAATATAGTTTGATACTAGCTGGAATGTTATGGCCTATTTTATCTTGACATTTTTATTGCGTGTGTGGGTATTCTATCGGTGAATATATGCTGTATCAAGGAACTCTAACGTTTGATGTGGGTATCAATTAATCACTACACTGGAAGGCCCCAACCCTGGTAGCTTAACCCTGGGGCAGGAGGTGAGGCTTCATCCTGGGGCCAGCCTGGACTGAATCTGCCCCCCTCGACTGCCTGAGACTACAAGGATGTGTGCACTAGACACACCAGCCTGCACGCATTAGAAGCCGACTTGGTGTTAGCCTTGCTTGTTGGTGGCCTGGGCTCCAATGCTTACCAAAACCCAGCACCTCTGGCTATCTGGGAAGATTTGTTGGCTTTGTTGCTTCCAGGCAGGAGAGAAGGAAGGAAGGAAGGAAAGAAAGTGAGGGAAGGAGGAAGGAAAATCACTACAGAAGCTAACCCCAAATAATAAAGTACATTATAATTTCGAACTACAATGCTTGGAAACATTGGAACAATCTTATGCATTTTTTAGAGATATAACTTAGATATGTCTTAGGGTCTTACGGTGCCTATTAGCATGCACTGAGATGATTTTAAAATGCTGTTCAGCAGCCAAAAGGCCTAATGATGAATCTTGAAGGTTAAAGTTGTTCCTATATCTAGCTAGAAATAAGAGATAAACTGGGAAGGTTTTAAGAATTAGTATATATTTTGTCAACTGCAGAACTCATAAAACACTTAAAAATATTATACTGTTGAATCCAGGCGCCATCTATAATAATTCTAGACTTCACCGAAAACAATTCCAATAGCACCATATAATGAGCATCAAAATGTTAGCTTACTATATTTTATACAAATTTTTATATTTATTTTATAGTCTTTAAAGTTAATGGTGCCAATTCAACATTGATTAAGAATGTTTTTTATCAACACAAATACTTTAACAGTTTAATTTATAAGAGATAATTTTTTCATGTTATGTATATTTTATACTTTCTGAGGAAAGTTACCAGCCTGAGACATCTGCTTTTCTGATCTTTTTCTTGCCTTCACCAGGCTCCACATTGACTCATCCATTTATATTAGAGCATCTAAGTCCAAGACCATGGTTGACTGTACCAGAAATGAATATTGATTCAAGTCAGGACAATCAAACATTTTGTCAGAATTTGGAATTGAGGAAAATAATTAATTTTAATCATTTTGACTTCATTGAATTGAGAACTTGAGAATTTAATGGGAAAGTGAACATGTTCTCAACAGGAATATTAAAGACGTAAAAATCTGTTCCCAGAAAAAAAGAGGGATGAATTAGAGACACAAAAACAGCAGAGATGTGAGTCCATACAAGTTAACCAAAAGCAAATAGACTAAGGACAGCTATCAAGTTCCTGAAACTCCCCTATTCTATGTGCCAGCCCATAAGAATCCTGGTGACAGTTCTTGGTCTTTGGTTCTAAAAGATACTCAAGAATCCCCATACTCAATTTCATTTTCTACTTCTGCTCTTTGGAAACATTTTTCTGTATCATGGAAAGAAAATCTTGACTATCAAATCATAGACTAGCATTGAATAAAGGATGTGAAAGGAATGGCTACTTGATGAGGAATCCTAAAAATAGCATGGATATTAATGGTCTAAAAGCACTATAGATAATTTTTATTTGAAGCTAATATTATTAGAAGTCAAATATCATACTCAATTAAGTTTCAAAATCATCATCAAAATAATTTTGAAGACAGCAACTCTTTATAGATAAGCATATTTCTTAAATAAATTTATGCAGATAAATTTTTAATGAAATGATACATTTATAATAAAAATCATATTCAAATAAGTAAGATTATTAAATAATTCCAGAGGTTCAAACAAATTTGGTCAGTAACATAGAAGATGTACTTTTGTTTCTCGATAAAATTAATACAAGGCCCTGACTGGTGGCACAGTGAATAAGGCTGCAAACCCAAAAGTCGCTAGTTGGATTCCCAGCCAGAGCTCAATAACCAAGTTGCAAACTAGGTCCCCAGCCAGGTCCGTAGCTGGAGGCAGGTGAAAGGCAACCATACATTGATGTCTCTCTCCCTCTGTACCTCTCTCCCTTCTCCTCTCTCTAAAAATAATAATAAATAAAATCTTTAAAAATAATAAAATAAAATTAATACATTTCATTATATAAAAGACACAATTAATTAGATAACTTGCAAAATATTAAAGTGAAATAGGATAGGTATTTAGAAAGGAATAATACATATTAATATTCATGAGAAAATGATGATTAAATAAAGTATATGATTTGTACACTTTAACTTTTTAAGTAAAGCTTTTGTATATTTTTTTGTTTGTTTGTTTGTTTGTTTTAAGATTTTATTTCATTATTTTTAGAAAGAGGGGAGGGGAGAGAGGCAGAGAGGGAGAGAGACACATCAATGTATGGTTGCTTTTCACCTGCCTCCAGCCACAGACCTAACTGGAGACCTGGCTTGCAACCTGGTTATGTGCCCTGGCTGGGGAATCGAACCTGCGACCTTTGGGTTTGCAGGCCGGCACCTTATCCACTGTGCTACCAGCCAGGGCCATGTATATTTTTTTAAAGTAAAATTTACTGGTGTTTAAAATAATAAATTCATGAGATGGTATTTTAATGTGCAATTTAAGAACATATTCATATTTAAAAGAAGCAGTTATTACTTCTGTATTCAATCAATGCTAAGTTTTTGTCAAAAACCTACTATTAATTTTACCATTTCTAATATTTCATGAATATGCTTAAGTGTTCTTTAGGAAAGGGACATACCTTACTCTACTAAAACTTCTTTGCTTAGAAACTAAGTATTTATACTCATTTACATCAATAAAAATAAAGTGCCTGATAGATTAGTTCTGCCTCTTTTGAGAATTGTGGCCCACTATGACTTCTACTTTGTCCATGCTTTTTCAATAATTTAGCCCCTAATGAAAAATTTCCATACTAATATTTCATGCTTATGAAGAAGTTGCTATGCAAAAGACATTGGGAGAATCTGTGAACCATATGTTATCTTGACAATTTAGACAGTTAAGCAGAAGCCCTATTTTTTAAAGGATTTTTATGTATTATTTCCAAAGAGAGAGGAAGGGAGAAAGACAGGGAGGGAGACAGACATCTATGTGTGGTTGCCTCTCACCTGCCTTCAGCCACGAACCTGGCTGGAGACCTGGCTTGCAACCTGATTATGTGCGCTGGCTGGGGAATCAAACCAGCATCCTTTGGGTTCACAGGCCAGCTCCTTATCCACTGTACCACCAGCCAGGGCTGAAGCCCTATTTTTGTTTGTCAGTTTATTCTGTTCATTTGATTACACATGCAAGTGAAATCATATGGTATTGGTCTTTCTCCAATTGGCTAATTTCACTTAGCATAATGTTCTCCAGGTCCATCTTTGCTGTCAGCAAAAGGTATGACTTCTTTCTTTCCTACTTCCGAGTAGTATTTCATTGTGCATATTTACCACAGATTTTATCCACTCATCTACTGATGGACACTTGAGCTGTTTCCAGATCTCAGCTATTGTAACTAATGTTGTCATGAGCATATAGGGATGCATACATTCTTTCAGATGTTTTGGCTTAGGAACTACTTCCGGAGGTGGGATGCTGCTGGGTCAGAAAGCAGTTTCATTTTTAATTTATTGAGGAAACACTTCATTGCTTTCCACAGTGGCTGCACCAGTTTGCATTCTCATCAACTCAATACATTCAGTGAATTTATTTTTAATTTTTAAAAGATGGACTATATTCTATATGATTAATATTATAATCTTTTTCAGGCAATTCCAATCAGAGTCTAAGGTATACTTTTGGGGTGCAAGACTTTTAAAACATTTAGTAGGTATTCCATTTTTTAGTTTGAATATAAAAAATCTTAAGAGTAATATGCTAGATATAACCTTATACTATGTGTTAAGATTTGCAATATATTAGAAAGTAAGCAAAATATGCTTAACAGATTAATTGGGAGCCAGACCTGAGGTAAAACTATAACTTAAGAATAACTCTGAGGTTTAATCTGAAGTAAATGGTGGCCTCATTTAAAGGACCTAGTAAGTACCCTTTAAATTAAGAGAACACATTTTTTTTTTCTAAAACAATAAAAACAAAATTTATACAGATTAAATGATTTTAAATTAAAGTTTTATTCTTCTAAATAGGTGTGAAAAAGAAAAACATGCTTATTTTGCAGGTACCTGTTATCTTAGTAAGTTTCTTATATGCATATAGGATAATGAGTTTGCATACAATAAAATTCTATGTAATCACTTTATCCAATATATAAGTGGAGGTTTCTCCTAGTGGAACTGCTTGTAAACCTCACTCTTATGAGTCACAGAATATAAAAATGATTTGTTAATTCTGCTGCTTTATCAAAGAACATAAAATGTGCTAACACAGTACTTTGAAAATACAATGAGATTCTTTTAAGGTTTTTTCCTCTACAAACTAAACAAATATTATTGTGATCTATTTTTTCTTTTCACTTAAACCAAGACTGAAGCTGAGATAATTGACTTAAAAATGCCTCCTTCTAAATATTAACCATAAAACCATCAGGCATGAATGAAATCCCAGAGGTCTATTTGTAATTTAGTTCCCACCATTCCAAAGTGTCTAGTACCCACTACTACCTATTCTTCCATTCCCTTATTATCTATAATTTTTAACCTGCACACCTGATAGCAAACTGCAAGATAAAAATAAAATGATGCTATATGGCCAACTTCCTTATTATTTTTTAAATCCACACCTGAACATGTGTTTACCAATTTTTAGAGAAAGAAACCTCACACCCTGACTGGGTATGGGACCAGCTATTAACATATGTGCCCTTACTGGGGATGAAATCCAGAACTTTGTAGTGTGCGGGACAACACTCCAACCAACCTTGCCACCTGTCCAAGGGCCTGCCTCATTTTTTTTTAACTCTTTTATCAATTTCATGTCAGTTAGTGTTTACTTCGATTAAACCATAATATTTGCAAGGTGTTTCTTCATTGGATCCTGTCTTGAAACATAATTTTAGTCAAACCAGAATAAAAATCCAAGATATGTCTATTTTTTAAACATTAAAACCATATTTGAAAATAAATTAATAAGCTTTCAGTTTAACTAAGCTTTTGAATGATCTAACCTGCTTGATTTTTATTTTGAAAAGATTTGTCTCTTTAACACAACAAGCTCTATCAGCCAGAAAAAGGTAACATGGAGAGAGAGATCTAAATGACCATATATTTAATGTGGAACTCTGATAAAATGTATGATGTCAGAACAGGAAATTAGTAGCTAGAGGTTAACAGTCTGTTTATATAAGTCTGCACAGACCCTTTTGATATTGGAATCGTGTGAGAATTTACATTCATGATAAACATATTTGTCTGGATTAGTGTGGAGCTCACTTGTCATGATTATTTGTGAGGCAATAGGTTAAAATTCAGAAAGAACAATAAATTGTTGCAAACAGGAGAATCACATTATAATAAATGTAAGGGGGAAAACAGGAATGTAATGGAAATAAAGAAGATATTTTCTTTTTTTATTCTATACTATAAACAGAAGCATTCTAAATGTCACTCTCAAGAGAAATATTCCTCCAGCTAATTAAATATAACACAGAAATATATTCCTGAAAAATAAGTAATGTTTTTTGCCAATAATTCAAATAAAATATAGTACCTTTAATGGAAACAGTAATGGTAAGAGGAGGGTACATCTAATGTATTACTGTTAATATTATTTATATTCAAATTAGAAAACTATACCTCTGTTCTATATTTGTTTAAAAAAATCTTCCTCATAAAATTAAAACAACTGTGTGGAAGAGAATATAGTATTAACAGTATTGAAAACACAGAAATGAATAAATAATAAGTTCTCAAGTAAATTATTAGATTATTAAGAAATGACTATAGGAATAATTCATCAGGATAGGAAATTTATATTTTTTCCTATTATTGCTTTATTATAGTCATAAACATATTTTTAGGAAAAATACTATGATATATTTGGACAGAGTATTATGATTTCTATTTCTAATTAATTTTTAATTAACTAGATTTTCTAGCTTAAATTTTCCTATATAATTTGAAAACAGAATAGCTCATGAGTATTTGGTGTTTTATTAATGTTTACCTCATTTGTAATATTACCTATAATGTTTAAATACAACATACTTTGAGCATTTGAGGTATACTTTTAATCTATAATACATAATCTTTTAGTTTTGCATTAACTAATACACCTTTATTATCCATAATGTCCATGATCGTGCCGATATTCTTCACATTCTTTGATCTATTATATTTATAAGGAAAAACATTTGATATAAATATCATGTTTTAAAATTGACTATTTATAAGTTGAATAAGGATTTATATCTGAAGATAAAACAAACATGGAATAAATTATCAAACCAGAACAGCAAAATCAAACAAATCAGACATGGTGCATTTTCAACTAAGTCACTACTGCCTCCAAGTGAGAACTGATTGGTGTATCTCGAAGAATTTCAAATAATACAGAGAGTGTGATGTTTTCTGGCCCAAAATAGCAGTTCTAGCTTGATATCAAGTCTCTGGAGAGAGCACATGACTGCCAATACACTAGGGTTTCCATCAAAAACCTGTGTCTGCCATGTTGTTCTTTCTTGAGATCTCAGACATACTAAAAATCATGAGGAGGAAACCTGGAAACAAGGACTTTTGTAAGCAGATTTGGGGGTGAAATTAATGAGTTTTGGGTTGTCAGGGAAATGTTCCTTTCTGTCACTCCAACTTCCTAGCTGTGCTAGTTCCTCTGTTAGCCCTGAAGCTAGTTTTCTATGCAAGCCCAGTCAATATTTTGAGAGTGTTTAACCTGTTCACACTTTTCTAGGAAAGTATAATAGAATTTTGGTCAGTTTTCCAATAGCTTAATATGCTGCTAGGAAGGGAAATATATTTAAAAAAAAATAAGAATGCCCTGGGATGATAGAAATAGAGTGGAATTCAAAATGCAAGCAGTGTTCAAAGAAGCAGTGTTTAATTCATCTGCATAGTTACAAGAAAGTTGAACAAGGTACATTACACATGTGCTAAATCTTGAACCCTGAGCAGAAAACTCTGCAAATGGAAAAGGAGGAAGTGCAAACTGACATTGTAGTTTTGATAAAAGATGATTTTGTGGGGCAAATAAAGAGGAAAACAAATTAGCATCAGGCATTTCAGTGGTAATCAGAGCTTAAATATTATAAGATAGTCAACATTATCATAGGAATTTGGATGTTCCTCTATTTCAATTTATTGATAAGGATTAAAGAGTGGGATAATAAACTCGGGTTTGCATCTAACGATGGCATTTAATAAAGTCATTGTTTGTAACTAGTATTTGTTGAGTGAATATAATATTCCAAAGGTTATAAAGTTATTTTTTTTAAGATGTTATTTCATTATTTTTAGAAAGAGGGGAAGGGAGAGAAGCAGAGAAGGAGAGAGACATCAATGTATGGTTGCTTTTCACCTGCCCTCAGCCACAGATCTGACTGGAGACCTGGCCTGCAATCCGGCCTTGTGCCCTGGCTAGGGAATCGAACCTGCATATAAAGTTATTTTTTTAAGTAAAGGGACACAAACAAAATGATAGTGAAGGGTGACAGAATGTACCACCCCAACTTATGCCACTTCACCATAAGGAGTGCCTTTGAGTAAAGACACTTAAAAAATAAATGCAGATGTATGAAGGGAATCTTCACTTTTCATCCTGAAAACAGGAGAAATCTTCTACGTGTAAGATGCCCTTCCTGTACCGGGAAAGAAATAAACATTCTTTGACAAGGAGTCAAAACAAAGAGAATTTTGTACAAAAAGATTTAGTTAAAATATATATATATTCTTCACCTCCTATATATTTTAATTACTTTCCATAGTAGGCTCACTTTGTTCCACCTAATATGAAAGCTTTTAGATTTGTCACGTTGGGTTTTATTGCTTAGGAGGGCTCTCATGTCATGGAAAACTAACATATTTGTGTATTTTACTCCTGTTAATTTGTTTTATGTCAGTTTAATTCTCAGGCCAGGCTGAAAAACCCTACGAGGGTAGGGAAAAGTTTTGCTTCCCTTCTAATAGAATATGCTTAAGACGATATAATGGTCATAAACATACTGGGAATCTTTATTTCCTAATCTGCTTTTTACTTTAATCTGCTTAAATCTGCTAGTTAATCAGGTTTATTAGAATTTTTGATATTGCAAGAAATACACAATCATTTTCACACAGTACTAGGTCATAGTTGCCAACAGAACAGATTTATTACATCCAAACAGGAAGGGAGAAACTTGTTTGTTGGCGTTTCATTTTTGGCTAATTCATTTCCCTGCCTACAGAGTTCTGCCCCAGATTCAGAATATTTTTAAATTGCTCATCTCTCATTTATACATGAAAGAGACATATATTTTCTACTATAAGATATCTTGTAAAGCACCAAGATAATATTTAACATCCCTTCATTTATTTATTTTTTTATTTTTTACTTAGTTCTTCAATGTTATGTAAGCTCTAGACAGTGCTCCACTCTCTGGACAATATATAAAGATCAGGATAGATAGATTCCTGCCATAGAAAATTATACTTTAGCGTAGGCAGCAGAAAATAATAAAACAAATTACTCAAATAAATACAGAGTATTTAAGTGCTGTGAAGGAAATTTGACTCTGTGATACAGAATGACAAGAAGAATGGGCTTCAGGAAGGGATACTATTTCATCTGAGACCAGCAGGATGCTCAGGGCCATGAATCTCAGGTGGCAGGGGAAAGAGAGAATAATAAACGCAAAGGCTTTAAATACCAAGAGTGTGGCATGTTGGTTCTTCAAATTGCCGAAAGATACTGCGATCCTAAGAGAGGGAATGAGTTAGGGAGTTCTGAGAGACAAATTCAGTCAAGTGGGTTAGATCATGGAAGGATTTCTAGGGAAAAAGCTTTAATTGCACTCACCTAAACAAGAAGTATTAGTTCTTTACTAAAATTGTTCAGATAGAACAATAAGGATGCTTCAGTGATGTCGATTGGAAATGTCATGAACAGGAGATGATGGTTGATGAAACATAAGTATCTATGGATTTGAGGATGAGTTCTAGGTCTGGTTCTACTGGTTTCAAGGAGAGACACCCCCCCCCCCCGCCCCCAAATAATACGTTACTGAATCCGCTGTGTAGGTTGTTGTTGTTGTTTTTTTTTTTTTCTGGGAAGAACAGCAGCAATAGCATGTCTACCACCACATATTAATAAACGCAAAGACCAATGATAACCCGAAACGCTTCAGTTGAAAATAGGAATTGGAGAAAATTATATCCTCAAAGGTTAACAAATAGTTCTGTTGGCATAGTACAAATGAGCGAATCAGAAAAGTTACCACGAGTTAAACACAATTTCCTTGCCTGAAATCTCAGGAAGAAAGAAGAGGAATTCTGAAAAACCCTATTGGTATCCCATAAAATTACAAAGTCAAATCGGTGGGCCATCCATGAAAAATGAGGAACCTCATTTCCTACTGCATAGCAGCTTATTGTAGTGGCTCAATGGAAGACTTTCGATTTTATTCTGAAAAAATTCTTAATAATAGCATGAAGCCGGTTCAATGAAAAAAATACCATTTTCTCCTGCATATCTTCTCTTTTATTCTTCTGATTTTGTCGGCATTCATTTTTCTTCTCTCTCTAGATTTCCTTTATTGTCATTATAACTTTTAGCCTTTTCAGTAAAATAATTAGTTCATTTTTATTATTTATTTTTTATTAGTGAAATGCATAAAGCATTGTGCTTTATTTTTTCTGTTTCTTAGAATACATTTTTTTTTTTCCAATGGAAACTCCTAAATGCATAAACATCTGTCCTATATTATTTGCATGAATTTCTAGTCTTTGATTTCAATAACTTAAAAGCACAGGTACCATAAGTAACCAAAAACTCATTTGAAAACTTACGAAAAATTTAAAAATTGTACAAACATCTTTAGTCTTAAAAAATAGTTAATTTTAATTTTTAATCCAGTTTTGCCATCTTCACCAAGGCATTGTCACAAAATTTTAAAATTTAGCATTTATTATTCTAAATTTTGATATTCAAATATGTTACTCGTGTGGGTTAGACATTTTCAAAAACTAATCTCTTTTTATAAAGTTGATGAGCTTTTAAAATCAAAGGCATTTTAAAAAATTCAGATTCAAATTCAAATGTAATGATTCATACTCAAATGTAATTCAAATTTTTGAGTTAAATTTATTTAACATAGTAAAAGATTAAATTTCTTGAAATTTATTTTCTACGCAAATAAGCAAGTTCCAAAAATAATTCCAGCAGTTACTAAACAAAATGGTCATGACACAATGCGTTCATCAACACTCTTTTTTAAAGATGTACCAACAAAAGATTAACACAAAAATAATTGTTAAGCTGCCAGCCACATGCATGTATTGCAAAACAAATCATGCATCAGATAGTCAACCATATGGTTTGATCTATAATTACTAGTAATTACCCCCAAATTGTGCCATAACATCTCCAGCATCTTTCTGACATATTGCTTGGAATCCTTTCACTGACCAGCTCTTTGTATTAAATTGATACAGATAATAAGGGAGTTGTTATTATACTCATTAAATTCAGTATAAATTAAAGTCCTAAAAGATTTCTTATTTGTAATGATGCATCTTTTTTCTATTCCATTTTTAATGTTTTCAAAATTAATAACCACAAGAATCAAAAGAACACAAATATGAAGCTTAGATAAAATAAATAATCTGTTTTGAAACATCTCAGTACATTAATATTCTCCAATGAAAGTGAATTTCCTACCCCTCTTTAGTGAAGAAACTTTAGATCTTGAAAGTTTTGCTGTAACATTTCAATTAAACCTTCTATTTCCACAAAAGAAGATTCAGTGCTACTTTATATACATCAACAATTTTAAAAGACTTATGTTAACCACCACCATTTTCTTCGAATTCACTTAACAATTTTAAACACTAATTTAATATTGTGAACAACTAGCTGTGGTTGTTTCTACATTTCTTTACAATTGCAACATAAAAAATATTTTGTAACAGAAATCTTAGTTCTCAGTTCTATAGTTGAATCAATGAACGGAGCTGATAAGCCATGTGCTATATTTTTAATCAATTGCAGGAATACTAATGAAAGATCAAGAGACCTGCTAAGTGATAAAAGGATTAATTAGTTCATCGGCAGAAAGTCACTTTTTTAATGCTTCTAAGCAAGCTGTCTTTGCAAAGCTTTGAAAATGATCATCAGTATGATTAAAGCAATTTCACTGAGAAACATGTGCTTAATTTCTAGAAAACATACATTTGTTAACTGACCTAATGAGAAGCATGCAAATAATTTTACAAGTAAAATAATAAGGCTGTGCATAGCAAACTACAAAATGGCGATAATTACAATAGGAGAGAATATGTAGACAGATTATCTAATAACTGGAGAAAAATGTTAACAGTAATCTTTAAGCCATCAAAATTGATGTCTAGAGCTTGTGAAATAATGTGGCTTCTTAATTTTGTAAGCAAGAATTAACAATCTTTCTCAAATAAGAAGTTTTTCTATATGACTACAATAGCCATAAAACTTTCATTGGAAAATACAAGGAACACTCTGGGGAAAATATAAAATATTATTTCTGGAAAACAATGCAATTAGATCCATTTAACTGGAAAACTTGGAGGAAATATAATTAGGTGTATATTTATCACTCAGTAATCATAATAATTGCATGATATAAATGATCATCATTTTATTTACATATACAGTGAATCATAACTTATTTCATTATTTCTCTTAACGAATATGCCATATTCGAAATGGCATGTTGCAGGATGAATAATGTCTCCTCCACCCCGAGGTGTGCATATTCTAATCCTCTGAGGTGTGAGATGGTCACCTGCAGCAAAAGGCCTTTGTAGCTCTGAGTATTAAAGATCTTGAGGTAAGGAGGGAAGGCAGGTTGCCCATGTGGGCACCATGTGTCATGTGTCCTTACAAAAAAGAGGCAGTAGTGTTAGATGCACATAGAGAAGCCAGTGCGATGATGGAAGGAAGGAGAGAAAGAAATGGTAAATGATTCAGGGCCATAGGCAAGGCATGAGGGTGTCCTCTAGGATTTGACACAACAAAGGACTGGACGGCCCTCAAGCCTCCAGAAGGAACTAGATCTGCTGACATTTTGTCTTTAGCTCAATCAGTGTTTCTGAATTTAGAAATCATCATCTGGAACTTTAAGTTTCTGACTTCTAGTATCATAAGGTCATAATTTCTACTGAGAACTTAAGGAATGTTTTCTTGTTACTGAACCCTGCCAAACACTTTAAGGTAAAAATCTAAGGTAAATAAACACATAACTAAAAATGATAACCAATAAATTACAGAGGAATAAGGCAAACTTTTCATTCCTATGCCATCATTTAACAAATGTAAGTCATAGAATGTTCCAGGCATGATGTTAGATGGTGGGAATGATACAGTCAGCAAGATTCCTTCCTCAAAGAGCTCAGAGTTCAAAAGAAGGTAAGAATAAAAATCTATTTTGCAGATCAAACCCTTGCCTGAGGTGTCATCAGCAAATGTTTTCCCATATGGTTGGTTCCCTTTTAATTTTGCTGATGTTTTCTTTAGCTGAGCAGAAACTTTTCAGTTTGATGTAGTCCCATTTGTTTATTTGTTCTTTTACTTCCCTTCCCCTTGGAGATATATGAGTGAAAATATTGTTGCCTGGCATATGTGTGATTAAATGTAATACAACAGCAATAAATTAATTTTTAAAAAAAGAATAAAAATGTAATGTTATTTTAGGTACTACTCTGGGAATATGCAGGGCATAAACATAGGTGTCTTTTGCAGGTATTATAACCAATCCCACCATTGCTTTAACATTTCTGTAAGTAATAGCCCGTTAACTCCTCTGTGAACTAAGTTCAAAAGAAGCAGACTCTGACCTTCAGACTTATACAGCTCTGGGATATTTGCCGACCTTCAACCAGTTATCCGAAGAGGCTGTGTTGAATTGAATGTGATGGCCGCAGCTGGAGTACTCTCACTCCCTGGTCTCAGTTTCCCTCCTCCCTTCTCGGGAACACCCCACCCTACACTGAGATGGGAAAGTGTTCTTTTCAACAGCACTCCGCCATCTTCTCAAGCTGCTGGCTTCTGAATAAAACTCCTTTCCTTCCACAGGCATCTGTTTCTTGTTTGTTCATTTTTTTAAAAATAATTTACTGACGTATCGGATTTATCCCATTTTCCCCCACTGCATCCCCCAGTCCCACCCTCCCCATTCCCCCTTCTATAGTCAATCCCACATGTCCATATCCATAGGTCATCCATGTTAGTTCCCTGACTAAACTGTTCCCCTTCTTTGCTTCTTTCTCCCCTTTCCCCCTTTCTATGCACACTGAAAAGCTCCTTCTTGTTTCCATGCCTCTGGTGCTCTTTTGCTTGTCTGTTTTGTTCATTAGTTTCCTGTATTATGTGTATTTGTCTTTCACTGACTGGCTTATCTCACTGAGCATACTACTCTCCAGTTCTATCCATGTTGTCACAAAAGGTAGGAGTTCCTTCTTTCTTTCTGCTGTGTAGTATTCCATTGTGTAAATGTGCCAAAGGTTTTTGATCCATTCATCCCTGAAGGGCACTTAGGCTGTTCCCAGCACTTGGCTATTGTGAATAGCGCTGCAATGAACACAGGGGTGCATAGGTTCTTTTGAATTGGTGTTTCTTGATTATTGACTTTTTGGGAGCTGGCCACAGGCCAACCAAACCTGGGTTTGGTATCAGTGTCAACTAAAAGCATAAAGAACCACTAATCAGCCAGGTAAAAAAGTAAATGGAATTTGAGAGTCATTTAAAGATGTGCCCTGGCTGGTGGCACAGTGGATAAGACACCAGTCTGTGAACCCAAAGGTCACTGGTTCGATTCTCAGCCAGGTTGCAAGCCAGGTCTCCAGCCAGGTCTGTAGCTGGAGGCAGGTGAAAGAAAACCATACATTGATGTCTCTCTCCCCTTCTGCCTCTCTCCCTTCCCCTCTCTCTAAAAATATTAAATAAAATCTTTAAAAATAAATAAATAACGATGTGATAGAAAGCATGTTAGACGATTTTTCCTGTGGTCACGTTTTGTTCAGCATTAGTGTAATTTCTCATTATGTGCCCCCGATTATGAATTCATTAAAGCCAAGGACTCTCTTTAATTCTAGTAATTCTGATCTGTTACATTTAGAATAATTAAATGAGCTTTAAAAAGGAATGTTCTCAGAACCTCCCCTTCAGAGAGTCTGATTTATTAGGTGGGTCTGTCAAAGTGAGAAACTAATTTGGATTGGAAAATTTACGCCATGGTAGTCTAGGATGGATAGACCCCGAGGGGCACAGCCCTCAAGCAAGTGTGAAAGGAAAGTATCGTCTAAGGGAACTGCTTGAGCAGAAGAGATGTTTGTTACCCAGTCGAGTAAACTCTTTCTCAAATACATGCAACTAGATGGGCTTGCAGAAAGTTCCTGAAGCAATGAGTGAAATGACTTCTTTCTTTACTTAATTGCTTAATTTTTAAATGCTGGCTTAAGGTTATGTTTTTATTGATTTTTTTTTTTTTAAGGTAAAGGAAAGGAGAAAGGAAGAGAGAAACATCGATAGGTTGCCTCCCATACAGCCCTGTATCAGGAACCAAATAAACCTGCAATACTTTAGTGTTTGGGACAATGATCCATGTAACTGTGCCACCTGGCCCTGGCACACTTATATCTTGATTAATGGTTTTACCTTCCTAGGCAGGAATTTCCTGGAACTAAATATTATGCCAACTCAAGATACCTCAGTTCTGTCTTTGTTAAGCTATCTGGATATAGGTGGTCTCAGTTCTTATCTCTTGGATAAATTAGATAAAGACTTTAATTACTGTACAAATATAGGTTTTCTTAATGACTGAATCCTCATCACCATTTTTCTTAGCAATACAGTATATTGGTTACATATTTTTTAATCATAGTATTACATTTAAACATTTCTTTCATTTTGCAAATTGCTTGATATGTTGGTTCATTAAGAGTGTGAAAGATTTTCATCTCTCATTTTTCTTAATATATTTCAAGGCTTTATGATGCATTTCTTTGCAATCAGTTTTTGTGTTTCTAAGCACTTTATCATTTTTTTTCTCTGAGAATTTATTATTGATAACATTTTAACATATTTTAATGTTTTCTTTCATTGAATATATATATATTCTTGTCACAGACATTTGAAACATTTTTGGTCATTTTGTTTTTGTATGTATAGTTATATAAATTTTATTTTGATATAATGTTTTTCAGTCTTTGATTACTCATGCTTTATCTTTTCTTTGCCTTTTCAAAAAATCCTTACCTATCTTGATGTAATTTAATTTTTATTATTTATTTCTTTTTAGCTTGGTTTAAAAATATTTTTAAATAAATTAATGTTTCTCATTTATTTGCTCTCTTTTTACAAGTCAGGGATATAATTTTAATATTTATTTTATTAAATGTACCTAAAACTATGTATTTCTCTTCAAACACTCTTTACTTTCATTTCAGAAATTTTAATATATATTAAAGCGTAATCCAGTTTAAGTATTCAAACCTGTATTTGTGATTTTATGTTTAACTTTTGATACACTGAAAAGAGTGCGTACATTTAAATTTCATTGTTCTGTTACTTTTGTTGTTGTCATATTTCTGGGTGTTTGTTTATTTATTTGCTATTAATGTTTTTTAACTCAAGAAGAGAGCCCACACCAAAACCTGAAGAGACCAAACTTTGATCTTAGACAGCTGGACTTCAGAGTTCTGAGAAACTAAATTTCTGTTGTCTAAGCCATCAAACCTCTGGCATATGTTATGGGAGCACAAACAGACTAATATATCAAGATATATTATTTTTGTCAAGAGTTCATTTAATTTCAATGTATTTTACTAATTCATATGCTGAACCTTCTTTCGTCCATCCCTATAGCTAAGTATAACTTGCTTTTTATCTGTCATGATATTTTTAGTACTTATTTCTTCTACAAGTGCTTCTTAATTTGTTTCTTTTGGAAACAAAAAAAAACATATATATTTCTACATCTATTTCACCCTAATTCTTGAATCATTTTGCATCTGAGTAGAGAAATTTCAGCAAAGTGACTACTTTCCTTAATCAGGTAAACTGACATACCTTTTTTTGTTGTTATTATATAATACATGTAGACAGAACTCAGCCTTAGTCTCTGAAATTACTTAAATATCATTTCTCCACCATCTTTTCAGAGTTCATTTCAACATTCTACTAGGCCTATATTGCAGTTGTATCAATTGCTAACCAATATAGTTGCTAATCAATTATTGTGTCTTCCATGCCATTTTATTGTTTCTGAACACATCAATTCCTTGTAGTTATAGGATTGAGATAGAATTTCCTTCAGTCTTTCAAGTGAATGACAGTCTTTACCACCTTCTAGAGACATGCCACATTTTCAAAGTCAAGAATGGACTCCACCCTCTATAACGTTCTCTGGCCTCTTTCTATTGTCACATTCTTCTTCTGTTTCTAAGGGTTATGCAGTTACCTTGGGCCCACCCAGTTAACCTAGAATAGCTTCCCTATTGTAAAATCTGTCACTTTACTTTATTTGCAGTTATTTTTTTCATGTCTTATATAACATGCTCACAGATTCCAAGGATGATGACTGCTGGATACCTTTAGGGGTTATTATACTGCCTATCACAATCTATAATCCAGTGTAGGCTGCCTTGATAATTAATTATACAGTAGAGGGACCATACAACAATTTTTCCTTTGCTGTGGCCTTTAAGATCTTGCATAATGTGACCTTCACTGCTCCCCTGACCTCCCCCTACAGGCATTTTTCCCTTACACTCTGTTCTTTCCAAACAGCAAACATCTGTGTACTTCAGGGTCTTTACACGGCACTTTCCTCTACCTCAAACATTTTCTTTATTTTTGCACAGATAAGCATCCCCATCGTTGTATAATGGTCTTAATGGAAGTGGAATTATCTACCCACTTACTAAATTAACTACTTTCTCCATTCCTTACCATATTATCCCAATTTACTTTATTCACAGATTTATTAGTTTCTAAAATTGACTACTAAAATGAGAATCAATCTAGTGAGTAATGTTTGTCAGGGGAAAAACCCATCAACTACAATGCACATAATTTTTATTGGGATTGAACAAACCAGAACACTATTTGCTACTCTTACAGAAGATAGAATAGTAAAGGGCTTCATGGAAAAAATAAATCCATGTGAGAAAACAAAATACGATATAAAATGTGTTAGATTGGCAATCTATTATAATAAGCATGTAATAAAATAGCCATGCTAATGGAGTTAAGATAGAAGGGATATGAGACTAACAGAATTTCTGCTTTTAAAGACATAATTGGAATAATGGGTTCATATATTCTCTCATATGGTTTTCCTGTAAGCACAAGGAAGTGGAAACTTTTTACTGACACTTCTTTTTATTTTTAGCTGCTTGGTTTTTTCATTAAACCAAATGAATTAGACATGTAAAATTCCAACTTTACAGACTATGATTTCCAACTGAAAATAATTCCTTCCAAACTTGCCTCTTACATGTAAAAGAAATAGATACATTGTGATTAAAATGTTCTAGTCTCCTAAGACTCAGTGGAAAATTTCCTTCAATCTACAACCCCCAAAGGGTCTTTGTTCCTCACACTAGGCCATTTAAAGCATTGAGTAATTTGTTAAAATTATATATAGAATTTATATACATTTACATAGAGGAATATGTCATCCTAGTTCCATAAAGAAGAAAAATAAATGCTAGCCCAACAATATATTATGAATTTACTAACAGTTACTAACAAGTTATTATTATATAAAATAATATTGTTAGCCCCGGCTGGTGGCACAGTGAATAAGTCACCAGCCTGTGAACCCAAAGGTCGTCGGTTCGCTTCCCAGCCAGGGCACATAACCAGGTTGCAAGCCAGGTCTCCAGCCAGGTCTGCAGCTGGAGGTAGGTGAAAGGCAATCACACATTGCTGTTTCTCTCCCTCTCTGCCTCTCCCTAAAAATAATAAATAAAATCTTTTAAAAATAAAATAATAGTGTTAAATGCTATTTTAATAAGTGTTCATAAATGCATTTTAGTATTCATATTCTTTTAACTATTAAAAGAAAATATATCCAATGTTTTTATTTTTTACATCAAATAAGAAAAATTGTTATTGTATAATTTAAATTTCAACTCAAATCTCCACAAAATGATTCTGAGTGTTTGAGGCAATATTTTAAATAAACCAAGCTATCTCTAGTAACTATTCTTGAAGAGAATAGGAATTACTAGCTGAATGATTAATCATTATCAACTACAGTCTCACTTAAGAAAGATAATCCTCTAGTGGTATTGTTTGAATTCGGACTCATATACTTCATAACCAAAAGACTTGGACATTTTTAATACTTTGATTAAATGTAACCACAATCATGATTTGTTTTGATTCACAATATTCTAACATGTAACCTCCTAATATTTTACATTTAATTTTAACAAATAATTTAAAAACACTATTAGAAATATATTTTAATATTAAAATTCAATAAAAAGTTCCTTTAAAATAAGGTGAAAGGCAACCATACACTGATGTCTCTTTCCCTCTCTGCCTCTCTCCTTTTCCCTCTCCCTAAAAACAATAAATAAATAAATCTTAATAAATAAGTAAATTAAATAACATTTTAATATAAAATCTCTGTTATTTAAGTATTTGAGGTTTACTTAAAAAGAGTCACGTAAAATGAAAAACTGTTCAAGAATAGAAAAGACAAATATATGAGACAGGCAACATCTGACAACTAATTAGAAAAAAACGTCCTTTTGTGTCCACGAGATGTTCGCACACCAAGTTTGTAAGTCTGAACAATTTGAACAATGTGAAGCATTAAAAGGGTCACACATCAAAATTTTAAGATATGGTCACTGAAATTTCAAAAGATTCTCTATTGGCATAATCCAATATTTTAAAATACAATAAAACCACCACAACCGAAATGACTGCTTCTGTCACAAAACCTTGTTTAGTAGCCTGGGGTTTCAGTTTGTGTCCCTTGTCTTACAAGGGCCTTCATATTTCCTTGCCCTCTACACTGAGAAGCTCAGAAACCACTAGCTGTCTTCTTATTCTATTTGCCCTAGACAAAAAGACAACTGTCTTCTGTTCATTTACTTATGACCTGTTTACGTTATGCTTTCCATCCTTGATCTCTATGTATTTTAAAATTTTCCAATTTTAATTTCAAATTCTCTATACGTACATATATCTACATACCTGTAAAGTACTCCAACTTCTTTATGAAGCAAATGTTAACTATGACATTTAATATAAGAAAAAAAAAAAGAAATAAAACATATAAATCAATCTAAATTGTGTCTATGCATCTGAAATGTATGCAACCCAAGATTTAAAAATGCATTTTCTGCTAATCATATATAAATATACATGTGTGTATATGTGTATTATATATGTAATATAATATACACATAATATACATAATATATCCATATATGTGTATATGTGTATCTATATATCTCTATGTCTCCCTATCTCTCTCTCTCTCTCTATATATATATATATGTGTGTGTGTGTACATACATATATATATATATATATGTATGTACACACACACACACATAAAATCTTAGACAAACAACAATTGTTTGGGGTTGCCATTACTTTTTAAGTATCTAAAAGAGTTCTGAGACCAAACTTGAGAACAGATACTCTACTGCACATGTCTTGCTTGTGAGTCTTACAAATTTATAAGCTATGTCTTATTCTCCCCATCAGTTTAGGTGTCAGGAATGATATATGTAGTAATTTGTAGTGTAGTAGACCAACATTGATGAGCTGACAGGTGTTAGATATAGGCTACCTTTCTCAAGATGCTGTATTGCATTTGATTAAATTCACATTCCTGCTTTAGCAAGGCATCAGTCTGTACATACAGAAATGAAAAATAAATGCAATGAGAATAAATGGTAATAAATAAATGTTAAGTCTGTGTACCCCACAGCTGTCACTAAAGTGCTGGAGTAAGATTGGTTATAAAAAAATAATTTATAAATATCTGAGCCTCTAATCAGCAATGCCATAGTTACATATTTTACTGCTGATATATGTAAATTAGAACATAATATAGATTATTTTGCAGGCTCCCAATTAAAATCACTGACATACTTCTTCCTGTAAGAGTTCACTCTGAAAAAAGCAGAATGTGGGAGGCACTCAGAACAATTTGAGCTTATTATGAACCAGTGTTCCCCTGCTGCCTTCAGCTGGTGCCTTCTGAGCCCAGAGCCCCATCTCCTTTTCCAGGTAACGGTGTGAGGGACAATTCTTGTTATAAGAAAATGAAAGGCTTTAATCTCCTAGAGCCCTTGTTCCAGAAACTTCTCTCTTGTATCTGTACACTGCTCATTGTGCTGAGAGCTCCTTTACATCGTGTACATGAGACTGGGATTGTAAGCTGCTTACTGATATCTCCCAGACTAATACATTCAATCTTGTAGTTCTTTACAGTGTGATGTGGTCATTGATTACCCAATGGCCAGACAGACCACAAAGAATAGAGTTAGGATTATTCACTTAGTATAAAAATAGTTTAATGTTTAAATGGATATGAAACACAGACTTTTTGAGTTTTGCCTCAACAGTTAGGTGTAGATTCCATGGTGACTGAGTACAATTAATATTTTTATGTTATGTTATTAGTATTGAATGATTTTTAAAGTTTTAAGTTTTATGATAGATTTATTTACTTTTTTTGGAATTCTTCATTTTCCATGGTTTTGTCTTAACATAGGTGGTGAGCATGTGAATAAAATATATTTTAATTGGTATTGGTACATACATATACACATATATAAAGAAAGAGAAAGAGAGAGGGAGAGAGAAGGATCAAGCTAGTTAGTTAGTTAGTTAGAAAAATAATGGCCTACCTTCAACTTTAGATAAATCTCTCTGAAGTTTTCACTAGCTTTATTTTTTTTTAAGATTTTGAATTTATCTTTTTATTTTTAGAGAGAGGGGAAGGGAGGGAGAAAAAGGGAGAGAAACATCAATGTATGATTGCCTCTCTCATGTCTCCAACTGGAGACTTGGCCTGCAACCCAGGCATGTGCCCTGCCTGGGAATTGAACCCCTGACCCTTTGGATGGCTTACAATCCACTGAGCCACACCAAAAGGCCCAGGTATGTTGGAGAGGCATCTTGACTCAGAGGAAAAAGTAAGTCTCTAGGCCTGAAATGCACTCAGCCAGTGGTCAATTACAGAAGCACAACCCAAATAACACCAGGATAATTAAAATTTTACAGAGCTTTAGATATCTTTTGAAGGTGACCCCAAGTCCTGTATGTCAAGCAATAGGAGATATTTTCACTAGGTGAGGAGATAGCCAGTTTATCCATAGCCTCCTTAGTGCACAGAGGAACAGGCAAAAGTCATGATGTGGGAGAACAGAGGAAGCAAAGGATGACTCTACCATTTGTCTATCAAGATATGGGATTGATATTTATTACTACCTATCTTTTTTTTACACTTCTACATTTTATTTACTTTTTCTTTTTTTTAAGATTTTATTTATTATTTTTAGAGAGACAGGGAGGGAGAGAGGGAGAGAAGCATCAATATGTGGTTGCCTTTCACCCGCCTCCAGCTACAGAGCTGGCTGGAAACCTGGTTTGCAACCTGGTTATGTGCCCTGGCTGGGGAATCGAACCAGTGACCTTTGGGTTCGCAGGCCAGTGCTTTATCCACTGTGCCACCAGCCAGGGCCTCATTACTATCTATTTTTAAAGTCTCCTTTTGTCCTATTGATTAAGAGACTAGTCTATTCCATAAATTTACCAGAAAATGTAAATATATAAGTATAATTTTTTTTTACCGATAAGATAAAATGAGAGGACAGGCAGAGAGGGAACAATGAGAAGAAAAATCAGTCATAAAAACAATGAAAGAAAGAAAAATGCAGTAGAACTGGACTTCATTGGCTTAATCTTGAGATATGAACTTATCTCAAGAGTATACATTTTATGTGACAAAATGAATTTACAGATGGATATGCTCATTTAAACTACTTTTGTTAAAGAAAAAAAATGGGCAAAAGTGACAGCAAAAGTGACCATAACATAAGGGAAAATGTGTTGAAATTAAAGAGGGTATTATTTATTTTTAATGATACTACTAGTAACAAATATAAATGGTTAACCATACCTGAAATCCGCAGCATATTATGCCATTTGTTCTATTGTCACCGCTAATATACAATTTGAGCATGTATGCAGAGAGAGAGAACATACATGTTTAATAACATTCTGATCTTGGCTGATAGTATCTTTCCCAGCAGGAATCTTCCTTCACTCGCCACATGAGCTCCCTGCTCACATGGAATTGCTGTGTCACAGGCCCCAGCAGGAAGGCAGGGGAGTTGGGAGGTCTCACTTCCCCTCAGCAGGAATCAACGTTACACTACTTCCCACTGCTTCCAGTTGTGTCCTTGATACTTCTCTGCAGGCTGCCTGTGGCATGTCTCCTCTCATCTTTCTGTGGTGTTACCCTGTTACCATTCCCTCCCCACACCCAAAGCAGATCAAGTATTTCAAGGGTTCCTTTGACACCACCAGTAGAAAGCAAGACAGAGGTAGTGCTTTACCTTTATTCATAAATAAACACTCGCATACCTCTTGCATTAGAAATTATGGCATTGTGATAAAATCCTCAAAGGGATATAATGAAAGCAAGATAAACTTCGCCATTTTATCTCTGACCATTCCCAACACTATCAGTTTTACTTCTTCATTTTGTTTGGCACATGGCATTTTTAGGAGGTTGTTGTAGATAATCAGAGTAGGAAAAGAATGTAATAAGTATCTCCTGGAGCAGTTGGGTGCCAGACTTCTGGGCTCTAGTTCATCTTGGTATCTGGCCATCCTGCCATTATGTATACAATATGCATGTGAGTGTGAAAAATGAGTGTCTATCCAGGAAATAACACTTCACTCATCTCTCTCTTCCTTTACAAGATAAAATTGTCAATATGCCAGGCCCTCTATACTGAGATAGCTTCTGTTTGTGTTAAAATGTAAGCTATGTGACCTTTGACAAGTGACTTAATTTCTTATTTTCTCAATTTTACCATTTTTCAAATTTAGCAAATAAGAATAATGATCATCATAGTAACACCTAATTACTAACAGGAAGATTGCAGTAACACTTTAATAATTTAACTTAAATTTCTGACAAGTGGCTAGTGCCCCAGAAATGATACATTGTGCTCACTGTATCCTTTTCCTCTGCTTATAGTATCAACATATGAGGTCTATCTGGGAAAAGTCCAGCCATTGTTAACATAATGAGAATGGTTTGCAGGACATCAATATAATTTGGCAGCCAAGGAGAGTGGACTGGAATGCACATGTGTGAGCAATGATGACTTCTCTATGTGAGTCAGTGGAAGCAGTAGACACCTTTGAGTGACCATGTGTACTGTGTGGTCGTTGCATTCAAAATGACTGAGTGAATAAAGCAACAAATCTGCATCAAGTTTAGTGATAAGCTTGAACATTCAGAAACTATTTGGGTGATTAGAGGGCTACAGCTATGGGCAATTGGTGGTTGGCAGCTTCATCACCACAATGCACTCACACATGAGGTCTCATGAAAAGTTTTTTTGAGAGATATCAAATCACCCAGGTGTCTCAGCTCCCGTTCAGCCCAGATTTGGTGCCTTGCAATCTGGCTTTTCCCAAAACTGAAGTCACCTTTGAAAGGGAAGAGATTTCAGACCATTGACAAGATTCAGGAAGATCAACGAGGCAGCTGATGGCAATTGGGAGAACTGTGTGAGGTCCCAAGGTGCCTACTTGGAAGGGGACTGAGGTGTCACTGTTCCTATGTACAATGCTTCTTGTATCCTGTATTTTCTTCAATAAATGTCTCCATTTTTCATATTACATGGCTGGATACATTCTGGACAGACCTTGTATATCTACATTCTAGCCATTCTTTCTCCTTACACCAGCATCCTTGTTTTCTACTTTACTCAATACACAGTCTCCTTAAAGTAACTCTACATTCTATATTTTTAACTCTGGCTCTTCCTCATAAATATGTTCCAACTCTTTGAAGTGTCTGCTAAGGCACATTCTCTGTGATCCCAAGGGCAAATCACGTTGCCTGCTGAGATGACCAGCCAGGAGGCGCCTTCCCTTTCAGAGCCAGGAGAGAGGTTGAGTTTTCCAGACTATAGTTTAAGATTGCATGTAAGATTCCACCTGAGAACTATAACGTGCGCTGACTCCCTGACATGCACGTACACCAATGTGAAACTCTCCCACCCCACCTGGTCACCCAAAAAACAAAACAACAAAACAACAACAATCAAGATGTAGTTTGGAACAAAGAAAACCACACAGTCGGATCAACTGGGCTGATGGCTAAGCCGTGGGCTGTTCTCCATGTCACCAGGAGTCTTGAGTTACAGATAAAATCATTTCTGCAGGATTGCCAACGACATGAGCTGCACAGAGGCGACTTCAAAAGCGGCTAAGCGTGGAGAGAAGGAAAAGAGGTGGTGAAAGAGGAGTTCAAGTCCAGCTAAGCTTATGAAATAGAAAAAAGTAAAATGAAAATAAATAAGTGAATAAAACTTAATCAAATAAATCCATCTTCAGGGGAATTTATCCCAGGTGAAATAAAAGTCATTGAATAATTTATGCTCATGAAAATGAGCAGAAATAATTGCATGTAGACATGTAGGAAGCTAGAGAAACAATGCCCCATCTCAAAATTATTTTTAGGGAAGAAACCTGTAAAAATTTTTCCTCCCTCACAGATTTCAAGCTCCCGCATCAGATAAAATGCAACAGCTTTAGAAACAGCCTTTATCTCCCTTCTAGTTCCTTTGCTCTTCTGATTGAACATGAACTGATTGATACTTTGCTACCAAAAATGCTTCCCACAAAACGGAGCCTTGGTGAAGAAGTACTGTGAATTGATTCTTAGTTATCTAGAGTTGTTTTTCTAATCTGACTAGATTTAGCGGTGTTGTTGACCCTATTTCTAGTACTAAAGGGATATGCAGTGGCAATAACATGCAGATAAACATGCAAGCGTATTAAATGATAAAATATCATTGCCTTGCTGCCCTGCTGGGCTCTGGTGGTGAGTGAGTTAGTCCCCAATCAGGGACACTGCCACTGGGGTGCATGGCAATGGCTCCATTTCCATAAATATTGATACTGTCACATAAACACGTGGACTCCTCATATCAGTGAATCAGCTGGGAAGAAAGGAGGTTATTGTATTGGTGATTGATTTTGATAACTAAGGAAGAATTAGGGTTGCTACTTACTCAGTGGGGCTCATGAAGACTGTGTTTGGTGTGTAGGAGACCTTTTAAGAGTGTTAGTATTCCTACATCCTGGGAATAAAGTCAACAGAAAACTACACTATAACTCAAGTAGAGTGTGGCTCATGCATCCCAGCTTGCAAAAGGCCACGGTCAGCTGAGGTGCCTTCTCAAGACGAAGATACATAGAATGGATGGTGAGAGAGGGTAGTCATAAATACGAGCCATAACTATATAGAACAGTTTCAAAAACTGAAACTGCGCTCTTTATCAGTAATTTGTTCTTATTTTGATATGAATACTTTGCTTATGGAGGGTTGGCCGGTCAGCCATGGACTAACAAAAGGCCACAAGAGAAATTGCAATGGAGGGGTTTAGTGCTCACAGGTTCTGGGGAAATGACATGGTAAATTCAAGAGATCACTCACTCAGGGAGATCAAGGCAGGGCCCAAGCCAAGCAAAAGACAAGACCCAGGAAAAACACCTTTATTAGGGGTTGTGGGTGCAGTGTTTTGGGGTCCCCAGGCTAAGGCTGGATAGAACTATTCAAACCAAGAAGAGCGGATTTCTCATAAGTTACATGAGGGTCTTTTCTAAGGGGCATGCAAAGGGAAGGCCCTGAGAAGCGGGGGTGGGGGTTGAGCGCAAGGGCTGTTGGGAAAGTCGTTTCAGGAATTTATGTTTAGCTGTGACTTTGTGGGCTGCAGTCTAGGGCACATGCGAGCCTGAGGGGAATGACATCAGATAAAGTGCTGACCCATCACTTGGTCAAACAAATTCATACTGAGGTGCAGACACCACGGAGTAACTTGGATAAATGCTCAGCAGGGAGTACGTATAAGAATTTCTCCCCAAACTTTCCCGCCAACTACAATAAAGCGTGTTTATGAGTTAATTTTATATATCAGCATTTAAACTGTAGAGCGATGAGATTCAGGTGGGAAAATAATGAATACCAGCTAAAGGCAGTGAGAAGAGCTTCAGCATCTTCTTTTGGGGAAAGAGCAGACTGGTCTTCGGTTGCATGTGAGACCGGTGCCTCGGGTCTGGTGGTCATAACTCCATTATTATTTTATGTAGTAGCTGCACATGGTTTTAGGTGTCCTGTTTGCGTGCTAGGTTTATGAGTTGTACTGTGGTGGCTTTATTACGCATCATGTGGCTTTGCTAAACTCTATTTCCCAAAATGTCCTTCCCTATATATTCTGGTTACCACAGGCTACACGAGATATCAGCTAGCTCACCTCGTTAGCAACCGGGAAGCAGCGTGCCGCAAAGATAGTGTAGTTTCTTCAACTCTTGAGCAAGGGTGCAGATTTAGGGCCAGGGTGAAGTTTGCCAGCTTTTTCTGCAGGCCCCCTGACATCATAAAAGCTGGAGTTGGTGAAAGACCAATGCAGATAGTTTCCAGTTTATTGGCAGGTCTTTGCCATGTGTTCTTGCTCTTCCCCCACTTTATAGCCAGCTTCTCTTTTTGACTTCTTGCCCTTTCGACTTCAAAGTTCAACATCAAATGAAAAGATACAAGACGTACAGTCTTTTCACCCATTTTTTTGCCACACTGCATAGAAACATTCTGCTTCCCTGACAGAATGCTGACTGATATACAGTTCTACGAGATATTAAGCCTTATTATAAAACTTTCACACCTTAAATAATAATTTGTTGGCATATGAATAGACATTGGTACATAATAGAAAATTTAGATGTGGACTTATTTTACAGTAAAATTTAATATGGGTTAAAACTGGCATTTCCACTTCGAGAAAACATGTTAACCTAAAACCATATGATGTTAAAATAACTAGGCAACTATTTGGGAAAATATATAAATTTGGATCCATGTGTCTCTCTTAGGTACAAGACTAAATTCAAAATGGATTCGGAACCTAAATTCTAAAACAGGAATTATACAACTACTGGGAAAAGAAAGCATGCCATCTTTCACTAAGTGATTTTATCATAATATCTCAGAAATAGGATAAAACTTTCTAGCTCTGTGAAAATCAGAGTCTGGGAAAAAATGTTTAAGTAAGTGCAACTAGTTATTACAAACCACTTATTCTCTGTGTGAATGTGAGCAAGTATGATTTCCCATATATAAATGATTACTATTATGTCTAATATATGTTATAAATATGAAATACATGATTACATGTCAAATAATTATTGGCATAAAACACGGCCACAGAAAGAACAAAAATGTGTTACTGGTATTTTGATTGTGATTATTATCGATAGCAGGGATAATAGCAACATGAGCATTAGCATGAGTACAAATACCAGTGATTGATTATATTATTGGAGGTTTTACACAATTTTATCTAAAGAAGACTTGAGTGAGACTGTGAATATGTCCATGGAAAAAAAATAAGGCTTAGAAACATGACTGTGAAATATAGAAACATTTCTGAGTTAAAATATGAGTTCTACCTGATTAGACTGGATGGCCTGGGAAATAAAATCAAAAGATTTAAAAGAAGCTGTGATAACACTTTGAAAGACACATTGAGCAGTTTTTATGAAAAGTAGTTAATTAAAATCACTCTTCATGGAAGATGCAACATTTAAAAAGCATTATTAAAATTCTCTAGTAATAGCTCAGACACTAATTAAAACATGCAACATAAAAATCACTTTTGCATTTAACTCTCCTGTTTAAAAGAAGCCAAACATAATTCTCCTCTACTAATTACACAAGTTTCATACACCCATAACAAAACAAATTAATAGGCTTTACTGCTTTTTTTCTAGCCTAACTATATGCTTACAAATTTGAAATCATTGCGCTAAATCTCAACAATCTTTAATGAAGATATACTCATAGGAAGCTGTCCTCCATGTTATAAAATCCTGTCAAAGACTGATACATGAAACTCTGCTATTAAACATGATTGTACAGCTATAGTTTGTGTTTCCTAAACATATCTATTACAGGAAAAAAAATAAACATGCCTTATTTGTTAAAATAATTTACAGATTAGATAAAATTTAGTTAGGAGCCATAAAGAAATATGGAAAAATGGCATTCTGAATAAGATCAATATCTAGGTAAGCAAATATTCTGATGCTAAAATGAAGCACACGCTATAGGGTAGCTTTAGCAAATGTGTTTTCCTTGGATTTTTATTATTTATACCTTTAAAAAAGAAAGACATGTATCCTAAGACTCCTGAGTCAGCAATTCAATAGAATTCATATACTCCTGTATTCATAGCAGCACTATTTACAACAACTTAAGTGTCCATCAGTAAATGAGTGGATCAAAAAAAATGAGGTACATTTACACAATGGAATCCTATGCAGCAGAAACAAAGAAGGAACTCCTATCTTTTGTGACAGCATGGATGGAACTGAAAAATACTGCTAAGTGAAATAAGCTTCTTGGTAAAAGACAAATGCCATATGATTCACTATAAAAGGAATGGCATGAACAAAATAAACTAATGAACAAAATAGAACCTCAGGTATAGAAACTATGGAACAGACTGAAAGTGACTAGAGGGTGGGGGAGGGGTATAATGGTGGGAAGAAGGGGAAGGGACTAGACAAGAAACATGTATGAATGACCCAGAAACAAGGACAACAGTGTGGGAATTGACTGTGGGAGCAGGGGCAGAATGGGCAGAGGCAGTCAAAGGGGAAAAATTGGGGCATTAACCGAATAACAATAAAAACGATTTGAAAAAGAAAGGCATGTAATTTACTAGAGCATGAAGTGTTAATGTTTATTCTCTGGAGGTATAATTTATATAAAATAGGAAACATTTCTGTGCATCATAGAAAACTCATAAAAAAGGCTAGTTGGTAGGTTCAGGTATTTGTTGGGTCAGGATAGACCTGAATTCTTATACTGGGAACTCTCTCTCTCTCTCTCTCTTTCTCTCTCTCTCTCTCTCTCTCTCTCTCTCTCTCTCTCTCTCAGAATTAGCGTTTCTGTGGAAATATCTAGAATTGATATGCAAGCTCTTTATGGTACTGGTTTAGGGGAGCCCACTTCCCTTGTGCCTGGGGACTTTGAGAACCATGTGAAGGTGTAGTTTTTTTTCCCTGATGGAGGAAGACTTTTCTTCTCCCAGTAGGCAATTAAGTTAGGTGCATTCCTGCCTCTCAACAATGGAGAAAACTAGAGCCAAATAGATAGATCACTGTCCAGGAAAATGACGGTGAGTGTCTGAGTGATTTTCGGATAATCATGCCTCTTATCTCTCCCCCCATTGTCTATCCCAATCACCCCTGGCCTACACTGTGTGCCCTTTGCAAAACAGTGCAATGATTTCTCTTATGCTATTTGTTGTACAGGACAAACTCTATTCTTCTGTTGCTCTTGAGATTTCTGTATGCACTAAAAAGCAGTGATTCTCCCAAAGCAAGGAAACAAGCATGAGGGTAGACTGGTGTATAAAATTTTAAAGAAATATTTTATTCATTATTTTCAGAGAGAAGAGTGGGGAGGGAGGTAGAAAGGGAAAGAAACATTCATTTATGGTTGCCTTTCACCTGCCTCCAGCTAAGAACCTGGCGGGAGACCCGGTTTGCAACCTGGTTATGTGCTCTGATTGGGGATTGAACCAGTAACTCTTGGGTTCACAGGCTACCAGCAATCCATTGAGACAAAAAATAAGAATATTAACATGTTTAAAAATAGAATTTGAGTTCAGTTAGATAATGAAAGCAAAAATTATTGATATAATTATATTGATTATGAATTGAGTATCAGTCAAGAGGAAAGTTAATGCATCTTGTGACTTATTTTCAAATGTAAAAACATGCATATTGTGTTGTTATTCCAAATGATGTTTCTATTTTTCAGAGTTTATTTGTACATTTCTTTTAGGAATGACAAGTACTGTTTAATTTTCAAATGTTATATTCAACTTATCTCTTAATATTTTAGTCTTTAAATATTATAATTTTACTATATCTTTTCCAAATGTACATCTCATTCTCTACAGTTTGATTTATTTTTCTTATCCCCTAATAAGCAGAAGCTCTATCAATTAAGATTTATATCTTATTATCCAAAGTGAGAAATAAAAGGCTTTGCTTTTCTGTAACATCCAAACATCTCCAAATGTTTTATGTCAGATGAAAGCCATACTATAATACCTTACTAAATATAGAACATCCATTTAATTATAATCACTTCTCTTGGAAAATATTTCCCCCGGCATTAAAAATATAAACAAAGCAGAAACTAAAACATCTATGAGTTTTCATTTCAATTCATAAACCTGAAAACAGTATGTCACCTCTTTCATTTATATGAATTTAAAACAAATACAATTTAATTAACATGTTATTTCAATTTAAAATATACATGTTATTTCAATTTAAATTATTGTATCATATTTTATGCCTATAATTTAAAAAATTATTACCCAAAGGTCGCAGGTTCGATTCCCCAGCCAGGGCACATAGCCAGGTTGCAAACCAGGTCTCCAGTCAGGTCTGTGGCTGGAGGCCAGTGAAATGCAACCATACATTGATGCTCTCTCCCTCTCTGCCTCTCTCCCCCTCTTTCTAAAAATAATGAAATAAAATCTTTAAAAAATAAAAAATAAAAATAAATAAATAAAAAATTATTTATTTTGGATTTATAGGCTTTAATTTTTCCTAATATCTTCCTAATATATCCTAGGTATTTTAATAAAAATATAAAAACCATATCTAATATGCAGCTGCAGAAATGTTTTTTACTGGTTTATTTTAGGACACATGTACAGTCTATATTATATTGTCTCCTCTAAGTTAAATATCTATTGATCTTATGGAAACATCAATTATACAATTACAATTTTAGAAAAATACAGAATATGATGGTTAAACTGGTGAAACTATTTAGTATTTCTTTAGGTCATCTTACCATGAGTTGATGATTGCTTTACATACAGAATTGATAGTAATTTCGGACAATCTTTCAGACTTGCTCTGAATCCAGAAGAGCTATTTTTGCTGTTTTATTCTCCCAGTTCTTCCGTTAAAATGACTGGCTCACATTCTAGCTTGTTGTCCCCATGGATCGACCAGACTCTGCATTGCTTGTCACCAGTTTCCACTGTTTTTGAGAACATCCTTAGGTGGGAACGTCCCGCACTGGGTCTCAAATACTGTAAGGCCACCTGGGGAGAGCTTCAGGACCTGTCTGCTGCGATGGCCTGCCTCACCTCCTAGGCCCAGGAGTTGGACAGAGTAGAAATGCTGCCTCCCCTGGGGCAGATACTGCTGTCATTGATCTCATTCTGTCAGAAGAGCAAGTGTTGTAATTCCTCACTTAGAATGTGGCTTCCAACACAGAGTGTCTAAGGGGTGGGGTGGAGGGGTGTGGTTCATGGCTGAAATACCACAGACTCTTAGTTTTAGTAGATTTAGTAGATTTTCTTCAATAGATGCTTCTTGATGTGTTGTATACCCTTAGGCCAATTTAGAGAGGTTTTAAAATGCTATTTATTTGTTTAATTTTTCCCGGTTATAGTTGTTTCATTGAGACAAAGGCATGCAGAGGTTTGCCAGCTAGAACTCATCTGCCCCAAAGATTCTTTTGAGAACATGTTTTAAGTAAGTTTCAGAACTGAGATAACTAACTGAGATAAAACGAAGGAGACTGGAAGCACACGGGAGGCAGAGTCAATAGAAGAAGCAAAATTTTAAAAGTTTGTGAATGCAGGTCATAGTGGAGGAAGGAAAAGCAGCTAGTCCAGTTTTGTAGCAACAGGAGATATGTAGGAGAGTGTTGAAAGAAAAGGTCAAGAGTAATGTTGGAATCATAGTTTCTACGGAGGAGCATAGAGAGATATACAATTAATTTTGTAGGCAATGAGGTACCATTAATCACTTTAACATAATAGTTTAACAGTTTATCAGGCAACATATTTATAACTCCCATAAAAGGTAGAAAAATGAATAAACTATTATATTGAAATATTAACATATATAAATATATGTATATGTACATACACAAGTATAATTATGTGTTTTATGAATACACAATGGCTATAAAAAAAACCACCTTCATTAAAGCAGGTTGAGAATTTCATTGTTATTTGAAGTTTGAAATGAAGAAGTTTATGAACTTAAAACTCAAAGGGAGCTCATCTGCATGATATACATTAAGTTCCCCAGTGAAAAAGAACAGCATTCATTTTTTAAAATATTTATCTCATTCACAGGTCTCCTTCAACACATCTGGGTGGAGTGTGTGCATGTGTAGTAAGGGTCATATGGTTAAAATTACCCCTGTGTGTGTCACATTAGACCAGGAGTAGAAAAGTCCGTTCCTGCACTATCAATATATTCCTCTCAGTGCCTTTCAGCTCTCAATAGGGAAGTCTCTAAAAAATTAAGATGTTTGGCTTCGACTGTCACTTCAGCATTGTGAACTGATGCTGAATGAGTAACTGCAGGGTATAGATAGCCAGTCTTTAGAAGGTCATAAAGGAATAACTTTTCTCCATAGTAAGACATTATTAACAATTAGAGGCACCTAAATATAAGTAGCACATAACAGTAATTTAACACCATGGTTGAGAGGAATGGAAATATTCTAAACATAATTCTTTATTTTTTTTAAAAAAGATTGTATTTATTACTATTTTTAGAGAGAGGGGAAAGGAGAGAGGCAGAGAGGGAGAGAGACATCAATGTGTGGTTGCCTTTCACCTGCCTCCAACTGCAGACCTAGCTGGAGACCTGGCTTGCAACCTGGTTATTTGCCCTGACTGGGAATTGAACCAGCAACCTTTGGGTTTGCAGGCTTGTGCCTTATCCACTGTGCCAGGGGCTAATTCTTTATTCTGTTCACACTCTTTTTGACTTTGCTCTCCCATGTGAGGAATGATGACATCCCTTTTGGTGAAAATGTAATGACTTCATGTGAAAACATAGGAAAAAAGAACAAATGAAAGGCCAGGTTGTTGCTGCACTGTCACAGCTGTCTCCTTACTGTCGTTGCTGACAGCCAGAATTGAAAATGTGCGGGGCATCCTCAGCACCTGATGTTCTGTAGATACTGCATGTCAAAGGCAGAGATGCTGTGACAGGTTAGGAGATTATGGCAAGGAAAATAGCAGGGTACACGAACAGTGTAGGCCAAGGCCACTTGTCTATTGCCAGGAAAATTGAGAAAACAGAGTATAAGTTTAATCCTGTCCCCTCTGTTAATACAGAAGAGTCTACAAATCTCTCCAACAGACTGATACTTCATGAAGAAAGAAAGCACTTTCAAAGCATGAGAAAAGTGAGCTCATTGTAAACTGACTCCAAAAATAAAACAAAACAAAAACAAACAAAAATGCCCCAGGGAGGTCTTTGTTGAACATGAGTGGCCCTAGACATATAAAGGAATAAACTAAACATAATCTTTTCATTGAGGTCTACTCAGATTGCACATTAATTCATTTTGTTTTATTTACTTGAACAAAAACGTAAGATATTTTAATTTTTTCTGTGGTTCTTGAATTTTGATTAAAGACGTAATAAAATGAATCTGCTTAGTAAGCATATTGTGTTCTGACTTTGTATTTCTTCATTGGGAAGTCTTGAACAGCCACTGGAAACCTCATCTGCCATTTTTTTCTTTGTTTACCTTGCCTGGGGAAATACATCTGATAAAATAATACTACAAGCAATGTCTGAGGTTTTGTTGCCTATATTTTCTTCTATCATTTTTATGGCGTTGGGTGTAACATTTAAGCCTTTGATCCATTTTGAATTTATTCTTGTGTGTGGTGTAAGAGGCTGGTCTAGTTTTATTTTTCTGCATATATCTGTCTAATATTCCCAACACAACTTATTGAATAAACTGTATTTAGCCCATTATATGTGCTTGATTCCTCTGTTGAATATTAATTGACTATAAAGATGTGAGTTTATTTCTGGGCTTTCTATTCAATTCCATTGATCTATGTGTCTGTTTCTATGCCAGCACCAGACTGTTCAGATTACTATGGCCTTGTAGTATAGTTTGGTATTAGATGGTGTGATTGATCCAACTTTGCTCTTCATTCTCAGAATCACTATTGCTTGTTTCCATATAAATTTTTTAAAGTATTTGTTCTAGTTCTGGAAAATACACAAAAGAAAAAACAAGCAAATGGGCTACATCCAACTGAAAAGTTTTTGCACAGCAAAGGAACTCATCGACAAAATAAAAAGACAACCCACAGAATGGGAGAACATATTCCCAATACATTTGATAAGGGTTAATATCCAAAACTTTTAAATAACTTACAAAAAAAAAAACAAAACAGTTAAAAATGAGCAAAAGATCTGAATAGAGACTTTTCCAAAGAGGAAAACAGATGGTCAATAGACATATGAAAAGATGATTACCATCACCAATATCAGAGAGAAGCAATATAACACCACAATGAGATATCATCTCACACATGTTACAATGGTCATCATCAATAAATCAACAAAAAGGTACTGGGGAGGACTTGGAGAAAGGGGAACTCTTTTGCTCTATTGGGGGGGATACAGATTGGTGTAGCCACTGCGGAGAGCAGTATAGAGGTATCTCAAAAATAATATATTTTTATAGAGTTTATTTATTTTTAGAGAGAGGGGAAGAGAGAGAGGCAGAGAGGGAGAGAGACATCAATGTATGGTTGCCTTACACCTGCCTCCAGCTACAAACCTGGCTGGAGACCTGGCTTGCAACCTGGTTATGAGCCCTGGCTGGGAATTGAACCTGCGACTTTTGCATTTGCAGGCTGGTGCCTTATCCACTGTGCCACCAGCCAGGGCTTATCTCAAAAATTTTAAAATGGATCTACCTTTAGATTCAGCTATCCCACTACTGAGAATATATCTGAAGGAACCCTAAGCATTAATTTGAAAGAACATAAGTACCCTTATGTTCATTGCAGCATATTTACAATTACCAAGATATGGAACCAGCCTAAGTGTCCATAAGTAAGTGAGTGGATAAAACAACGGAATATCACTTGGCTGTTAAAAAAGAAAAAGAAAATTTTACCCTTTGCAACAATATGGATGGACCTATGGAACTTTATGTTAAGTGAAGTAAACCAGTCAGAGAAAGGCAAAAAAACAGGTGATTTCACTCACATGTGGAATCTAATGAACAAACTGAATTAAGAGGCAAAATAAAGACAGATTCAAAGATGGAAAGCAGGGTGACAATGAAGCAGGTGGGAGAGTTCAGAGGGTGCAGGTACTTAACAAAAGGAAAAAGGACGCATGGACAACAGTGTGGTGATTTCAGGGAGGAGTTGCCATTATTCACACGTGCACATTCCAGTCCACTCTCCTGGGCTGCCACGTGACATCAATGTCATACAAACCATTCCATTATATTAACAATGGCTCATAGATAGTGGTACATGTGGTTTGAAAATACTTTCTCCCACTCTGCAGCTTGTCTTTACATCTTCTTACTAGCCTCTTTCAGGGAGCTAAAATTTAAATTTTGATCCAGACCAACTTATCACTTTTTCTTTTTATGGGTAGTGTTTCTTGTGTCAAGTCTACAATCTTCACTTACCTCTAGATGTTTCTCCTACATTGGTTTTTAAAACATTTATAATGTATGTTTTGCATTTAAATTAGTGATCCATATTGAGTTAATATTTTGTTTAAGGCCTGAGACTTAGACTTTTAATTGTATTAATTGGTTAATAGATTGAGGAAATTTTGTCTCTAGATTATTTGGTACATATTGCTACGTCTTCTAAATGGATTGGCCCTTTAATCAATATGCACTTTTTTTTTTTTTGTCTCTGGTAATTTTATTGCTCTGATGTCTACTGTATCTAATATAATATAACAACTTCTAATTTACTTCAAATTTTTGTGATATGTTTTTCATGGTTATATTTCAAACTGCTTATATCACTATTTTGAAGTGAGCTTCTGCTGGTAGACAACATATAGATGGGTCACGGTTCTTAATTTCCTCTGCTGATTTGTCTTAATTGTTGTGTAAACACCAAGAAATTTAACAATCTGTCAGGAGTGAAGTCTACAACTTCATTTTTCTGCTTTTTGTTTGTTCTTTCTATGTATTTTTTCCCTTTTCCTTGTCCTGCCTTCCTGTGGGTTACTAAACATGTTTAGGATTTAATTTTGCTTAGTTACAGTATTTTCTGTGATTATTCTAGGTGTGACTTATACATTGATAACATGACTTACCTCTGGTGTCATGTTATCAATGTATAGAAATGTTATTTCACTTATACCTCTTCTGATCTCTCCTCCACTTTAGAATATAATCATCTTGAATTTTACCTATATACATTTAGAACTGCATCACACAGTGTTAAAATTTTACTTCAACTGTCAAACATAATTTAGAACCTTAAGTAAAAGAAATTGTATTGTACTCATCCACATTTTTTATTACCATGTTCTGACATCTCCATGTACCTTAATAAAAACCATAGCAATAATAATTATCTTTCTTTTTAGAGAGCTTCTTCCTTAAGTCACTCTTTTAGGGTAGACCTGCTGATGATACATTCTTCATATGAAGATACAGAGATTTTTCTCTTCATTTCTGGAGTACATTTTTGTTGAGTATAACATCTTGGGACAACAATTCTTACTCTTCAGCTCTTGAAAAACTTTGCTCCTGTTCCATTTGGCTTTCTTGATTACTAATGAGGAATCTGCTGTCATTTAAATTGTTATATATATATATATATATATATATATATAAATATATGTCACTTTTTCCCTCTATATATGTCATTTTGCACTAGCTGCTTTCCAGATGTTTTTCTTGCCTGTAAATGTCAAAAGTTTGACTAAAATGAGTCTTGATAAAGTTTATTTGGTTTTCATGTTTGCAACTCTCTTAGTTTCTTGAATATGCATGCTTATATCATTTCCAAATATGGAAAATTTTCAGTCATAATTTCCTCAAGTACTTTTTAAACTTGACCCTTTTCTCTTTCCTTTCATGGATTCCAATAACATGAATGTTAGGTCTTTTGTTATATGCTCATAGATTCCTGAGGCTCTGTTCATTTACTTCCACCCAGTTATTCATATTGCGTAATTTCTTTTTTTTAAAGGTTGATTCATTTTTAGAGAGAGGATAAGGGAGGGAGAAAGAGAGAAGAGAAACACTGATGTGCAAGAAATGCATACATCAATAAGTTGCCTCTTGCATACCACCAACAGGAGACTTGGCTAGAAACCCAGGCATGTGCTCTGTCTGGGAATGAAATCAGGACCTTTCAGTTCACAGGCCAGCACTCAATCCACCAAGCCACGCCAGCCAGCCAGGACTACATTGCATAATTTCTTTCGTTCTATTTTCCCAATTATTTTCTCTGTGCCCTCTCATTTCCTATTCATCCCATTCAAGAAGGTTTTATTAAAATTTATTACTATTTTCTGGTAATTGTATTTTTTCAGTTGGAAACTTAATTTGCTTATGCTTTATCTCCTTTATTTCTTTTCTGAGTTTCTAATTTTTGCTGTTTCAAGTATTACATAATTGCTCATTGAAGCATTTTTATCATGACTGTTTTCATTTTCAGTCATCTCTGTTGTCTCAGGTTTTGCATGTATTAATTGTCCTTTTTTTATATTTTCATTTGCCTGGAGATCTCCTAGGTACTTGGTACGAGGAATTATTTTTATTGGCCGCTGGACATTTTCATGCTATGGCATGGGACACTGGATCTTATGTAAAGTTTTTCTTTTAGTTGGTTTCCTCTGCCGCCATTGCTTTGGGGAAACGGAGGTTTGCCACCTCACTGTTGTGAGGCGGAGGTAGAATTCTAGGCTCCCCACTAGGAATGAATGTGGTGATAGGCGTGCTGGTTACCCACAGCATGTTCACTGACACCATGATGGGGCTTGCCTTTTTGTTCAGTAGCGAAAGTCTTGACTATCTACTAGGCTTCCTCTGTCTCTAACCCAGATGGGGAAAGGAGAGCTATGGAGAACCCTCATTATTGTGAAGTGAGGGTGTAAGTCCAGGTGACCCTTCTGGTTTGCATTGGCACCGCAGAAAGGCAGGATTTGTCAGCAGCTGTGAAGAAAATGTCCTGGCCCTTACTTGGTTTTCTTGACACTAACTTGACAGGGGTGTTGGAGTGACTGGTTACAGCTTTGTGAGGGTGGAACTGCCACGTATGGCATTTGCTAACATGGTTAGAAGTGGGACCACTCACGTTTTTGTGGTGTTTGGCTGTCATAGATGGTGTATGGCCTTGTCCATGCCTTCTATACAAAGGTGGAAGTTTCAATGCAGTAGGTTTTCAAGTTAAGCAGAGGACATAACATGAAGGACATCATATTGCATGTAAAAGCCTTTGGCTTTAAGCTGAGTATAATTAGAGATGTTCAGAAATATGTCCATTGCACCACCTTAAGTTATGTGGTGTATGATAAAGCCACTTGATGAAATGAACTTGAAGGAGTATTAAGTATGTAGGAAAATCAAGTGTTTAATATTGAATAAACATGATATACTTATCCTATTAGGGGTTTGGAGTTTAGAGAGAAGGCTATCTTAATTGAAAATAATTCATATTATGGACACCACTGAACACATGAAAATGGATGGAATTTATTAGGTGTAGGTTGTAGAAATAGGAAATATGAGCTAAGCAAATTGCCTTGAGATAAATCAAAATATAGGAGTTGGGGAATAGCAGGATTCAGCAAAACACACTGATGAGAAGCACTGAGAGCTTCGTATGGGGGATGGATATTGTTGAGTGCCAAAGGTCAAAAGGAGACCAAGTACAATAAAGCTGAATAGAGTTTGAAAATATAAATATTGAAATATGGCCACTAGGGCTGGCAACATGAAAATTATTATTTATTTTAGAAAGAAGTGTTTTTTAATTATATTCAACAAATATTAATCAACATGATTGGGGGTGACTTGGAGAGTGAAAGGTACATTGAAGTCAATGCATCATATGAGATAACTCTTCAAATTTTTGTGTCAAGAGAGCCCAAAATGAGATAGAAGCTACACTAAAGGAAGATGAGCTTTCAAGGCAACTTAGAACATGCAGAATATATTATTTGTTGATAGAAATGATATAGTAAAAAGGAGATGTTAAATTCATTAGAGGATGTTAATGCATGACAATCTTAGAGAAATCTAATTTTAAGCACTAGAAATATAAGTGTCACAATAGACTTTTTCCTTACTTTAATAGGGAGGAATTAGAAGGTTTATTTTCTAAACAAACAATAAGAAAATTTATTTACTGAAAATAAGAGTAAAGGATAAAATAGAAGATCTGATGAAAATAAGAAAAGTATGAGATGGGGGTATATAGATAATTGAAGATGAGGTTATTAAGGAAACACTAAGGTATGTTGAAGGCCCACTTTATCTCAAAGCTTTTTGGAAGAATTATTGGCTATGAGTCATGAATCCTATAGTTAGAGTTTTTAGGTATTTTAAACTTATTTCTATTATATTATTTTCTTCTATGTCCTGCCTCTTTCTTGCTGAAAGTATTCTAGCCATACAAAGGGATATCAAAAAATATTCAATGAATCCCTTAATTAAATATTCAAACATAGTTACATTTTTATAGGTTTGGAACAGATACAAGTAAATAGTAAAATATTTTAATGTAGACTAAAACCATTACTTGGCTTGATATTATAACATCTGGTTCATGGTTCATAAATAACATCAGTAGAAAAATAAGTACAATATGCAACTTTTACTGTAAGTCACATTTAGTGAGCCTCTAAATAAGCATATAAATGGTTGTGCACCTAAAATTATACTGTCATAAACAATTTCCCCTTCCTCAAAGAGCAGTAATATGTACTGATTTTTAAAAATCTGGCTTCCATTTCAAAAGTTTGTTGTTTTAAGATCTTGCTTGACTACTTACAACATGTTGGTAAATCTCTGTGTACAGCTTTGCATTTTTCACAAGGCTTTCTATTCCAGTAAGAACAGCTGGTGAAATTAAGGTTACTGTCCTAAATTTCAATTAGAAGCCATTGGTGTAAAGCTATTTTCAGGATCATTTACTTGGCTCTGGAATGCATTCCTTTTAGTCATTAGAAATATATCACTTCACTAATATTCAAATCATGTTGCATATCATCACAAAGGTCTGAAAATTCAGTTTATGTTGGTAAATAAAATGTATATACAGTGTAGTAGATTTTAAAAATTAATTTGGCTCGTACAATTTTGGATATCAATAACTTTGGTGGTATAATCTGTTAAATATAGATTTGTTTTTCTAAAATTGGTATTATATATTTATTTGCTTTTATTTTCAGTATGAGATTCACTTTTCCTTCATTTTTATTTGAAGAAAGACTATACCCTATAATTTTACAAATAGAGTCACTAGAGACATAATAATCAGAGAAAATAATTACTATCTGCCAAGTGACCACTACAAAGTGACAGATCCAGCTTTTCAAATCCTTAATATTTACATTTTCCAGTGTAGTGCAGTATAGTCCTTTCATTATTTTCTAGTTGGTCTATGCCAAGGGGTTGTATATTCTTATAGTAGAAGGGGCTACCAGAAAAAAATCTGATTACTAATTCTAAAATTAAATAACATGTATTAGCATTTTGAGGGTTCAATAGATAATTTCTTCCTCTTTTTTCCCCACCCAGGTTTGAAATTGAATGATAAATAGAAGGAACGGTTAGAAATGAAAATAGCACCTTATGATAAAATTATTTGGAAAATATGTCTTGGGTTTGTGGAGATCTTTAAGTTAAATGAGACCCCTTATCATTGGTTGCAACTAATGACTATAACCTATAACATTAGTGCCCAGAACCACAAAATTGCTTACAGAAGATACACTACAATGAGAATCAGAAGGGCTTGAACATTAAGTCTCTGTTCATCTTACCAAACCCATCAATCAGATAATTTATTTCTTCCCTACTGGGAGTCAGGAAAGAGGCATGGCAATACTCTAATGGAAGCTCCTGTCCATCTAAAAGTGAGAAGTAGAAAATTAATATCCCACCCAAAACATGCCAGGTAGTATGAAAAAAAAAAAAAAAAATGGTATTGTTCATTGTGCCCTCTTAAATTCCAACAATATTGTATTAAACATGACTGTGGCTATTACCGAATAACTTGGAAATATAACTGTTATAACTTTTATATCTAAATTCTAAAATAAACTGCAAAGTTGAAAATTTAAAAAAATCTTCATATCCCCTCAAAAATCTCATTTATGCCTGTCTTTGGCAAACATGGAACTTAACTTAGGCATGATGGAAATCAGGCCATGGTTAAAAGTCTGGCAATACCAACTAATAATTTATTAGGTAATAAAAATGAAAATTATAACTAATAACTAAAAATGTTATTTTTAATTTAAGATATTCCAAACAATTATATCATAAACTGATTTGGAACAAAATCACTGACCATCTCTTTAACCAATGGTTAACTAATCATTTAACCAATAATTAACTCAAAAATAACCCTCTAGCTTTCTAAGAATAATTGAAAAATTTGTTACCAGAATTCAGTTTTTTTTTTTTTTAACTTCTAGATATATTTACTTTATACATGTAGTTGTCACCAAAGGATTCATAACTCCACTCTTCATAGTCCATAATTGCTTTCTTTCCCTTAATGCAACTTACAAATTTCATAGCTTTACAGGGATGGTTTTAGCATTACATTCATAAATACTTTTCTTAGAAAAGCAGTATGTTATGGACTGTATGTTGGTTTGCCTCCTCCAGTTCATATATTACAACCTTATTCTCCTATGTAACCCCCTGATTTAGACCTTCAGTTTCCAGAACTCTGAAAAAGAAATGTCTGTTGTTTAAAGCCACCCCATTTGGTACTTTGTTATAGCAGCTCAAAATGAGACATGATGACTGCAGGTTAAATAATAAGATATTTAATTTATATAGGATTGTATGATTTAATCCTACATATGATGAACATTTCATCCATTTCTCATAGTTAATGAATCATGTAACTCTATTAATAGCTAATGCATTTTCTCCTTCTACTTCTCACAGCCACTGTCTTGGTATATATAGGTCCTCAGCTTCTGCTTCATCCAAAATGACCCACAGAATTTTCCATCTGTATTGTTTCCATTCCTCAATCTACCAGACTTTGCCTATACTATTTCTAAAGGTTTTCTGTAAGCCATTCACACTCAAAAATCTTCAAAGACTTTAATTTGAACAACAGCCACTAGTAACAATCAAACAGATTCAAATAATTCACGATAATGGAGACATGTGCTTTTCTAAGGACTGTAGGTTACAGATTACCATCCAGTGTTTATTTAAGTAAATGCCACAAATACGAAAATTGTTTAGGTTATACATTTAAAACTGCTTGTCATAATGAAGGCAACATAGAAACTTTAAGCTCTTTCCACCATATCCCAAAAAGATTGAAGATGCCAAAAAGAAAAAAAAAAAAAAAATACACACAAAAACACTAAATTAGACCAGAAATTAAAGTAATAAAGTGGAAGAAACTTCAGTCCCTTCAGCACATATTAAGGAGAATTAACAGAATTAATAGAGATAAAAGCAATAGAAAATAAAGGAAAATGATCTTGTTTTATTTAATGCTATAGTAAGCTCACACCTCAAAAACATACAGCAAGAAAATGTGGGGAAGACATGTCATATTTTCCACACTCAAAGACTTCCGTCCTGCACCAAAAAATTAGATCCTAGTCTTTCTGAAGATATCCAAAAAAGACAAGAGTAAAGAAGTGGGGGAGGCAGTCATTTTACCTGTGATTTCTACCCTGGAAAATGAAGTCCTCACCAAAAATAGAGGTGCTAATGAGAAAAGAAAGACAAAAGCCTTTCATCAGACCATACTGTAATTTTTTGTTCATGTTCCCCATCAGTTCAAATTGCTTGATAACAATGCAGTGAGAGTCTGAGATGCTATTATGTATTATTTTTTGGTGAGAAAGTACACAGGGTATAAGTCTCTGAAAAGTAAGTTAAAATAGTAGTTTGGAGCATCAATCTGACATCCAGCTCAATTGGAACTGTTAAATATAAAATTACATGGGGTGTCAGGGTAAGGCAATCTGTTCAGACAAGGTCTTATAAAAACTTTGATGTGGGACCAATATTAAAAAGTGTGAGATGTTCGTTAAAAAAGACAAAGTAAACATGAGACATATGCTTGTTGAAGTCAACACATTGCACAGAAAAGTCAATAAAAGAAAGACAGAAACATGGATGTAAACACCAAGAGAAAAGTATACATTTAAAAAGAATCAGAAGAAAACTCCACAAATATGAAGCTTCAGCCATCAAATATGAAACCAATTGGCCATTGTGAAACAGGGGTATATAGACATAAGAACAATGTTCAGATAAAAAATAGAAGGATAAAAAGAGGATACAGCTTACAATGAAAATAAAAAACAAATAGGTAAGGCATGGCAAATATGCAAGAAGATTAAATTTGTGTTACTGATTCAGTGAAATAGATAATAGATTTAATTATTCTCAGAAAAAGGGCAAAGGAAGAAAACAATTAGGTATGCTATATTAATAGAAATGGCAGATAATAAAGAAATAATGGGCCCCAAACTAAGTTTCTTGAACAAAAGCAGAACAACTAGATCAGAAACAAAAATTACATTAAAGAGGAAACTGCTGAGGGAAGTAAGACCCATGTGTATGTTGATGGAAAGCAATTGCCACATGGGTGGAAAATTAAGGGATTTATTTATTTTTTTTCCAAATTGAGCCTCTAAAGTTTTAAGAAAAGGCATTAGAAACTAAGAATAATATTTCTACTAAGTAATGAAAGTTTGTCTTAGCAATTTACCAATTTTTATTGGAACCTACATGCCTCTCACAGCCAAAAATTCTGGTGGAAGTGTCTAAAAGTTAAGTGAGTGCTCTATTTGCTACATAGAGGATGAAAAAAAGCACTACAAGAGACTAGAGACGTTTTAATTAATTTAGAATTTGTTGAATGATATAATCATTCTATTAGGATACATTTAGCTCATAGAGAAATTATAAACGATGACATACGTGGTTCTTTCTGAACATCGCTGGAATAAGAAATATGGCACCTTTAAAATAAAATACTTGCAAAAGCAATTAAATTATTAAATTAAATTTAAAATATTATTTTTGTTTGTCAGTTTAAGGTTGTGACTAATACTATTTTCTTTTCTGATTTCAGCTTGTGCTATAGTCATTTGTTGAAAAATATTTTTCTACTGTTCCAGGTCAGGCTTGCTCATTGGCTCATGACCTACCTGATCATACAAGATTCAATTCCCTGTTATTTGCCAGTGAGCAATTCTTCATAAGTTGGAGCCCTCAGTGGGCCTTATAGGTTATGTGATCAAGGCCCTGCCTGGATAGCTCAATTGGTTAGAATGTTGTCCTAATACACCAAGGTTGTGGGTTTGATCACCTGTCAGGGCACAAACAAGAACCAGCAAATGAATGCATAAATAATTGGGACAACAAATATGTTGTTATCTCTCTCTAATAACCTATTAAAATGATAAATTACATGGTTAGTGCTAGTGCTACATTTAGGCAATCTCTAATTATGTTTATTTTACTGTCCCTCTCTTCCTTCCTCTTTCTCTTTATCCTCATCCTTTCTTTAATAATAAAACTATCGTAATTATTCAGGAAGGTTGATATTTCAGTCAACTGGAAACCTGTGGCAAATAATAAGATGAATACCTCTGAAAGTATTAAATGACCAGATATTCAAATGAAAGCCACAAGACAGAACAAAATAAGTAAAAGGCTATTGAAAGGGTTTTTTAAATAAGAGATTCTAGTGTAAGTTTCTTCAAAGGATGTTGTCAAAACGCTGTGTGCATCCACTCCCTTTACCTTGTGCAGAGAACTCTCCTCACCTTACGCCCAGGGATGACATCAGGAGAGAGGTGAACGGAGAGCTTAAGTCTGTCCATGGCTCTTAGAAACACAAATGTGGGGTCTGAACCTCATCGGAAAGGACAGACGAGGAAGACTGGCACCTGAGCAGAGAGGGAAGCATGCACCTGGGGTAAGGATGGGAGTTTTTCCATGCGCCCGGTGATTCTGTAAAAGAATCACCCCCACATTTCCTCTCACTGGTGAGCTGACTACAGTCGCGTGGTACTGTGTTAAGACACCAGAACTCAAACTCTCCCTCGGGACAGAATCCCAGTGTAGGAGGACCTACTAAGGGCGCATAGCCACCCTTGTCCTCGTGAGACACGAAGGAGGCTTCTCCAGTCCAGGAGGCTTTTAGTCCACATTTTTTCTTAAAATTTTATTCATTTATTTTTTTAGAGAGAGGGGAAGGGGGAGATAAAGAGAGGGAGAGAGACATCAATGTGTCGTTGCCTCTCAGGTGCCCCCAACTGGGGACCTGGCCCACAACCCAGCCATGTGCCTTAACTGGGAATCGAACCAGCAACCTTTTGGTTTGTAAGCCAGTGGTCAATCCGCTGAGCCACACCAGCCAGGGCTCAGTCCACAATTTAAAAAAAGTTACAGGAAATAAAGTACTAGAACTCAGGGAACTGTGATTCTAAAGAAATGAACCTCTGTTCCATTGTTTTTCTTTATTCTGGAGATATTCCAAAATGGATTCTGGCCTGAGCATCAAAATTTATCATAATACTATCATTTCATTGTTCCTTCTCTTATATCCAGCAGTTTTTAAATGATTATTATGAGGATACTCTTTATTGTCCCCTTTTCAGGAGACAGTATTTTCTTATGCTACAATTATTGCTACTAATGCTATCTGCTATCTAATAACACTTTATAATTACTACTAATAATTATTAGTAATAATATTAACTAATAATATCTATATATGTTAAAACAATTCTAACTCATTTTCAAAAATCATCTTATTTAATTCTTAATGATATCTCAGTGAATTATTATTCTTCCAAATTTTACATTAGGAAATGTACTGGTTAGAGGTGATAACTAATATTTTTTCAACATCAAAATGTTAGCTTGTGATTAAGCCCAGACTTGAACCAATGTTGTCTGAATTATAAGCTTTTGTTATTTTTCAGTATGTCCTGTTGTTTCTTATACATAAAAATGCATATATTCGGGTTCAAAAATGTTCTATTAGTAACAATTGTAAAACACCTAATCTGGACGTTTTGTCCTTATGTAGACCTAAATCAGTTACTTTGTATATCAAGAGAAGAACAGGGAACCTAATAGAAACTGAGTCCCTCCTGTATGGTAAACTCATCCTCCTTGCTATAGTAACCACCATCTCCATTGTATACCTTTGTAATAATCTTCGGAGTTATGTATGATCTATTTTCTCTTGTAAGAAAACCAAGGCACAAAAAGGTTAATTGGCAATTATCTTTGTAAGAGCCTGCGGTGTTCATCTAAAAGAGGATGATGGATAACCACTTACTTAGTGGAAAAACACAATAAATAGATGTGAAGATAAAAGAGATTTAGTTGAAGAAAATGTTGAAAAGTTTATCAAAAAGTAATCTCCTCTAGAGAATTTTGTAATTACCAGCCTTACTTCCTCTTTTGTTTTACTATGGATGATTACAATTCAATTAGGTTTGTTGATATTTCCTGCTTATATATTTTTGTCATTTTAATGCATTTTATAAATGCACAAATATTATCGCATCTATATTGTGTTTATCAAGTGTTTTTCAGATTCTTACATTTAGGACACCAGGTATGTATTAAATAAGAGCAGGTGCCCTAAATCTGACAGTGCTTGGCAAAATGATGCAATAATTTATATTATATTTAACATATATTAGTATTTTATTCATTAATATTTAAATTACTAATTCAGTTATATCTTCAATAAAAAGTAGGAATAGATTATATAGTTATTTTTTGCACCATTATAGTCATTCTTGGGTGTTGTAGGAAGGGAGTAGTGAGAGTGGGTCATACAAGCCCTAGCAGATTCAAAATTCCATGGATGCTCAAGTCCCTTAAACAAAATAATGTAGAATAATGCATACAATTGGCTCTCCACATTCTCAGATTCCCAGCTGCAGATGGAAAATGCTGTTTTCTTGTGGATACAGAGGGCTGATTGTATTTATTTTTTACACTAACCCATATTTTCCCTGCTCTAGGTCAAAATTCTTATGCATATTTTGGCAATACTTGGTCTTATACATTCTTATTGTAAGCTCTTCCAAAAACTAGTTATTTTAGAAATGCACACATATTTGTATATGGGTAATTATGAGACTATGCCTACTCTTTTGCTTTTCTAGACCTGATAAATTGTAATACTGCATTATCATAATAGAGTGATAATTCCAGAGTTAAAGATACTTAAAAAATAGGCATTATCATTTCACCTTTCACGCACTAAAGGAAAATGTTTGGCACTAAGGATTATTGGCTTAGACTCATGACAGATAAAATTAAATTAACAATTTCCTTTCCATTCATATATTGCTGTCTGTTTGGGTCTAGTATACAGTTAACTAACAATAAAAATTTTTAGCTTAACTCTTCAGAAATGTTGCAATTTACTCAAAGGTCATTAATGGTGAAAGAAAAATCATGATTTATATTTGTCTTCTTTCCCCTCTCCATTTCCTTTTCCCTCACCCTTCCTTCCTCCTTTAAGTAATCGTTTATGACAGTATTCACACACTATCTTCATAATTGAGTCCTATGTAATTAAACACATAATTTGTACAACTTTACTGCTGGATCTAAAAGCTCCTCTTTACCAAGATGTTAGGACTTATTTCAGCTGTTAATGAGAGAGTTAAGTAACTTCAATGAAATGATTTCTCTCCCCCATAAAATGGCAGAAGTAGGTTCCTTCACCAAGTGGGACCTCCATTCCCAGAGTCCCTTTAGGATTTAGGGTGACCTCACTCCAACTCCAGAGTTCCTAATCTACATGGCAAACAGGAAGTAGGAAGAGAGGGTCACGCGCTTACTTTTTAGTTGCAACTCCTGCAAGTTGCATTCACCACTGTATATTACCAAGTTCCCAATTAAATATCAGCCCTTCTAATTCTCTAGATACCCAAAGGACAAATTTTGATTTACTCATTCTATCTCTACCCCAAAATAAAACTGGTTGATGGATACTAGTAAGTAAAATGTTTATAGAGCTTTAGTTAATGCTGATTTATAGATTACATTGTTTTAATCCTAAAGCTGCAAGAGCCAGCCACTTGTTTTATACTCTTAGCTACAAAAATATTTTTTTTAGATGTGTAATGGATTGTGTCACAAGGCAAAACAAAACAAAACAACAAAAACTTGCTCAAAATTATCTGTTACTTCACTAGAGTATTATCTGATATTTTGGTTTAGTATTTTATGTCAACAATTACTCTTTTTAAGGCAATGAATGTTTATTAGATTTTGTATTTTGGAAATGATAATTCATTTGGAAGTTGTGCAAATATTTATTTATTTATTTATTTAAAAGATTTTCGTTATTATTTTTCAGATAAAAGGGAAGGGAGAGAGGCAGAGAGGGAGAGAAGCATCAATGTATGGTCGCCTTTCACCTGCCTCCAGCTACGGACCTGGCTGGAGACCTGGCTTGCAACTTGGTTATGTGCCCTGGCTGGGGATCAAACTAGTGACCTTAGGGTTCACAGGCCAGTGCCTTGTTAAATATTTTTAAAGTGATTTCTCACCAACAACCTAATCTGTTATGAAGCTTGTACTGTGATTTCAACACTTTGAAAGGAATACACAAATCAATACAATTGCCACCCAGATTAATACAGACTAATACAAATTAGTGTAATGAATTATCATACTTTCCCAGCATACTTTCTGGCTTATCTGTAGTTATTCTGGATTTTACTATGCATTGAGTCAAAATGACTGATGCAAACAGATACAATAAATGGCAGCTTAATTCACAAGCAGGAGAAATCAGATTTACTGTGCCTCGTGTAATCATTTAATACGTGGATGAACACAACATAAAAATTGGCTTGTTACTCTATGTAAATGGATTTAGAGGTATATTTTTCTCTGTAAATTTTTACTACTCATTATAATGTTTATTTTTATGGCATCAATTTCCATAGCAGGAAACGACACCTTATATATTTTTTATTTACTTTATTCATTTATTTTTAGCCTCCTTCGAGACCTTCCTTATTGAATTTAGAGAGAGGAGAAGGGAGGGAGAACAAGAGGGAGAGAAACATAGTTGTGAGAAACACTGGTTGGTTGCATCTCATTCATGCACCAAGGGGACTGAACCTGCAACCTAGGCATGTGCCCCAACCAGAAATCAAACCCAGGACCTTTGGTTTTAGGAGACAATGTTCAAACAAGTAAGCCACACAGCCAGGGTGACACCTTATATTTTAAAATATATCAATTATTTATGAGGCTAATCCCTTTATAATATTATAAAAATATAATATTATAAAATATTATATAAACCTATATGTGTTAATACAATAATATTAATAATCTATATGTTAAATTTTACCTAGTTGTCATTATTGAGATGCTTTCCTTACAGTCTCTGTATGGTATAATTTCTGTGGTAACTCTGAGTGAGGAGGATTTTTACACTTCAAACATCACCATCACAAATTCAAAGAGCCTGTAGTGTAGTTCTGCCACTGGTCTGGATTCACACACTATTGAATTGGGAACTTGGTAATATACAGTGGTGAATGCAACTTGCAGGAGTTGCAACTAAAAAGAAAGTGTGTGACCCTCTCTTCCTACTTCCTGTTTGCCATGTAGATTAGGAACTCTGGAGTTGGAGTGAGGTCACCCAAAGGGACAAACATTAAGTCCCACATGCCCTTGGCTGTGGATGCTGGTACCTGTTCAACATAGTGTATCTGCTGCTCTTTTCCTTAATATACAGTCTCACTTACCGTGTTAGTGTTATCAGTGCTAATACACAGTTTGGGCTTCTGAATCTGAGTAGAATAATAGGAGCCTGAAATAAAGAGACTAAGCAGTGAGACTTAACCTTCGGAAGCAAGGTGGGCAAAATTCTTGTAATCAATGGCAAAATCAAAGTGGCAATTAGAGTCCCAGACCAAAAATATTTATGGAGATAGTTAATGAAATGTATTCTTCTCCCAGATGTGTAAATGAGTAGTCACTAATGGTATTATTTAATTTATGCCACAAAAATCATAACATACAATTAAATAATTCATTAAACATCAAATTACTGAAACATACTATGCAGTGACCATCTTGGGAAGTGTGTATTACTTATATTAATTAGTAGTTGAAAGTAGTCTGAATTTAGTTTGTGAACTTCTTCTTTGTTTTTTTTTTTTTTTTACTCTGCAGAGCTGTCCCGCATATGCAGAAAGAAATGAAACCAGGCAAGGTTCATGTTAACTTGAACAGGGAGCTGTAATGTTGAAAGTATAAATGTGAAGTTTATATCTAGGTCAAACAATTCAAACACTAAGTAGAACACTGGAGAGAGGGGAAGGGCAAGGTGTAATCTCATCAGTTAAATCTAAGTGATGTAAAAACACCACCAAAAAAAAAAAAAAAAAAGAGAGAGAGAGAGAGAGAGAAATAAAAAGGTATTGTACCTTCTGCCTTCTGCCAGCAACTAAGTTTAAAATGCCACAGGTTAAAAAGAAAAAAAATTTAATGCCCAAAAGTGAAAAAATATTGACTGGAGAATAAGAGGAAACAACTCTACAGCGTAATTTCAAAAATAAGAAGTTTTATATCTTTTAGCAATAGGCACATACTGGTTCCAAGAAGGTAATTTTGTATTTTGTAAGTGAATAGCCAATAAGGAAAAACACAAACTAGAAATGTTTGTTCGGTGTTCAAATCAGAATGGAGGCCATAGAACTGTGATTTTATCACTATTCATTCGAATTAACATCTTGTTTTAAAAAATGAGGGTCAATTCCTCATTTGCAAATTGTTTGTCTCATGTACATAAACGTTGACTAACACTTGGAGAACCAGAGAACGGTTTGGTAAAGAAATATGACTATTGTCCTGGATCCTCTCGAGTAAATATTCAATTCCGAAGGAAGAGAACTAGGTAAGAGTCACTAATTTCGAATGTTTCATCTTTCTCCCATCGCAAACACATTAGAAAATATTTTCTCTACTCTCAATATCATTTAGATTCCACACCAAAGTCAAATCTAAATAAAGAGCGTGAAACGTCTGGCATTAATTAGGCGAGAATTGCAATGGGTAGCTATATAACCTATTTCGTGGGAATTTATACCAAATTAACTCAATTTAAATATTTCCATCGCAAATGTTTGTTATATTTAATACGATTGATACATCTTCATTGTCGAGCCTCCTTTCCTTAAAATCGGCAATAAAGGAAAGTTATAGACTATTAGGCATTTAGCTCTTATGGAAAACCGTATCAACAGAATATACCATTGGAAGGATTTCTGAAATGGACTGTGGCAAAGATCTGGGAGTTTGTTGCTCAGATCTCCCTTTCCGAGCGAAGCTGCCCTGGGGAGCAGAATTAGGGGCTGGTTCTGTCACTAGCCTTTGGGGTTCATGGCAGCACTCCAGCGCAGGCCAGGCAACCCCTGGGACACTCCAGGCCAGCGACTGCGAACAGGTGTGGTTCCAGGTGGAATCCCTTCCTGCCTAAGGGAGGACTCCTCTAGCAGGCTTTCTTTGCTTTGGACTTCGCCACTGGCCTGGCTAAACTTTCAGCCCTACACTGCAGTGTGAGGCTTTCCATAACCTCTCCTTCTTTCTTCCCAATGCCCCTGCAAGCCATACCTGAATCACATTGGAAGGCCCTCCTTGCTTGTGTCTAATTTACACTTTCCAGGAGTGCCTGATAGACCTTTTAATAATTCTGATTCAGCCTTGGTACCTGTTTTATGGAGCACCCAAGCGCTCTCACACACACATATTAGATTTAAAGCAGCATTTGGAAAGACCTTGATAGCTCGCAATTGATTCAGGCAGAACCAACAATATCAAAAACAAAAAGCTCATATAGAAGCTATGGGTGAGAATCCAATTAGGAACAAGCAGGTCTATGTATAAGCAAGGCTAAGAGTAATTGCAAGACCAATTAGCATTCACAACGGGGGAGGGGTTATTAGTGTGGGTCAATTCCTCATTTGCAAATTGTCTGGTGCACCTAAATGGGCACTAATGACTCTGAGAGCCTGCGAATGGTTTGGTAAAGAAATAGGACGATTGTCTTGGATGCTCTGGAGTAAATATTCAATTCTGAAGAAAGAGAACTAGGCGAGAGTCTTAACTAAGATTTGGCTGTCATCATGGGCAAAGAGACAGCTCTTCCAATATGAGCTCCCTCTGTAAACTAACGCAAAGAAAACCCGCTTCAACTCCTTCTGAATTCTCCCTTTAGTTCAGACACTTTAAAACATTCTTCTCTAGAGAACAAGTTTTCACTTAAATCGAGGACCAAGAATTTAAAAAAATACGTCAGAAAACTACATGAGTAAAGGACAATAACCTGGGTAAAGAAAAAACAAACTTAGAAGTAAAAACAAGGTAAATTATGTGTGCATGTATGTGTGTATTACAAAATTATTATTTGATATAATAAATAGCTTAGTATTTTCAGAGAGGTGATACAAGATATTGTATCTATTAAGTCTGGAAAGATTATTTGGGGGGGAAACAACTTATATATGGTTCTTTCTATTGGAAAAAATATATAATTTCTTATTCAAGTGGACATGATGGATTATACAGGGTGGGGCAAAAGTATGTTTACAATGGTTCATGTGGAAAATAATAAAATAATTAACAAATAGTAATGCAAGAATAAACTCTGTGTTTCACATACTCACAAATGTAAACCTACTTTTACCTTGCCTTGTTTTATGTCTAAGTTATACTAATTTTATATGACTATAAAAACATCAATAGCCCTGGCTGGTGGCACAGTGGATAAGGCGCTGGCCTGTGAACACAAAGGTCACTGGTTGGATTCCCAGCCAGGGCACATAACCAGGTTGCAAGCCAGGTCTTCAGCCAGGTCCATACCTGAAGGCAGGTGAAAGGCAACCACATATTGATGTCTCTCTCCCTCTCTGCATGTCTCCCTTCCCCTCTCTCTAAAAGTAATAAATAAAATCTTAAAAAAATAAAAGGTCAATAAATTCTACCAATTCCAAATAGCTAAATTACATTCTCTGAAGTTTAATTAACTAAAACAAGGAATGTGTATTTTGGAATATAAACAAATTCTATGTAATTAATCGATATCATATGGTTTGTGGTGGAGACATTAGATCTGAATCCTAAAGTATAAAGACTAATGTGTTTGCCACCAAGTAGGCAAACAACCAATGATTATTTACTAGATAAATCAACACAGGTATGATTGGTAGAAGCATACAGGCATTTGGGATGACATAAGATTATACAAATAGGAAATGACTTGGGAATACCAATATCATGTAAAAATCAGAAGAAACTTGAATCTTAGAATGTGCAAATGTTAGATTTTTACTCATTATTTTCCTCCTTTACTATGCTGATCAACAAATTAAAGCACAAGAATAGAACTAGAAGGTGCTGCTAAGATCAATATTTATTCAACTGATAAATTTTAACTTTACTAAAAGAATGAATGTGAATATTATGCATAATTTGGGGCCCAATACAACAAAGTACAAATAAATAAATGTTACTTAACAAAAAGGCCTAAATAAATAATAGGGCAATGTTTGATTTCAATCTTTTTACATATTGTTCTCGTCCTCTTTTTCCACAAAATGATAATACATCATAATTCAGAAGAGCCAGCAAAAGCACAGGTTTGGCTAAATATCTCTCATAAATCTTTATATTCGCAGCTGGAGTTCCCACAAACAAAAGATTTTAAATAAAGTACATAAAAACTCCACACAGAAAGAAAATATAATCTGATTGTTCAGCTCACAAGCTTCTAATTCTGACATTCAATTTCAACAAAACAAGGAGCTCTGTCTTTTGAATTACATAAAAACCCAATAAAATGAGCAAACCTATACAAATGCCCATTTTATGGTTAGTGTGCTTAAGTTTAGGAGAGCTGATTTCCAAGGTTTTGATTGTCTTCCATTGTGTAGACAGAGAAAACTACAGAGAAGTGAAAAGACTTCCGGCACAAAGTACCCAGCACGAGTCCATTCAGCGGACCCTAGGATGCTGCTACATCTCTGCAGGATTAAAACTTCAAACCCATTAAACAGGGATGAAGTACTCTAACTCCCGAAGTCAAAAGTTCAGCAGGGAGTGTTTTAGGATGCTCCCCACCTCTAATTTTCTTTAATAACCCAGGTACGGTTGTCATCTCTTAGGGCACAGTGGTCAATAACTGCCGTGATTCTCTGTCCTTAGCCGGTCAGATAAGAACCTGTTTTCTCCATTAGTTGGTGGAAACAGTGGTGGATCTTAGGAGGAAAATAAATAAAAGCAAAAGAAAGAGAAGAATAAAAGCTACTTTAAAATATACTGTGATAACTTTTTATTTTGAAGTCAGGAAATCTGTTAGGGAAGCTCATGTATGATGGACGCTGTCACCTTCAACCCTGGCTGGATTATAGATAGTTTCGATGTAGGTCAACATGAATTGGTCTCATTTTGCTTGACTGATGCTTTCTTTTCTTGCTATATAGGAAAACTGAAGAACTAACTAGGAAATGCTTTCTAGTTTCTTAACTGTAGATTTAGCAAGAAGATTCCCAAATAAAATAATCTCTAAGGGCATATATGAATAACATTTTCTGAATAACCATTACAACCACAATGCTTTAGAAAAAAATGAAAGTGGTTATCTATCTTTCTATGACCTTATAAACTACCCCCAATTTTAACATCTCTATAACAATGTATGTTTATGTGAGTGCACTAACCACCCAATCTAATAAAAGCACACTGGTTATTAATTTCTGGCAATCTTTTGCTTAGCCCTTCGGTTTCCCATAGTTGAATTACTCAGGCAGTTTTTGGAAATAGTTTGAAAGATGGAGGTAGATGTATTTTAGTGAACACAGTCCCAGAATTTGAAGATCATTTCTCATTTTGATATATATGAACATTATATAAAAGTATTCACTAGATTAAATGGGAACTGATTTATTATATATGTAATAAATGTGTGTGTGTGTGTGTGTGTGTGTGTGTGTGTACACATACTTTGTACTTTCCTCTCCTTGACTGCCAGGTCACATTGATGTTGCACAAACTGTTCTCATTATATTAACAATGGTTGAACTCTTTCCAGACTAACTATGTATAAAATCTGGACAATGAAAATGTTTACTAATCTCCTGGAGTAGTTATATGCTTACAAAGTAAGTAAAATGTTGGTGGCTATGTAAAAATGGACTCTGGAATTTTACATTTAGGTTAAAAAGTTAAGGCTTTCTTAAGTAGTATATACAGGTAAGGTACCAAATGTAATTAAAAAGATATTAATAAAAAATAACAAGGCTTCCTTCCCTCCATTATATTTTTAAATCTTTTCCAGCAACAAATTCACCTTTTTTATTTCTAAATGCATACACTTGCACAACTCTTCACTGATTTGTCAACTTAAACTTTTTTTCTCTCTATGGAACATCTCCAATAAAAGTTGAAAATTTACTTATCTGAAACCACTGCTTTGCCTACTCTCCACATTTCACATTACAATGTTTTATTAAGCTAATATTCAGATTTTACATAATTGAAGCAGTGAGCTATAATCTGAAACCTTCATAAGTAGCCTTTTGTTTATCCTGGTGTTAATATTTGCTGTGGTTTCAATTTTTTTCCCATAGTTTCCTGTGTTTTCCAGCTTCCTAAGCATTTTCTCCAAAGCATTAAGACTTAATCATACGGTACCAACAAATACTTTTATACATTTACACACATTATTCCTGCTACTCTCTAGTGAGGATGTATTTCAAAGTCTTCCAGTTTACCTGTCATACACATTTCCTCTCATTGTTTTCACCAAAAGTTGCCAGGTTTTTATTTCCTCTCTTCTGTAGAATATTATCTATTTTATTGCTTTGCTATGTTTGTCTTTCTTGAATATAATAAACATAATATTTCCAATAACTTACTGTCTAAGGATATATGAAATTATATTTTTGAATAGTGATCTAAGATATATTTATTTTATTCTTAGCCTTGATTGATATATACATTTGGCATAAATTGCTAACATAAACATCATTTTCACCCAATATGTTTAAAACTATATTAGTTTATTTTCTAGCTTTTGCTATTAACAATTTTATCACATTCTAACTTTTGGTATTTTGTATGTGACTTAGAAGATACCAATATCTGTAAATCTAACCTCTCTCTCTGTTTCTGGCCCCTTGAAACCCTGGCTTCTTTAAGTAACCCTAATTCTGATTGTTTGCCTTTGTAACCTAATATTGACTAAAATTGTATTGGCTTCTTTGCCTCTTCCCTTCAATTTGGTGCTTACTTTTTTACCAATAAATAGTAAATGCCTTATGAGAAACCGAAGCTATATCAGCCAACATTTTGGCACTGTTAAATATGACTGATGGGGCAGGAGTAACACAATCAAATCCATTCACTATGATACAGATGAGTGCCTTCCAGGATTAATTCTATATGTACACACACTAATTATACATACACACATACATACATATGTATGCATGTGTGCATATATAATTAATCCATATATATATAATTATATGAGGATATGTTTATTGATTCTAGACAGAATTGGGAGGAAGGGAAGGATGGAGGGCGAGAGAGAGAAACATTCATCACAGAATTTACGTACATGCCTTGACTGGGGATTGAAGCCCCCAAACTTCTGATATAAGAGATGGTGTTCTAAGCAACTGAGCTACCTGGCCCTAACCCTAATATATATTTTCTTCTTTTCTTTTTTTAAGATTTTATTTATAACTTTCAGAGACAGGGGAAGAGAGAGAGGCAGAGAGGGAGAGAGACATCAATGTATGGTTGCCTTTCACCTGCCTCCAGCTACAGACCTGGCTGGAGACCTGGCTGGAGACCTGGCTTGCAACCTGGTTATGTGTCCTGGCTGGGGAATCAACCAGCGACCTTTGGGTTCCCAGGCTGGCACCTTATCCACTATACCACCAGCCAGGGCCAATATATTTTCTTAAAGTACCCAATGGAACCTAGGTAGATTTCAAATAAAAGCTTTGTTTCATCTCATTATTAGTTTATCTGAACACTTATAATGAAAATAAATGCACATGACATTATGGTCAAAAATGTATGTTCATCTATAAAACCAGGACATAGACTATTTAAATTACAAATTGGTCATTGAGATTCTTTGACTAATTTTACATAAGTAATGAGAGATGACAAAATTTAAAAACCTATTTTCTTTTTTGTGAAATTCATCAGTGTGTAAAGAATAATGCCATTTTCAAGGACATAAAATTGCAAATGAGTCAGTCATCCCATCATTAGGCACAATATAATAAGTATTTGTCCCCAAATTATTTTTCTCATAGTTTATGATATACATACTCAGATGCATGAAATATGTTTCATGTAATTCTCATACTATTCTTATAGACTGAATACAGTGAGAAATGCACTTAAGTAAAAATTATGTTTACATTATTTTATGTATTTTTTGTTATGGAGAAAACAAATTTAATCAGCTATGAAGATAGGTAGACACATTTCTGTGCTTTTATTTATATGTTTATTTATTTGATTTGAGAGAGATATTTCTTGTTCCACTTACTTATGCACTCATTGGTTGATTCTTACATGTGCCCTGACTGAGGATTGAACCCATAACCTTAGTGTATCAGAACAATGTTCTAACCAATTGAGCTACTTGATCAGGAATCTGAAAATAATATTTTTAGTAGATTCAATCACATTTGATAATCCCTAAATAGTATCAACATTCATTCTTAAAACATAATTTTAATTCTCAAAACATAAACACTTTTTAAAATAAATTCAACTACCTTTGATAATGCTTAAATAGTATCAACAGTCTTATCATTTTAGCTCTCAAAATTATACTATTGAATCTTTAAATTGCCTAATATATATATTACACAAAGTCATATATAACTATACATTAAACATAATAGTATACATAATATTGCATATGTATACATACTTGTTATTTCAATTCAGAACTTCAACAAATGCACATTTATAATAGAGTATTAAATGGAAGTCTTTAAATAGAAATTAGCCCTGTTGAATAAATTCTATTTATAAAGCCATTCAGAATAGTATTTCTGTTATAATTTCTTATCAGCTTTTCTTCCAATAAATTGCAATATCAATGTATTAAAAATAAAATTAAAGTTTCACATGTAGAACCATAGCAAACCAACAACACCTTCAAATTATTTTTAGGCTCATATAAATAATTCTTCAGAATTTACCATTTTCTAATCCTGATAGATTGATTATATTTACTTTCTCACCTACAGGGAAAACCAACACTGCCACACAATAGTATCTTCATCAATACGTTAACTATGTAAAATCTAAAAAAAAAAAAAAACAACACTGATAGTGTTAGAAGTGCACAAAAAATACCATAATAGGTCTGCAAAAATATTGATAAAATGTCATATTAAATAGCTGCATCCATGTGTGCATTTTCACATGCTCTGAAAGTTCACTAAAATTATAATAAAAGATAAAAATGAATATTAATGTATAAGGACAGATGCCATGAGGCAAAAAGTAGCAATGAATTAGTAAAATTAACTTTTTTTTTTTTGAGGATGGGAATAAGTAAAATTAGGCAAATCTCTCTACAAAATCTTGACCTTGAGAAGGCTCATGACCAGGAGGTCCAATGGCCTATAAATCATACAGTAATTAATAAAGTCTGCACAAGGATATGGTTTAAGCTATATGAGCAGTTGGGATCCTCACTTTTGTATTACATCCTCTTTATATCCTCCTTATCCTGGAGAGAAAAGAATATTTTTCCTGAGGGGCTGAAGACCCACCCACTCAGTTCATAGCATCGTGGAAAGTAAATCTGCATATTGCTTCATAGAAATCCCACACATCACTCTTCTTTCCTCTTCAGCCTGGAATTCTGATTGCCAAGTTTACACACGCGCCTGGGCCCATCCACCAATGAGTAAACACACCTTTAGGAAGAATCTGAGTTATTCCTGAAAAAAGACCTATAATGATTGGTATTAAGTTTCTTTTCCATAAAAGTAACTTGCTGCCCAGCCACTTTGCAAAGACTAATCCATTCTATAATGCCCAGTATTACACATATTTTATAATCTCCTTTTAATGAATTTTTTTTAATGTGTGTTGGCAGCAAAGAATCAGCAAACTTACAGTACAGACCAACACTTGAAAAAGGGAACCAAATAAATAAACAAAACAAAAATCCAGCAGAAGCACAGATGACTCAGGAAGCAGAAAAAATATCTTTTATAATTTTTATGAATAAACCATAAATACGTTATGTTCATAGAGAACATATGTTCTCTATGAACAAATACATTGTTCATAGAGAAATGAAACAAGGTGCATACATGAACCATGAACATAAACTTACTATTATTATTAAAAACAAAATATTAAAAACCCACTTGCAAAATTCAAATAAGATAAAAATCGAGGCAGAAAATGAAGCTAAGAAAATTCCTTGCTCCTAGAAAGTAGAACAAAATGTCAAAAATGGGAAAGGGTATAGGAAAAGAAAATACCAAACAATTATAGGATTTATTCAGAAAATTTCAAATGTCAAGAACTGAACCTTAGAGTATAAGAAATGGTTATATAAATAATTTAAGAGTGTTTCCTTCAGGTGAAAGTGTGAGTCTCAAAAGTAAAAATGGCACAAGTTCCAGCACATTGAAAGAAAATAAAAAAGAGGTATGTAGGTGTAACGGAGCCTGCTCAAGTTAACCCTCCCTCCTAGGCTGAATAGTACATTCCCCCCAGAGGCTATAAACTTTGACAGCTGACAGTTCATATAATCTCAATTTTTGGCAATTGCCCTTGGCAGAAGACAGCCACTGTACAGAAATTCGCACTATTCCAACTTCCTGCCACTTCCTGGAGACAGCTTGCTTTCAGTCATAGTCAATAGACCGGTTATGTAGATGTAGCCCTATTGTCACAACATGGAACAACTATGTAGATTCAATTGTCTTAAAAATATCTTCCTCTTTTTTCCCTTTCTTTTCCCAACAGGTGTTGAATCAGAGAGGATTCCTCAATGTACCTCTGCATTCAAATCCTACTCTCAGAGTTCATTTCCTAAAGAATTTTCTTATGAAAATCACCGTTTGACTTTTGAAACATATGGTAGATACTGATATCTTTTTGGCCAGATATATTACTTCAAAACTTCTTAAGTTTCTTAATTAGACACAAGACAATAAACTGAAAAGGTCCCCCAAGTTTCAAAGTAAAAATGACTTTCAAGCTAGAAATCAAGACATAGTTTAGACATAAATCCAGTGAAGAAATAGTGTAAAATGTTTGCAAATTAATATTCAAAAATTTACATTACATATGCTTTCTTAGAAAATTGTTTGTATATTCAAACATACATATGAATGAAATAAAGTAAGAAAATCAAATAACAAAGAATCTACTATAGAAAAGTAAGAAACGGATTCCTATAGTCAGTAGATTTTGCATAAAGATAATCTCTGAACATTTAATCTGTATAAGGCTGGAAGGTATGATCAAATCTATCAGAAAAACAAAGACAAGAAAGAAATACCACAAACAGATAAAACCTTCAATGGCTAAGTAGTTGTCAGAAATGCTTTTCATTTTAAGAAAGAAAAGACAAGCCTCAGAATGGGAGAAAACATTTGTAGATGAAGATGTAATGGACTGGTGTCTCCCAAATATGTATAAAAGACCATTCAAATCTCAATAGTAAGAAAACAAGTAACACAATAAAAAATGAGCAGCTGTGGCTGGAGGCACAGCGGATAAGGTGCCAGCCTGTGAACCCAAAGTTTCGATTCCCCAGCCAGGGCACATAACCAGGTTGCAAACCAGGTCTCCAGCTGGGTCCGTGGCTGGAGGCAGGTGAAAGGCAACCATACATTTATGTTTCTCTCTCTCTCTACCTCTCTCCCTTCCTCTCTCTCTGGAAACAATAAAATCTTTTTTAAAAAAATCAGACACTGCACCAAAGAGAATATGTGGATAGCAAATAAGCACATAAAAATTTAGTCAGCAAGAAATAAAGATGGCAAATAAGCTTAAGAAAAGTTGTTCCACATCAAATGGCATCAGGGAAAAGTAAATTAAAGCAACAATGACATACCACTACACACCTATTTGAACGGCCAAAATTATTTATCTAGAATAAGCTCTAGCACTGGCTGGTGGCTCAGTGGATAGGCACCAGCCTGTGAATCCAAAAGTCGCTGGTTCAATTCCCAACCAGCGCACATAACCAGGTTGCAAGCCAGGTCTCCAGCCAGGTCTCCAGCCGGGTCCTTAGTTGGAGGCAGGTGAAAGGCAACCATACGTTGATGTTTCTCTCTTTCTTCCTTCTTCCCTGCCCGTCTCTCTAAAAATAATGACTAAAATACTTTTTTTAATAAAGAATAAGCCCTAAGGTAAACTGCAGGCTTTGGATGGTAATGATGTGTTAATGAAGTTCATCATTTTAAAAAATGTGCCACATTGGTAGGGGATGTTAATAATGGGGGAAGCTAAATATGTGTGTGAGGGCAGGAGTATATGGGGAAGCTCTGTACCTTCCTCTTAATTTTGCTGTAAACCAAAATTGATCTAAAAATAATAAAGCGTTCAAAAGTATTTTCAACATAATAAGTCATAGGTGATATACAAATTAAACTGTGGTGAGATACTACAACATGCCTATTAGAATACCTAAAATTAAAATACGGAGAATGTGGAACAACTGAGTTTCTCACACATTTCTGGCAGGAACGCAAAGTGCTGCAACTACTCTTTAAACAGTTTGACATTTTCTTAAAAAGTTTAACATTTAATTAAACTCACTGTATGACCCAACAATCCCAACACTGGTTATTTATCCTAGACAGACAAACATGTATTTTCACCAAAAATTGATATATAACTATTTAGGCAACTATTCATAATCTCCCCAAATTAGAAAGAAGCCAGATGTTCTTCAAAAGGTGACAAATGTTGTTAACTCATCCAAGGGAATGCTACTGAGCAACAAAAAGGAAGGAACTGTATTGACACACACTGTAATTTGAATATACCATAAAGGCCTTATTACCCAGAACAAAGGAAGCTAGTCTAAAAATCTTACAAATTCATGATTCCATTTATATGACATTTTCAATATGCTCGGAAAATAAAGAAACAGCAACAGAGAACAGATCGGTGGTTTGGCTTTGATTTTGGGGTAACTGTGTTACTACAAAGTGGGGACATGCCAGGGTTGTGTGGAATGATGAAATTACTTTGTATTCTGATTGCATCAGGAGTTATACCCAACTACTTACATGCTAACATGTGTAGAACGGTAAACTAAAGTGTATTTCAATGGAATAATCTAAAAAATTGCATTAAAATGTATTTTATTTAATCCAAAATAAAGATAAAAAGAAGCAAAAAGAATAGCAGGGCACAAAGAAAATAGAAATCTAGTAGTGAGATAATAGGATCAAAAGCAAGAATATGATGCTAGAAACTTGTATAATATCTTTTAAAGACTTTATTCATTATTTTTAGAGAGAGAGGAAGGAAGGGAGGAAGAAAGGGAGAGAAGCATCAATGTATGGTTGCCTTTCACTTGCCTCCAGTTGGGGCCCTGGTTGGAGACCTGACTTGCAATTTGGGCATGTGCCCTGACAGGGAATCAAACCAGGGACCCTTGGGTTTGCAGGCTGATGCTCACTCCACTAAGCCACACCAGCCAGGGCTTGTATAGTAGATTACGTGGTCAAAATGAACCTAGCAACAGAAGCCATGTATTAATTTTCTCAGCAGGATTAATAACTAGAAAGGTGGGTGGGCATCTGGTGGGTGGGAATGCTGTAATTCTTCACCTGTGCTCTGTATACATGGGATATTTATGAAGTTGTGTAATTGAAGTTTATTTATGCAACCTTTTGCATATATACTATTTTTCAGTTAAACAATTGTACATATTTTATAATTCAATCAAAATCCTTAAGGTCAAAAACATATTAAATTGTACATATTTTATAATTCAATCAAAATCCTTAAGGTCAAAAACATATTAATCTTCATCATTATTGTTACGAGTGAACACTTGTTGCTTTGAGGTGCACTTCAGGGTCAGCCCAAATTAATTTTGCACACATCTAATAATTTATTTTAAGTCCGATGATGTCAAACCTTCCAAAATGTGGAGGAAATCTTTCTAGTTACATTTTCATAATTTAATAAAAGACAACCAGAGTCCTGGCTGGTGGCACAGTAGATAAGGCGCCTGCCTGTGAACCCAAAAGTCTCTGGTTCGATTCCCAGCCAGGGCACATAACCAGGTTGCAAGCCAGGTCCATAGCTGGAGGCAGGTGAAAGGTAACCATACATTGATGTCTCTCTCTCTCTCTCTGCTTCTCTCCCTTCCTCTCTCTCTAGAAATAATAAATAAAATCTAAAATAAAAAAAAATTAAAAAACCCAGAAATTTATTTGTGCTATTCAAACTATTCATGTAATATACAAAAATAATGACTATATAAATTACTGAACTACATTAAAAACTACAGATTATACCAATATGATGGATTTCCAATTAAACCCAAAACTACCAATTAGATTGATTAGCCCCGGTAACATGGGAAAGCGCCATAAAATTTCTGAGATTCAGGTTTTCCTCTTCCAGAAAAGAATCAGTCTTATTTCATGGGTAGGAAAGCCCTTGACATCCTCTAAAGCTCCATGCAAAAGAAAAAAGAAAAAATGGATAAAGTATAAACTACGTCTCTAACAGTAAACTACCTTCCATGGGCCACACAACAGGCTATTTCATCATCGCCTTTGCTTCCACAGCGCTTGTGGGTCAAGTTAAGTGGAGCGTGCTGTTTGCATTGGTCCGGTCTCTCTTCGGGAGGGGCGGTTTCCAGCCGATGTGTTTGATTGCTTTTCCGTATACAATTTAAACCCTGGAATTTTGTAGCTTTTAAATAGCAGCCTAAGATAGATGATGTCTTCCCCAGTCAGGCTGCCAATTTCAGTCTTTCTGAGAGGGTAAGAGATAAAGGATAGGGGTGAGAACCAAGGGAAATCATCAAAGGCCTGGAAAGAGATCCAAGGATCAGGAAGGAGAGTGAAAAATAGAGATCACGGAAAATAGCCTTGTTATGAATCAGCCGTTTCCGGAGCTGGTAAGTGTGTTTTCAACTTCAAGTCGTGGACTGAATCCAATGCCCTTCCAAAGCCCTGTTGGCTGCTTCTGATATTCTTGTTCCACACTCCCGTTCCTGCTAAATTTTGCATTTTTAATAAGGTCTGATTATAAAATGAGTGACCTTAAACCCATTACTACCAAGGGGTCCCTGCTAATGGGTTTAGTCTAAATTATAGTGAGATATGTCTACTCAACCATGTGTTTATATCTTTCTCCATTTTATTTACATCTTATTGGTAAGATTGAATTAAATTGTCAAGAGTCACAGTAAGTGGTTTTGGTAATCAGTTCTCACTAGTCCTACCTATTAGTGCCCCACATTTCAGAAGCATGCTAATTTTCTGAGGCATGAGGTATTTCAAATAATGTGGAATTATTTTTTCCCTCAAGTTCTCAGATAAAATAACTTCATGCTTTGCATTGTCAATGTCCTCTTAAATCTGCATGTTACTTCTGTATAAGGTGTTAGATATCACAGTGATATAGTTGCTGAGATGCTAACTATACAATAATTCAGAGACTGAAGAAATAATCAAAATAGTAAAGGATGTGCAGTGAATTAGGTGGGGTTTAAGGTGTTAATGAATACCATTTGGATTATTTTTAAGTGGACATTATCTTGTTACATACTATTTTTTCTTTGTTTTTGGCGGTATGTTGTTATTCACCGACATTTACTTCAATTTGAGTGGAGAAACATGTCGAATCCTGCTGCATTACTACCTAGACACCCTTTATGACAAATTGACAGGATATTCTCGTGTTTTCCTTTCCTCGGGTCTCAGAGATAAAGTCTCACATTGCGCGCTGCAGACTAAATAGTCTTTCTGGCTTTCTAAATGTAAAATCTCGACAGGAAAAATTGCTTTCTGAAAATGTGTAGGTGCTTAATATTCATTCAAAGTTATAGTTTATGCCCATCACCACACCATGAGCCTTTGATGGCTTTATTTTATTCTAATTTCCAGCTACAGAGCCTCTGGTCAAGTTCCAGAATAGGTCACAGGTTTCCTTCTATCTGTGTCCTTGAACATGGTGTGACTTGAGCTTTTTAACCTGATAATCCCCCCTGAAACACTTCTACAGACTTGGCTCAAGAGTCCCTTCCCATGTAAATAAAACCCTCAGATTAAAAAAATATTATATTTTTATTTGCTCTAACCACTTCATTGTTTTCATTTGTTTCCAATCTATAATTTCTTCAATACCCTGTACAGGCATCTTGTGCCATTAGCATAAATTGCGTGTATGTGAATAACTACATCACAAATGTCTTTATTTTTCCATCTGGTGCATTTATTTAAATTTATACCAATGCTGTATTTTATGACAAGTACTTCTGTATGGTAGAATCAATTTTCCAACTTTGTCATTCTTTATGATTTCCATGGCACTTCTTAGCTGGCCCTTTGCATTTCTATATATGTTTTAGAAAAAGTACTTCAATTTTCTAGACCATATCTTTATGTTTTCTTTGGGACTATATTAAACCTCTAGATGAATTTGAAGAAAATTCATGCTTTACAATATTGCATATTTTAAACCATCAAGGTAGAAAATCAACCTCTGTATTTGCAATCTCTATTGCTCTCCTTTTCTAAAAACTATAAATTTAGTATTGTGGTTTGCAATTTATTAGACATATTTTATGATTATTTATTTTATTTCTAGCAATTTTGTTTACTTGAAAGTACTCATACCATGTAAACTACATCAACTTTATTTTATTTAGTGTGGGTATGGTATAACTTTTATTTACTCATGAAATATTCAGTATTTCTATATTTAAAATTGATTACTTCTAATGACAAGGTTCTTTAATGTACCAGGTGACCATCGAACAAACTCTACTCAGCTAAAAATTCACATGTATCTTTTGAGTCCTTAAACTTTAACAGCTAATAGTTTAATGCTGACCAGAGCCTTATAGATCACAAAAGCAGGCCATTAAAATGGAGTTTGTATGTTATATATATTAAATACTGTATCTTTTCAATAAACTAGAGAGAAATGTTAAGAAAATCCTAACGAGAAAATATATTTACAGTAAACAAACCTGTGCAGTTAGAAACTGTGTTGCTCAAGAGTCAACTTTAGTATAAAATTTTCCTTCAATTGAATACTTATTGCTGATTCTTGCTTCGCATTTTTGATGTATTTGCATTTAAATCTATCATTTTAGTGCATTCTTTCTATTATTCTTTTCTGCTCCATATACCTTTTTTAACTTCTTCCTTTTGATTACCTTACTTTATTATTCCATCTACTCCCATAGTTCCATGTTTAGTGGTTATTTAATTGACTATCATGTGCTTGCTCTACTTACTAAAACACAACATAAATTAGTATTTTTACCATTTCTGTAATATTTCAAAAACATTAGACATTTTTATGTATATACTTTCCTTCAACTAATGTACTGCTATTTAAAAAAAAATATTTTAATGTATTTTTACATTAAAAAAAAGAGAGGGGAAAGGAAGGAGAAAAAGATGAAGAGAAACATGATGTGCAAGAGACACATCGATCAGTTGCCTCTCACATGCCCCCAACTGGGGTCCTGGCCTGTGTGTAACCTCGGTATGTGCCTTAACTGGGAATCAAACCAGCAACTTTTCAGTTCATGGGCAAGCACTGAGTCCATTGAGCCACATGAGCCAGGACTATACTATGCTTTTTTATTGTGGTAAAAAACACATAATATTAAATTTACTATTGTAATGATTTAAAGTAGTGTTCACATGAGTGTGCGCAAGTTTTCTAGAGCTTTTTCATCCTGCAGCACTATATAATTTTATATACCATTAATAATTCTGCCCCTCTAAACCTGTACTAGGCAACCACCTTATTACTTTTTGTTTCTGTGATTTGGACTACCTCAGATACTTCATATGCATGGAATCATATAGTATTTGTCCTTTTCTTTTCTTTTTTTTTCCCCCACTGCCTTACTTCACTTTGGAAAATGTCCTCAAAATTCATCCATGTTGTGGCATGTGAAAGGATTTTCTTCTTTCTCATGGAAGAACAATATTCCAAGTGTATATACATAACACATTTTCTTTATCCATTCATCTGTCAACAAATGCTTTGGTTGCTTATATTTCTTGACTATTGGGAATCATGTTTCTATGAACATAGGTGTAAAAATCTCTCTTTGATATGCTACTTTGAATTTTTTTTTGATATATGTACATCCATAAGGTAGTGCCATTTAAAATTTCATTTTACTATTTTCCATAATGGTTGCACCATTTTTACATTCCTGCTAAGAGACACTGGGTAAAAACTTCTCTGCCTCCTCACCAATACTTTATATTTTCTGTTTTTGTTTTTTTGTTTAGTTTTACTTTGTTTTTTGTTTTTCTTTTACAGTAGAGTGGATGAAACCAAGAAGTAAATTAATGCTGTGAAACATAAGGAAGCAAAAAAGATTGATCAAAACAATGGGAAGAAAATTAAATTAAAAAAAAAAGGGAATAGTATGAACAGCCTCTGAGACAATTTCAAGCCTTCCAGCATTCACATCATAGGGGTTCCAGAAAAAAAAGAGAAAGAGCAAGAAATTGGAAATCTATCTGAAAAATTAGTGAAAAAAATGGCAATGAATCCATCTCTATCAATAATTGAACCTAAGGAATAAACGAAGCAAACAAGAAAAAGAGAGGCAGAATCCTGAATATGGAGTGACTGATGGTTCCCAGATGAGAGAGGGTGTGGGGGAATGGGTGAAGAGATGAGGGGGTTAAGCAGTACCATAGGTAGTTACAGGATAGCCATGGGGATGTAAACTACAGTTCAAGAAATGGAGTAACCAAAAAGTTATGGACCCAAGGACATGAACAATGGTGTGAGAGTCAGGGTGCTGGGTAGAGAGAGGCAAAAGGAAAAAATGGGGACAACTGTAAAAGCATAATCAATAAAATATAATAAAAAAGGGATGGTGGCCATCCTAATAAGCATGAGGCAATAATTCCTTATGGTTTTGATTTGCTATTTCCCATTATATGGTTTTTGGTGTATGTTTATTTTTTATTTGTATGTTTTGGAAAATACACCTCATCCTTTGCCCATTTTTCAATCATATTTGTTTTCTTTTTCTTTTCTTTCTTTCTTTCTTTTCTTTTTCTTTTCTTTCTTTCTTTCTTTCTTTTTTTTTTTTTTTTTTTTGATGAATTGTAAAAGTTCCCTTTCTCGGATGGATGTAATACAACAATAATAAAATTAAAAAAAAATAAATAAATAAAAAAAATAAAACTTGCATTATGACCCAGCAAAAAAAAAAAAAAAAAAAAAAAGTTCCCTTTCTCTGCTAGATATTAACTTCTTATACATGGAGGATTTGTGATTATTTTTTCTCATTTGTAGATTGCTCTTTCACACTGGTCATTTTTTTCCTTTGATGCACACAAATTTTTAAGTGTGATGTAGTCCTATTTGCCTGTTTTTCCTCCTTTTGCTTATGCTTGTAGTACCTTATCCAAGAAATTATTTCCAATTCTAACAACCTGAAGCTTTCCTATTATGTCTCATCTTAGGAATTTAATAGATCAACACACAAATTGTTGAGTTTAGTCTCTGGTTTTCACTGAGGGAGATTTTAAAGTAGCAGGGTCTAATATTGCAGAAAGAAAATTTTGTTAAAGATTGTTAATATGTTACTCCACTATTTTTCACTATTTTCCTGTTAGTTTCAACATTACTAGTGCTTTTTAAAAATTAACTTAATTGCCTTTATGCTATTGTCATTAAATCTTTAGATAAAAATTTTTAGGGAGTATATATATGTGGCATAGTTTTGAGCTTTCAGACTCTTTTTTCTGCCATACTTTCCAAGTGTGTAATGCATTTCGGCCAAGTTTTTAAGTTTATTTATGGCTTGTGGAGTTCCATCAACTGTGACTAGTGAAAATAATAGTTAAACTAAGCTTTGGCTTGGGGTTTTGATTTCTCTCAGAATGTCTTCACCTGTCAGAAGTAGGAAACGTGATACTTCATAGTCTGGGTTCATACAAACTATTTCCTAATCCATGGCACCTGTCCAGACTCTACCCTCTGTGAAATTAGAATTTAACTGAGAAAACTCATCAGGAGGCTAACTGGTAACGCTCTATAATGAATTTGCTATTGTTATATTGCTGTAACAAGAACAAAATTTAAAAATATTAAGTTAATTATAGCACTAAGATGCAACATCTTGGATGGAGTAGCTGTGATCTATGCAATTTTTTTTTCTCTCCCTCTCTTTGAATGTGGCATTAAGTTTCTTTCATTTTCTGCATGTTTTTTTTTAACTCTTCAGTCTTGTCACATCTAAACATGAGGCATTCCTGAATACCCACTCCTTTACTGCACATTTTCAATATTTTGAACTTCTTCATTTTTCTTTCCATTCATCTTTCTTTTCTAGTAATCTTTTCCTAAATTGAATGTGTGCTTGCTTCCTACAGAAGTGTGATGATACCCCCAATATTTCTTCTGAACAGAACCCCAGATTTTTAAAACACAGAAACCATCTACGCCGTACTTACATGTGTGCAGTGTTGCTTTACATTTTTTAAAATTTCTGTATTTTTCTTTTTTTTTCCTTAAGTAATTAATTAGCTACATTTTCCCAGTATTTTAATGCTTGTTTGTTTGTTTGAGATTTTATTTATTATTTCCATTTTTTTTAATAATTTTTTTTCTTTTAATTTTATTGTTGTTGTATTACATCCATTCCTTTTTTTCTCCCCTCTGTCCCCCTCCCCACCCACCCTTTACCCCCAAAGTCAATCCCACCTGTTGTCCATGTCCATGGTTCCTTTATACTAGGTTCTTGTCTAAGCTGCTCCCCTTCTTTGCCTCTGCCTCCCCCCTCCCCCCTACCCCTTTCCTCCTGACCACTGCAGGCCTATTCCTTGTATTCATACACTTGGTTCTGTTTTGCTTGTTGTTAGTTTTGCTCATTATTGCCAGAGAGAGAGGTAGGGACAGAGGGGTAGGGACAGAGGCAGAGAGGGAGAGAGACATCAATGTATGGTTGCCTTTCACCTGCCTCCAGCCACGGAACTGGCTGGAGACTGACTTGCAACCTGGTTACATGCCCTGGCTGGGAATTGAACCAGTGACCTTATTCACTGTGCTACCAGCCAGGGCTTTGTATTTTTCAACCTCAGCAAAATCTGAGGTTTTTCTTCCCTCCAAGAGGCTAGAACTGATGCTTTCCATTTTTCTCTCTCAGGGATCCAATACACAACAATATCTTCTCACTCTAGTACCTATCCAAATAACCTCACCTTCTCTAATTATTTTTTTTAAGTTTTTGAAATCCTGAAAACATAGTACATATTCCTTTCTGCTGACACCTTTCTTATTCCATGTGGCAATGGTTCTTTCATCTCAATTAATATGTTTGTCACTCATCTTTAGAGGAGAAATATAATCAAGTGGACGTATCCTTTAAAAAACAAATTCAATTGTTTTCACTAGTTCAACAGCAGCATGTTATGGCTTTGTCTAGGTTAAGATGAACTGCATATCATTTCAAAAATGTTTGTTATTCCCAAGTAAAACCAGATCCTTCTTGCTTCACTCTAACAGGCTAATACATGCATTTATGAATTGACTTTAAGACCAAACTGACTAAGACTATAACTGCTAAAATGAAAAAGCAGTTTTTCCAGATGAACTATTCTCTAAGTATCTGCCGCATTTGCTTCTGGACAGAGAATATTGCCACAAGAGGACATTGCAAAATGCATTTAAACTGATCTCCTTCTGCATGGGGATCATAATTGATCACTGTCATTATACTTCCCTTTGCATTGTCCTGAATGAACTTACCTTACACACACCAGCCCTTGGGTAAAAATATGTCCTTTCTGAAAAGTGCAACAAAATGCTAGCTTATAACTGATGTAAACAAATTCAATCAAGATTATGAATTCTTCATTTAAATATTTCTAATTGGCTAGCCAGCCACCTATGGGCAAGGAAAACAGAAAATTCTGTCCAATTTAAACTCATATAAGTAAAATTTAAATGCAAATATGTAATGCAACGTAAAACAATATATAGTTCAACATTTAGAACTTAATATATTTAGAGTTTCCAAAATTTAGTACTTAGAAAACCTAAGTTTTAGAAACAATAAGCTCATTTTCTATTAACAATTAGTATTTATTCCTTTATATTGTATACAATGTTAATTACATACCCTGAAAATACACTTAAATTTTACTTTTATCTTAGTTTTACTTTCTTTGGAAAATGGAATGCGCTAGTTACAACTACATGGAAGGCTATAATCTATGTGGAAATACATGAACAGTCATTTAAAAAAGATATTCCCTGGGGCTGACTAACGGAAATTTAAGATGTTTACCACCATTTATAATTCTTGTTCTTTTTTCGTTTTTGTGTTGTGACATTAGAGGCCATACAAATTCTAGTTAGGCAGGTTAAAGTAATAGTCATAACATCCTTGGTAAAAGCTTCACATGCTCTTCTGACCTTAGTGAACAAGACTGCTTGGTACGTATACCACCATATTTGGTGGAAGTCGTATAGTTGAATTGTCCTGCAAAGAGTAACTTGTGCGATGCTGAGCTTATCGGCACCATGTACATAAGTTATTCAAGTGATGTATAGATTACACCCCGGGAAGCCGCCTGGCTGTGGCCTGTACCCAGCACAGCTCCCCTAACACTACCCGCCCTGCTGGTCTTCAGGCAAGACCACTCAATCTTAACGGCCCCACAGTCCTACAAACCTGCATTTCATTTTCTGCTTCATGAGCCCAGCTGGTTGTGAGAAGTTAAAATAAATCATTTTGTACAAATTAACTGCAGTCCCGACGACAACCTGTTTTATGATACTTAACCTTGAATCCCACTACCTTATGAATTGAAGACAAATGATTTGCTCCGGGGGAGACAGGGAAGGGAGTGGGAGGAGACCACTGGCTCTTAGTGAAAACACTTCTAATCGAAGCCTAAGCATGATGCTACCAGCTCTCCTCTGAGAAATTATTGGTTTACCTAGTAATTTATTTCAGGGTTTCTGATATTTTATATGCATTACTATATGCATTGAATACAAAACACAGATAAACCTCTAAGTGGAGGTACTTATGTGAGAAGGGAAATAAATGGAGAAAAGGACTGCTAAACCAAAGAGGAGGCAGGATTTTATGGTTTTTGCAAACTACAACCACTCCAGAGAACATGTTGAACTACCATTAATGAATAGCCATCAATGCAAAGATCAAACTTAGAATACAACCAAAAGAAGGTGTCCTGAAAGAAAGCTGAATGTGACTCTAACATTTTTAGAAAATACCTCAGAATAATTAAAGATGGCAACTCAGAATACCATTCAGCCACCTCAAAGGCCCATGAAGTAGAAGAATGATAAACCTCACAAATCACCTCCATGCAGCAAACTTAAGAAGGGTTTATCTTGAAGAGTTTATTGGATATGGCTTTCAGATACTGGAGGGAAGTCCAGGAAGATTTTCAGGAAACTCATGAAGTTCCTAGAAGTGTTGTACATGTGCAGAAACATTTCCAGCTTGAGCTCAGAGGTAACAAAGTCAGTTGGAATGAAAAGAAGCTGTGGGCCTCCCTACTTCTGCCTGCAGGAAGTTCCTGAGGCCAAGATGTCGCCCTGTTAGTGCCACCTCCATAGACCAAGAGGAACTGCTCCCACTGTGCTATATCATTAAAGAACCACAGCAAAGGAGGATTATTCACCTTAGACCTGATGTAGAAGGTGAGATGCTGAATTGGGAATAAATGCTGTAATGAAAGACTGTTGGGGACCCAAAGCAGAGGCCATGTGAGTGGCATGTGAGTGGCATGTGGGAGGCACAGGAGTCACCTGGAGGCCAGAAGAAGCCCTATGATACGTGGTTTCTAACACGGCCAGAGGGACCCTTGCCTTCTGGCTGTCACACCATTCTCTTATCTAATCCCCTAGAGAGTGGATTGAACTTTCTGACTTGCTTTTATTAAATAGAATAAGGCAGAAATGACCAGTTTTACTCTCAAGATCAGATTAGTTTATGTTAAAGTAGGTTGCAGTTTTGGACACTCTCTTTTGCTTTCATCTGAATTGCTCGTCCTGCTGGAAGCCAGTCTCCACTTCACATGCATCCCTGTGGAGATGCAGATGTGAAGGATGGAGGCAGGAGACCCACAGGAAGATTGTGGGGGCTGATCTCACCTCCCACCCCCAGTTAAATCTTTAGAGGAGACCACGGGCAGCAACCACATGAAACACATTGACCCAGAAGCATCCAGCTACAGCAGACCTGAATTTCCCACCCACAGAAACTGGGAAATAATAAAGGTTTGTTGTCAGCCCCTACGTTTGGGCAAATCTTATTATTCATCAATAAATATGAATGTATTAACTCATTTTATTTTTCAGTTATTTGTTCTTAATGATAATTGGACACACCCACACAGATACACGCATCAGAAGGGTGGATCCTGAGTCTTAGTTACCAACACCTGTAATATTTTATACCAGCCGTTCTCATGATTGAGGACTATGAGACTGCAGGTGATTGACTGCTATCATGTGCATTTTTCTTCACAGGATAGACCTTATATGTCACATAAAAACAACTGGTGAAGAATGAACAAACATGACGGCAAAAAAATGGCTCCATATCTGTCCTGCAATATATATATAGTTCTTGAGCATTTGAAATGTGGCCAATACATACTGAGATCAGCAGTATATGGGAAATACATACCAAATTTTGAAGACTAATACCAAAATGTCAATATAATCTCCGTTGATAATAATATATTATGTTTAACTTATATTGAGACAACACTTTGCATATATTGTAATAAATGAAATCAGCATAAAATTCACTTTACATGTTTATTTTCAATTTTTAAAAATGTGGAAAGTACAGCATTTTAAATTATAAATGTGGCCTATGCTATATTTCTTTTGGATTACACTGGTCTAAATTATAAATATCCATGAAGTTTCACAGAGGGAATGAAGTTACTTTAGTACTAAAGGGTGGATCTTTATTTAGATATCAGGCAAGAAAGAAGGGATCCAGCCTATACAATCAAGGGAAGTGGGTGAAATGGATCCCGGTACTGATCCATCCTGGCAACACCTAACATTCAGATTCTTGAGTGCCATGCTGACCTGACCATCAGCTTATATAAGCTCAAACCTGTATTTACATTTTTGCATTGAAGAGCAGGTTTAATAATTGTCAAGAGTGTCCCAAACGCAGTGCTTGGAGAACCAAGTATCTACAAGGTATATATAGCTGGGGTAGCTTTAAATATTTTATATATTGAAAAGATTTTTCAAAAACAAAACAAAATTAAATTAAAAACAGACATAAAAACCTTTGGACTCCCCCTTTTAATTGTATCATCTCTTTTACTCCCTCTTCTAATTATTCATCACTTAGGAGATAGTACACTGGTTAATTACAAATAAGATAACATACTTGATGTTCATTTTCCATGTACTAGTTAGAGCTTTACTTACTCAGTGTATAATTAATAGTGCCTTGTCTTACACACTTATAATGTAAAGTCAAGTGAACTAGTGCTGTAACTACATAACACCTCTGATACCTAATCTGTAATGTAGAGCATTTTCATTCATTATTGTTTTAGTTCATATGATATAATGCTGGTGAAAGTGCTTTGGAAACATTGCTTCAAATAGAATTGTTGCTATAATGAATAAAGCAAGGTTATTCAAAATACAGCTTAGTCATGAGTATTGTATGTTGCTGTACCATTGTCATTATTATTGTACTGCTCATGTTGTGTGTTGTGTGTGTATGTGTGCTGTGTGTGTATTTGCAAGAATGAAAAAGAGGTATCATCTTTGGTTAGTTTCTCCACAAGCAGGCCTCAAATAAGAATTTTCTTGCTAGGCATTTCCTAAGGAAGGGCTGAGTCAAGACTGATAAGGAAGGGAAGTATGGCCTGGGAAGTAGCTGAACAAACCTGTGACTTGGCAGAGTCCCAAAACACGTACCTCCTATTCGCTGCACTTGCCAGCACAGCAGTTGTGGACTTCAAGGGAAGTCCTCAGGAGAGAGTTATAGACAATTAGTAACAAAGTACTTAGAAATCAGAGGGTGGGTACACAGAAATAACAACAGCCACAAAAACCAAAACAGCCCTGGCTGGTGGAGTGCCAACCTGCAAATCGAAGTCACTGGTTCGATTCCCAGTCAGGGTACATGCTTGGGTTGTGGGTCAGGTCCCCGGTTGAGATGTGCAAAAGGCAACCAACTGATGTACCTCTTATACATCAATGTTTCTCTCCCTTTCTCTCTCCCTGCTCCTCTCTCTAAAATTAAATAAATAAAGTCTTTTTAAAACTAAAGGAAACAAAACAAATATTGGCTTTGATTTCAGTAGGGAATTGATAGATATGTCTACTTCACTCTGCAGGTCACAATAGAGAAGACTATCTTCCTTCACTTAAAATAGCATTTAACTATTCACTGTTTATACCACTTGTCCTAACAAGGCAGTATCTCTCATTATGCAAATATGATGAAACATTGAAATACAAATATGACCCCCCTCAAAAGTTGCTTTTGGTATCATTTCAGATGCCCATCACTGGTTGTATCATGTGAGCTGGAGACACAGATTTGGTCACATAGCCATAGTTCTACTGGAATATTTTCCACCCTATATATAACATGTGAAAGACCACCTTTCCTCTGTAATCACACTAAGTGATAGACCCCGAAAGATTGGAAAGACACATCTAGCTTCCGCATTCAAAGTAAGGTTTAAAGAGCCCATCCTTCCTGATGTAAAGGTCCAATTGCAGTTTTCCATAATGTGTCCTATTATATTTCAATTTTTAAAAAGAATTTCTTCAAAAATTATGGACAGCATTGCTGAGAACTCTGTATTTTAAATTTTATGTATTGGAAAAAGTTACACAACTTTTTAGTTTGAAACCAACATAGTTCAGTTTTAGATATGCTGAAAGATATTTTAGTGGGGTAAAAATTTATTATGAGGCAATAAGAACAACTGACCTCCCAAACAAAGTGATTATAATAGATTACTAATTTAGAGATAAACTGACAAAAGATTTCATCTTAGAACTTTTAAAAAGAATTGGATTACCAACTACTTTCAGCCTTTGCAGAAACATATCCTGCTTGAATGAGTATCATTTTATTAATGTTGTCCTGTTCAAGTTTTGGCTTGTCTTTTATAGTTATATTGAACTTAATTCTACTGATGCAAAAACAGGAAAAAAAAAAAGGTGTTGTCATATTTATCAGAAACATTCAAGTTGAGTTTTATTGTAATTTAGGTCAGGTTGATGCAGTTTACTGAATTTGCTTTATATTTCAAATTCTCATATTGAGTTTTATTGTAATTTAGGTCAGGTTGATGCAGTTTACTGAATTTGCTTTATATTTCAAATTCTCATATTGAATACCCTGCAGTTATTATCAATATACCTCATTCTTCAATGCATTGAGAACCAAGAAACTGTCATTTGTCAGAGCCTTCGATGGTAGCTGTCTCATCTCAGTCTTATGGGGTGTCAAAATGCCTCCTGAATTTTTTTAGGGCAAATATCAATGGATTGCAGACATAAAATAAAGTATAACTGAAATACTAATGAGATTATATATATATATGTGTGTGTGTGTGTGTATATATATATATATATATATATATATATATATATATATATATATATATTTCTGTAATACTATCAAGACATGAATTGACAAAGCTTTCTTCCCTTAGATCTTTGGAGATATAAATGACAAAAAAATGTGTAAACTTAAGGGGCATGATGCTATGATTTGATATATGTGTACGTATTGTGTAGCAAAGGAAACCATGAAATAAATAGAAAAGTAACCCAATGAATAGGAAAAAATAATTGAAGTGTAGTTAGTCAGAGAAAGAAACACCATAGAGCTCACTCCTATATGGAATCTAAAGAACAAAAGAAACTGATAAGAAATGAAAGCCAGACTGGCACCCAGAACAGACTGGCAGATCTCAGATGGGTAGTGGAGGGACGGGACTAGACTAGCCAAAGAAGTTACATGCATATGCGCATAGCTCATGGATTCAAACAATGTATTGGCGGGGGGTGGGGGTGGGGGGCATCTGTAATAGTGTCAATAATAAGTAAATAAATAAGTAAATATTTAAAAATAAAGAAAGGGTCTATGCCACTATCTTCCAGAGATTTATGGATATTTTTACCCATTGTTTCAAATTTTAATAAGGTTTAGCTAGATGATCAGATTTCTTTGTAGTGCACCTTAATCATATATGGTTAATTAAATCAGGATTTGCTGATTTCATTAAAATTAATCCATAGCTGCATAAAAGGCAGTTGGTTTTTTGTAAACAAGCTATTTTCTGTATTTGTCTCATAATGTTTTTCAGAAGGTAGTGTGATATAAGCAGGAAGTTTTTAAACTAGTAAATAATAGCTTCTTCCTCTTTTGAGCATATCAGTGTAATAATAAATGCCTGAAAAATAAAACTTTGTTCTCTCTCTTGCCATAGTGTAATAGACTCAGATTGCTTTTCTTTGGTATAGGACCAGATTCAATAGTCTTCACTTTGTGAAGGTTTTAACTTAAAGATAAAATCAACAACAGTGAAATATTTGTTTCCAGAGAAAGCATTTTAACCCAATGAGATAGATGGTCATAGATTCTCTGATAACCAACATAATTCCAACTGTGTCTCCTTTATGGGGCTGAAAACTGCGAAGAACAGTAACTCACTAATGGAAATTTGGATAAATGCCTATTTTAGCTAGTCAATATCTTGTATTTGAGATGATACATATGAGTGGCTTCTATGACTTTGGGTTATTTCCTTTCTTTTAAATTTCTACTCAGGTATGACCTTATTGATGTATTATTGTGGGTGTGCTGCAATATTGATCTTTTTATGCACAATTTTACTAGAACTTGCAATGCTCTTTTGCCTATTTCTAATTAGTAATGATCTTTTTTTTCCTTGAAATTTACACAACAAAACAGCGACTAAGTGAGTATTTGCTCTATTTGCTAAAGGAAGGACTGTGCTGACTACAAAGGGAAAAAAATTCACCCTTCCTGCCTCCAGGAAAAGTTTTCTTTCAGATTTAAATATTTACTTACTAGGCAGGTTTTATGAGATGGTGAAGTTATATAAAGCCAAAAGCCTTCCGGAACTATCCATTTGGGAATTTCTCAGGTTGAATTTATACTAGGAAATAAACACAGTCTATATATTGGAATCTCCGAAAGTCATCATGCAGCTTAGATGAAGACTATATGTTACTCTCTTTTTTTTTTTTTTTTCTTGTTTTCTCTTTTCCTGAGTCAGCCTCTATTGAAATTTCAACAAGCTGTTCTACCAGCCTTTCTATAGAACTTGGCAGGAGTTAAGCTAACAGCAGCAGCAGCTCAAGTCATTTCTCTTTGACAGAATCCATAAAGCCAAACGCTGTAATAACTTCTCTGATGGAATTTTAGTGGCGAAGCTCTGTGTCTTGTTACCATGGCGGTGCACTCTCAAACTCCGGCCTTCACCTGCGGGGAATGATTATGAAGCCTTGTGGTCCTTGCTTCCACCTGTGACCCCTGATCAACTGGAGAGTGGCAATTTTTCTTCACAATGAATTTGATACCAGGCGAATTATGCTGTTAGAGAAAGTTCTTATTCACCAAGGGCCTCTTTGAGATGCCGCAGTGGCCTTCTAAGGTAACAAGAGGCAAACTCGTAAGGTACTTGGATGCTTTATTCTCCCTCTCACCTTTAACATAGACAATTGGAAAGGTCCAGGCATAGTGGCCACCTACAACTTACTTCAGGCTTAAGATGCTTATCCTATCTTTTCATCCCCCTGCAAGCTAAAGAAAAACTGATGCTGAGAAAAAAGTGATGATCATAATTATAATACTAATGCTCTTTATAATAACAATGAAAATCTCTCTCCCAGTATGATCATTTCTATACCCCTTGTCTTATGATCTCCTCATTGTATCTCACAGAAAATGACAATATTATAAAAGCTTCTTTTGGGTTACTTAGAACTGTACTCTCACCATCTCGGTCTTCCTAAATCCCAAAGACATATTTATGCTCTAATATGGATTTCAGTAACTACTTGCTAACATCCTACTTCTTGTCATTTAAGAATCTACATTCTGAATTTTATTGGATATAGAAAATGCCCCATTTAAAAATTTTTGAGGTATCTCCATACAGCTTTCCACAGTGGCTATGCCAGTCTGCATTTTTACCAACAGTGCAAAAGGGTTTCACTTTCTCCACATCCTTGTCAGCACTGGTTTCTTGATTTATGGATGATAGCCATTCTGAGATATTTAACTATAATTTGAATTTGCATTTCCCTAATGATTACTGTTTTTCCTCCATGGAAATTATTTTTCCTTTGTTATTATTTGTTTTTATGTTTTCCCATATTATTTACCTATGGCATTGTGTAATGTTTTTATATTTTACTTAACATTTTATATCTTTGTTCAGCTTTTAATAGTATTTATGTATAAGCTATATTTTCAATAAGTTTTTTCCTTTCCTCTTTTTCTCATCTTATTTTTAGTGTTACTTTTATGTATTTTTGAACATAAAAGATTTACATAGTAGCCCTGGCTGGTAGCACAGTGGATAAGGTGCCCGGCCTGCGAACCCAAAGGTCGCAGGTTCGATTCCCCAGCCAGGGCACATAACCAGGTTGCAAACCAGGTCTCCAGTCAGGTCTGTGGCTGGAAGCAGGTGAAACGCAACCATACATTGATGTCTCTCTCCCTCTCTGCCTCTCTCCCTTCCCCTCTTTCTAAAAATAATGAAATAAAATATTAAAAAAAAAAAAAAGATTTACGTAGTATTTTTAACCGCTGTTTCTTCTTAGTCTTAGATTTACAATTTTTCTTACATAGCAAATGTTTATCATTAGATTTGTGCTGATTTCATCCTGTGCTCTATGATACTTTTTGTGTGTGAAGATAAGTAAACACAATTTCCCTAAGTTTCTGGGCATTTAAATAAATTTTGTAAAGTCTTAATAATCAAAGAACAGTAATTATTGGTTCAGAGTTACTGTAAGAATTTTGAAAATCAGCACATTGTTATTTTCATTTATATGCTTTTGAGAAATCTGTCTATATGTCATTTGTTTCTTTTGCTAGTAGGTCTGACAGGAATTTTTCCTTTTTAATTTAGTAGTTTGACTTAATTTGTTTCACATTGACATATATGACAAAATATTCCCTGGTACCAAATGGGTCCATTTAGTTTTTTAATTCAAATCTCTTTCTCCTCCTCTGTCATCTTTATCCTTGTCCTAGTTTCCTTCTTAATCCATGGGGTATGCTCTTGGATTACAGTTTTGACTGTTATTTATCTTGCATTTTTTTCTCCAGTACCTATAATTTTTTAATAGAATAAACTCTTCTTGATTGCCTTTTATTTTTACTTTACTTTTAGTTTTAATTTAAAATAAAAGTTTTATTTTAAATTTACTTTTATATGTTCTTATTTTTTTTTATTTTTATTTTTTTTACCAACACAGTATGAAGAGGTGCTCAGCATTTCTAATCTAGAGGGCAATGTAGATCAAAACCACAATAAGATGCCACCTCCACCTCATACCAGTCAGAATGGCTTTCATCAAAAACTCAGCAAATAAACAAGTGTTGGGAAGCATGGGAAGAAAAGAGAATCCTTTTTCACTGTTAATGAGTTTACCTTTTTAAGTTTTCTTTTTCTAAACTTTTTATTACTTTTATGTTGTCTATTTCATTTCTTAGTTTTAAAATTTATAATCTATGCTACTTTTTTCGTGTAACTAGTTATTTGTGGATATTTAATTAATCCTATCTGTCTTTCATAGTTTTATGGTTCATTTTTTTTTCTGTGTAAATGCTTTCTTGGTCTTTGTAATCAGCTAAGGGATTTTCATTTTAATGTTTGTAGATGGATGCATGCTTTTATGAAGGCTTTTGGTACTTTGGAACAATTTTCAAGATTCTTATATCAAGGATATTCTTTTTTATTTTCAGTGTTCTAAAGTTTGATATCTTTAGTGGTTGGTTTTTGGTCAGGTAGAATAGTAACTTATTTCCTCCTCTCTCTTTTCCCTTCATGGTTTACTTTCCATATACTTTCTTCTCCTTTCCTATTAACCATTTTTTCCCTAAGAAACGTCACCTAGCAGGACAGCTATTTGAGTCCTGTTTATTCTTTGAATTATTTTCTGTAAAGTAAATGTTTAGTTTTACAAGGACTACTTTAGCTTTTAATATTTTAACCTGCAGGGGGGTATTTCTCTTTTCAGGTAAACAGACATTCTACTACCTTATTTCCCCTTCTATGTTTCTCGCAACTCAACTCAATCCACATAAAATTTGAGGGAAGAGTTAAGAAATAGCACTGGTTGAAAATGGTTACTCTTTTTTCTACTGACAGGATTTAAAATATATATTGTCCTCTATTTTCTGCTTATACTAATGCACAGCTTTGTATTGTGTAATTGGTTCCTGTATTGTTTTTTGCAGTTTGTAGTTATGCTCAGTTTCATAGTAACACATCTGTCCTTACCTTGGGTACTTACATTTAGTTTGTTTTATGTATAAAATTTATGATAAATTTGCTTAATTATATAAGAATTGTAAAAATGCTTGTTTTAATCATAGAACCATAGACTCATTTCAAAGTAGCAAAAATAGTCACAAAACTGAGGTAAGAAACAAAATTAAGCACTGTGGTAAAAACTAGAGGTCAGCAAATCCACTGATGGACCACTTTTTCTTGTTTAAATCTCAATGGTAGATAATTTAATTTGTATAATGCTCACTAAATTTTCATGGACAGTTTATGATAACAAAATGGTCATAAATTTCACAGTGAGAAGAACAACTTTTATTAGCTGAGACTATTTAATGCTATAACTCTAATCTAATATGACATAATGTGTAATAGGCCTTAATTAGTTCTTAAAATGGTACAGATTTGGGTTTTATACCTACATTTCAGCACTAATTTTCCAACTGACAAAGTGCCTATCTTTAACCATCAACATGTAAATGATATTTGTGCTTGTCTCTGAGCTCTTTAATGAAAATAAATGTTATTATAATAATTTAACTTGGAGATTATGCAATGGAGATTTTTCCATATATACATTAAAAGTAAATTTAATCCCAGTTCAGTGACCTCCGAAATCTAAGTATGGATAAAATAGGTATCTGCTCAGTTAGGAGTGGGAATCCCATGCTGTATGCATTTCATAGGCACTCTGTTTGCACATGGAGCCCACACATTCATTCTACCTAGGCCCTGCAAATGACTTATTTTCTCCTGCATACAGGTGGCTGTCATCCCTAAGGACAAAGCAGAACAGGAACAAAGATTCTTCCAAGTTGGTAGTGCAGTCAACAATGCTCAGTAATGCCAGATGTTATTGAAATAAAAATGTGAAGAAAAAAAATTAATATTTAGGGAACCTTTTTTGAGAGAAATCTTTTGAGACATAGTGAAGGTAACAGTATTGTCAAATGAACATGAATTCTGCATTTTGGCCTGGAAATCATAGACATAGTTTAAAAGGTATGTGCAATTGAAGGGTCATCTTTAAGATGCTAGCTTAAGCATTTACATGCTTCATGACCTTAGTGGGCAAGTTGTAAATTTCTTCTTGCTCTTCTGTGGACTTAGGTCACTAATACCTATTTTCAAGGTAGTAAACATATAGCCATCACACATTATGTCATATGATGCTGCCCTTGTGAGTGTCTGAAATTATTTTCATTTTCTCAAACATTAAACAGATGTAAATTTCAAGTATAAATACAGATCACTGAGTTCTTTTGAAAACTAAGATACTTGACAACATTGGGCTAGCATTTCAACCTGACAGGTATCACCTGGAACTAATGCCTGACTGCTTTCCAGAAGATCTGTGTTCTAAATTTGGAACCTGTCCCAACCATTCCCTATTACCTCCCCTGCCCTCTTCATCCATGTACCTAGTTACTGTAAACACCTCAACTTTGTAATAACTCACTAAGTGGGCTTGAGGAGATAATTGAATACTGAGCAAAAGGAATATGTTCAGGGCGTATTAAACGACAAAGTAAATCTAGTAAGTTGCAGGAAAAATAATGATTTTGCTGCTATTGCTACTAATGCTATCTTGGGTGGGAATAATATTACAGAATCCTAATAACACCGTGGTGAATTAGCTGCTGTTCTCTCTATTTTCATATTTGTAGAATGAGTCAAAGAGGTAATATAGGTTGCTTAAGGCCTCAGAGCCAGTAAGTGCCAGAGAAAGAATTAAACTTAAGAAGTATGATTTGAGAGTTTCTCATTCAAGTTCTTCTATGACTAGACCAGAGTGATGTAGTAATTAGGAAAGCATAACATAAAAATCTGCACAATATTAGAATACCTAATTTTAAATAAGAAATTAATTTGATCTTAAATTTTTAATTATTTTTAAAGATTGTATTTATTATTTTTCAGAGAGAAGGGAAGGGAGAGAGGCAGAGAGGGAGAGAGACATAAGTGTATGGTAGCCTTTCACCTGCCTCCAGCTATGGGCCTGGCTGGAGACCTGGTTGCAACCTGGTTACGTGCCCTGGCTGGGAATCGAATCAGCAACCTTTGGGTTCGAAGGCTGGTGCCTATCCACTGTGCCACCAGCCAGGGCTATGAATCTTAAAATTTAAACTAAAGGAACAAATGCAAAGGAATGGATCTTTATTTTTCTATATAACTTATATGCAAATGAAAGACAAAAATATCTAATTCAGTTTACAATTAAAATATTTATGTATATATACTCATAGATTATAATAGATTCATAGATTTTGTACTCATGTGAAAATGCAATAGATATCTTGCTTTAGAAATAAATTATATTAAGCTTTTTTATAATTGTGCTGGTGCCTTCTTCTAATATTTCTTTTGATAGCTTCCCTGTCCCTGTTCTCTTCCAGCATGATTAAATAAAGGGTTTCTAATTGTAATTTTAATCTTCTTTAACATAAGATTCTATTCTACCCTAATAAAAACATTTTAAATTAAAAAATAATATAGATAACAAGGAAGAAAATAATTGCAAAATTGTATGTGAAAAATTTAGCTTTTCACATATAATCTTAATAGCTTTTATAGCCTTATGTACATTGAAAAAAGTTTAATAGCCATATGTACATTGAAGATCCTGGTATCTTGGTTTTAGCAATATGAAAGTACCATCAAAATTATAACAGGCCAGTCCTGGCTGGTGGCAGAGTGGATAAGGCACCTGCCTGTGAACCCAAAGGTTGCTGGTTCAATTCCCAGCCAGGGCACATAACCAGTTTGCAAACCAGGTCTCCAGCCAGATCCATGGCTATAGGCAGGTGAGAAGCAAACATACATTGATAACTCCCTGTATGCCTGTCTCCTTTCCCCTCTCTCTAAAAAGTAATAAATAAAATCTTTAAACACATTGTAACAGGCCATTCTATGTGGCTTGCTTACTTCCTTCATGAGCACACTATTTTAATGAATGTTAATTGTGTCATGGCTCAAGTATATATGTATATATACATGCGTATACCTATACACACATATTTATATACTATATGAGGTTTATCAGTCCAGAAAAAAGTTCAGCCATTCTTAATATAACATGAATGGTTTGCACAATATTGATACTTGGCAGCCAAGGAGAGTGCACTGGAATGCACATGGGTGAATAACAATGACATCACAGTAGTAGTCAGTGGGGGCAATAGACACCATTGAATGAGAATGTATACTTTGTGGCTGTCACAATCAAAGTGATAAGCAAGTAGAGTAACAACTCTGCATCACATTTTGCATTAAGCTTGCACATTCCCCCATGGAAACTATTTGGATGATTCAGAAGGCTGCAACTATGGGCAACTGGTGATTGGCAGCTTCATCACGACAATGTGCCCATTCACACATCATGCCTCTCATGCTGAGTTTTCTGAAGATACAGCAAATCACCCAGGTGCCTGAGCTCAGGTTTGCGTTTTGGAAAAATCCTGACAACTTCTGGCTGTTCCCAGAGCTAAAATCACACTTGAAAGGGAAGAGATTTCAGATTGTTGATGAGATTCAGAAAAATACAATGGGGCAGCTGATGGTGATTGTGAGAACTGTGTGAGGTCCAAAGGTGCCTACTTTGAAGAGACTGAGGTGTCACCATCCTATGTATACAGGGTTTCTTGTATTGTGTATCTTCTTCAATGAATGTGTCTATTTTTTATATTACATGGCTGGATATCTTCTGGACTGACCTTGTAGATGTGTATACACATATATCATGACAGAACAAATTGCTTTATTTCTCACTGTGTTAGCTTTTTTGGTGTGTGTGAATCCTATCAATAGATTCAATAGATGGTAGGAGAAATCCTATATACTAATCATTATTGGATACTTCACCATGTTCTGTGTTCCAGGTCAAAAGTCAATGAATATACTTTTATCTGAATGCTTCAAAGAATTTCAATTGGCCCATTCATAATTTGTAAAAACATTAAATTATAAACAAGTTCATAGTAGTGATGAAGATATATCATCTGATTTAAATAAGGTCAAAGGAGAAAAGTGGTCATAAATTTAATTTGAGCTTAACTACAACAAACTGTTCTAATTATTGTACATATAGCAAAAATAATTGTCTTTCATTAGAAAAAGAAGCTATAATTAATAAGTCAAATAAAATTTTTATAAATACATTTTAATATAGAAAGTCTATTACATACTAGTTATTTAATGTTTTACTTTACCTCCAAAATTACCACATGGAGTAATGGAGTAGTAATAATGATGAAGTAAACATTTAAATTCCTAACTAATTTTGTATTTACTGACACATTGATGCTTTCTATTCAGTATTTCTAAATTCATATTCATGAGGTATCACTGTATTATTTTTAATTTTTATTCATTATTTTTAGAGAGAGGGGAAGGGGAGGGAGGCAGAGAGGGAGAGAAACATCAATATATGGTTGCCTTTCGCCTGCCTCCAGCTTAGGACCTGGCTGGAGACCTGGCTTGAAACCTGATTATGTGCCCTGACTGGGAATTGAACCAGCAACCTTTGGGTTCTCAGGCTGGTGCCTAGCCACTGAGCCACCAGCCAGGACTGTAATCTTTTTTAGGCTTTGAAATTATTATATCAAATTTTATTACTTATCTTATGATAAACTAATAAGTCAAGAGGTTATTATTTTATTTACTAAAAATTTTGTATGAGAATTATGTAAAAAAAATAGCATTTCCCTTAATATTGGGAACAAGATAGGGATGTTGCTTTTACCACTTTTATCCAACATAGTACTGGAAGTCCTAGCCACATCAATAAGATAAGAAAGAAAATAAAAGCCACCTAAACTTGAAAGGAAGAAGTAAAACTTTCATTATTTGCAAATGAATGATATTGTGTATAGAGAATCCTAAAGATTACACACATGCACACACACACACACAAACTAGTAGAGTTGATAAATGAATTCAGTAAACAGAAGGCTATAGTATAAATACCCAGACATTGGTTGCATTAATATACACTGATAATGAACTATCAGAAATAAAAATTAAAAAAACAATCCCATTTGGATTGGCATAGAAAAATACCAGGGAATAAATTTACCCTAAGGTGTAAAAGGCTTGTCCTTGAGAGAGGAATTTTAGATCAGCTACTGTAGCATATCTCATCTCTTCTTTAACTAGAAAACTTATTTTAAAATTAATTATATTCTCAAAACTCAAGAGGCATTTTGTCTCATTTACATGCCTATCCAACCTGTCCTCTTTAGTCAGGATCATATGAAGCCTACAGATCCTTTCTGCAAAAATTTGTTGGGCTGTTTTCTGAATGAAAAGTGATGGTTTCTAATAGCTGAAAATAATAAGCTTTGGATTATGCATTGGGTTCACCTTAAATTATTTAAATAAAATTATGTTAACCCTACCTAAGAACTTCTTAATCTACCTATCTAGAAAATGAATGCCAATTGATTTACACCTTGTTAGCAGCTTGCTGCCACTAATTTAGTTTGTGCTTTAAGAAGATGTTTCATAGATTATTCAACCATAAGATATTATTTTAAATCTGCCTTTACCTCCTATATATGTGGATCTCAATCTCTATCATCCAATGTCCCTTTCTAATTGTAAACATTGTACACTTTAAATTTCTTTTTTAAATTAAATTTATTGGAGTAACTCTGGTTTAAAAAATTATATAGGTTTCAAGTATATAATTCTATGGTACATCGTTTTTAGATTCCATTGTGTATTTACCACTCAAGATCATGTCTTCTTATATCACCATATATTTGACCCCCTTTGCCCTTTACTAACCCTTCACCCCTTCCTTCTGCCACATTGTTATCTGTTTATATAATTGTTTGTTTTTCTTCTTTGTTCATTTGCTGCTTACACTTTTACAGCTCAAATATGAGTAAATCATATGGTTCCTAAATTCTTTGCCTGACATCACTTAGCATGATATTTTCAAAATTCATCCATGCTGTCACAAATGACAGCAGTTCTTTTATTATGACTGAGTAGTATTCTATTGTATATATTACCACATTTTTTTATCCAATAATTTACCAAATGACACTTTGGTGATTCCATGTCTCAGTCATCATAAATAGTGCTGCATTGAATATCACTAGCTATCAGGAAAATGCAAATCAAAACCACGATGGGATACCACATTTCACCTATTGGAATAGCAATTACCAACAAGACAATAATAACAAGTGTTGAAAAGGTTGTGGAGAAAAAGGAACCCTCATTCACTGCGTTAGGGAATGTAAATTAGTACAGCCAAGATGGAAAACAGTATGGAGGTTCCTCAAGAAATAAAGACTAGAGTTACCACATGACCCAGCAAGACTTCTTCTGGGTCTCTCCAAAAACTTTTGAAAATATTTATTCACAAAGATATACATACCCCTACATTCATTGAAGCATTATTTGTGTTGGCCAAGGCATGGAAACTTGTTTAATTTTATTTAGTGAAATAAAATCCATACATTGCAATGAAAAAGTAAAACTAATGTTTTTAAGGACTATCTTTCATAATACCATAAAACCAGCCTTCAACTAGGGAGTCTTGCTTTCATATCTGATATTATAATTTGATGTAAAGATTATAATGTAATAATATTAACATAAAAATTACCACATAACATTTGTTGGCATTGTCTGCCTCTCCCACTGCATCTCTTGTCTGGACATCCTGAAACCCAGATTTCTCCCACAAATAGACTTCAGTTCTCAGAGCATGAAAGGTAGTTTCATTGTTTCTTCTAGCTTTTGTGCCTTATTCCCCACCTACTTGTTTATCTAGTGAAAATCAATTCACATTTTAATCCTATGCTCAAAGTAACTTTCCTTATGATGTTTAGTTTAACTTTCAACCAGAATTTATATGCATAGTATTATGTAAATTTCCTCACTTCTTAATTCTGAGTGGCCAGTACATAGCACCCTTTAATTTATTTGTCTCATTCACAACTACTTCTGGGGAAAAAGAAGAAGAAGAAGAAACAGGGACATAGAGGGAGAAGCTGTTCTTTAATACTGATTAAACAGATTGGACATACAGCTTTGTATATGGAGCCAGTGAGCTGGATGGTACATTTCTTTAGTATGACACTTTTTTTTTTTTAAGATTTTATTTTATTATTTTTAGAGAGAGGGAAAGGGAGAGAGGCAGAGAGGGAGAGAGACATCAACATATGGTTGCCATTCACCTGCCTCCGGCTACCAACCTGGCTGGAGACCTGGCTTGCAACCTGTAGTGCAACACATTCTTTCAAAGAGTCACTGACAAAGCTGGGTATCCATAATTCTGTGTGAAGGAGAGTTGCCATGGGAACCTTGACACAAAGGGTAAACTCATATATTCTACTTTACCTATGGGCAGCTGGACCTAAAAGACAAAGGGTCTTAAAGAGGCTGGTCCAAGCAAACTCCTTTTCTTCTCCAAAAACTCAAGCCTCTCCTGAAAGACACAGATGTTACTGAATAGCAATAGGTCCTGCTGCCTGCCACCACCCTCTAGGCAAAATTCCAGAGGCAAAGGTTTGCAGATAAAGGAAAGGAGTCTTTATTCAAAAGCAGTCCTGTTAGTCTATCCAGTCACAGCTTTAATCACATAAACCTAGCAATCAAGGCTAAATTCTAACACCTCGGTTCTCTTATCTTTTCCTCCTGTTAGTTTTTGTAGGGTTAGTTTACAATCTCAAACAACGTAATCCACAAAAGCTACACAAATGTGGAAGAATGGCAGGCTTCTGCCTCAGAGCCTGTCCCCTCTAGAACACCCAACCTGCCACCCGCTGCCAGGCTAGCCCCACCCTAAGCTGTGCCCAGAATTCCTTCCCATCCAAGACATAGTATGTTGGGAAATTCAGGACGCTGAAGCCCCATTACCCAGGCATCCTCAAGGAAGTAGAGCCTGAGGGCCCAAGTCAGAGATGGATCCGGGCCAGTCCCCAGGAGTCAGCAAAGCCCCTGAGCCAAAGAACCAGTCCTCTTTTTCTTTCCAATGGCTTCAGCAGCTTTCACCTTCTCAGCCAATCCCATCCTAGACTGCTTTCGGTTGCCTTGGCAACCTCCTTCTGGGGCCCCTCCTACTTCTCCCCAGTGATCTTAATCAGATCTCTCTGCATCACAGCTTCATCCTGTCTTAACTTCTGCACTTCCCACTCTTGTTTAATTGAATCTTTTAACAACTGAGTCTCTCTCTCTTACTCTCTCTCAAACCAATAAATAAATTTAAAACAAAAGACAACAAATACACTCTCAATGAACAAATCACTAAGAATATACAAATATGCTTGAATTATTAGCCAATATTAAGAAAAACTATCATCACTTTTATTACATAGCTCCTTTCCAATAAATATTTATTTTAATCAGTTACATATTTGAAAATTAGTATATAGATTAAAAATAACTATCACCTTATATATACATAAAAATAAAATTTCATATATACATGTTGTGTATAATATATATTATGTTCCAGTAACATTTTCCATAACCTGAATAAAATATAAGTGATTTTATATAATGATTATATTAGGTATTTCCATTAAACTTTTTGTGACTAGTATATATCAACATCTTGAGAGTGAATACACAGAACATCATTTAATTTTGAGTGTTACTAAAAATATTGAATGGGCCTTCTAAGTAGAAAAAAATTGTAACATCACATATCAGACATATAATATAAATGCAAATATTTTACAGAGCATGCTAAAATCATAAGAAAGTAAAAGCCATGCTATTTAAATAAGACAAAATATTTTCTATAGTTTGTACATGCAGTATAATGGAGTTCAAAGCCAATTTTCATATAATGAAGTATTATGCTTTTTGCAATTGATAATGTTAATTGAAGAGTTCTCAGATTTCACCATCCACCAAGAACAAGGGCTAGGTCTAACCTTTGAAATTTGACCTTATTTTTCCTAACTACACAAACTGACAAACAGGCCCTGGCTGGTGGCACAGTGGATAAGGCGCTGGCCTGCAAACCCAAAGGTTGGTTCGATTCCCAGCCAGGGCACATAACCAGGTTGCAAGCCAAATCTCCAGCCAGGTCCATGGCTGGAGGCAGGTGAAAGGCAACCATGTCTCTCTCCCTCTCTGCCTCTCTCCCTTCTTTTTTCTCTAAAATAATAAATACAATCTTAAAAAACAAACAAACTAACTAACTAAAAGTCTGTGACATGAAGGGACTTTTCTCTATTCATTTTCTATGTAAATAGAATTAGATTTGTCCTTTGACCTGATGGCCTTGACAGATCAAGGAAGAGATGAGTTATTTTCTTGAGAATTTTCCCAACTAGTTTAATCATCAATCATCAATGAGTGATATAGTTGGTGAAGTTTTTACTTTAGTTGCTGCTGTTGTACTTTTAATTATACTACCAAAGCAATTTATAATTTCAACCCAATTCCCTTTCATGTTTACTTAACAGACATTTGCATTTCCATTCTCTCTAAATTTGCATAGAAAACTCCAGCCAAAGCTCATATAAACCATCAATACCTTAACTTCATAAAAGTCAGTACTAAAATAAACTCTTTTAGGAACACTGTTTCCTCAGGGGCCTTATTAGAATGTCTACTATTCTTGCATTTGTTTTGATGACTGAAACCTCAATTTATTATTTATGCAATGATAGTTTAAATATAAATCCCCAAATCTCATATTACTATTCTTCAGGGGCACATTTCTGAGGGAAGAACTTTTCTAAAGTATAAAATAATGATTGGAGAGTTTTAACCTAACATCTATGGAATCCAGAAGCATTAAAAAACATCTATCACTTTGCCTATACCACACATTTTTAAATCCCTTTAAGCACATGCCTATCAAGTATTTATTTGAGTAATGCCTTTTACTTTCCTATTCTACACTCGAGATTTTAATTTTGTACATGCCTATTCTAAGCCACATAGTGTCCTGCTCTTAATTCTTTGCCCTATTTATGTTTCTTCAAATCTTTGGAGCAACCTATAGTTTTGCACGATGTAATTGGAGTTTTATGGCAGTTAATTATTTAAAGAAGTCTACCAAGATAGTTAGTAATTGTCTTATGTTTCACAATTGCATCCTTAACTTGTATCTCATATTTCTAGAAAAAGAGTTATTCTGGAGTGAAACAGCTCTATTGTGGATTGACTGACCTCTACTCATCTCTCATGTCTCAACATAAAAAATAATTTATTTAACCAACTTCTCCCCATACCAAGCCCCTAACAACCATCATTTTACTTTCTATTTCTTGGAGTTCAGCTTTTTAGAATTTCACGTCTAAGTGAGAACATACAGTATGTCTTTCTCTGAAAAAAAGAAAGTCCTCTTTACTTCTAGTGCAACTACAATTGTATGTTCATTCTGCATATTACATTTTTGAGTAATGCCTTTCCCCCAGGGAAACTTCTGTGAATTTTATGGTCGCTTCACTTTGTTTTTCAAAGATTCTAGGACAATGAGCTGGTCTCTGAAATTTGGCTGAAGTCCTCCAAAAGAATAAACCCTTATAAATAGACCTCGTTCTTGCTAACCTTCATAGAGTGCCCAAGCAAATAGAAAGATGGTACACAAGCAGTGTCTCCAAAAAGTGCCATAAATAAGGAAGGCTGAAGGGATCTGCTTCTACTGAAAATGACTGGAGCATGAGTAACAGTGGAGCCCACAAGATCACAAACAAACAGCACCATTCATTAATTTAAAACATATCTATGAGTACCTATACTTGGGCTGTGTTATTAATTCTAGCTACAAATGCTTTACCAGAAACATAATTTTTGCAGTTGAATGTAATAAACATTCAAATTATTATTAATATATTATTGATAGATTAGGCATAAAACTGATAATATAATCTATGTATCCTATATCCTATATAATTAGCTCTGAGTGGAAAACATAACTTTAAAAAACATGTTATGTACCCTCCTAACATATCTGTTCAATACACCACTCAAAAGTGAAGACATTGAAAGCATGAACCAATTTAGTGAGATTAATTCCTGACACGTAGTTTTGTGTGATGAAATAGAATAAGTTACTTTTCAAAAAAGAAATGATGAAACACAATAGGACTACAAAAACACTGCAATGCAAATATGAATATGTAGACATTGTGCATTTCCAGAAGAAAAAAATACAGGTAAAAATAAAGCAATTCATGTATGCCTGTATATGCATTACAAATTTTGTACATTTATATTATTACATACTTATGCATATTGTATATGGGTACGTGTTTATTTCTAATTAAAACCGGCATGCTACAAAATGAAAGTGGGTTTTGATAACCATCAGCCCCAAGTCAGTAATGGCCCAGCTTTTTCTATTCCAATACATGACTGCACATGCATCAGACGCTCACTTGGTATTTTTTGAAATATGATGAATGATGGTGCATAAAAGGAGAAACTATTGCCAAAATAAGTAGGCTTTTCACAAAACTTCTCTTGTCATTTGTTTTGTATTTTATTTTGGTTAAAATTCTCCACTAATCTCAGCAGAGACTCTGAGGCAACATGATTACTCATAAAATCACTTACTGTGAACCATACGACCCCTGCACTCCCTGCATTGGTAATGGTCTTCCGACTTTGCAAATCTAATCATTACATCAGTATGGACTCTTTTCCAAATTACCTGTTTACACCAGTGGCTGTTGAGCTAACAAAGGGCACATTCTGTTAAGGTGACCCTAAGTCCTCACAATCGAAGAGGAAAATCTGTGAGAGAGATGGCCCTAGTGGGAACTGATTAATGTTTATCTGAACACCCTGGTAACATCAACATCACGATGCAACATATTAGATAGACCCCATGACACCAATAACAACAGTAATAATAGCACTGACCTATATACAGCTTTGTCACTTCAAAATTAATATGAATTCATTATAGAAGAGATGGTTAGATTCATATTAAAGTTGCAGATTATATTAATTTACGAGAGCCTGCTGTTTTCCTCTTGCTTTCTTTCTACTTTGTCACTACAACTCCTGCCCTGATGGATCTTTCTGTCTCAACTCACAGTCACATGCCAGATCTAAGATTCAGAGGAAGAAACTGCCAACTGAACTTGCGAGGGAGACATACTGGTATATCTGCAAAAACAGATTTCTTCCCTGACACCAGATATGACTTGGCTTGGGAAACAAAAGAGGGGTTTTTGAAGAGTAAATCAGACTGGAGAGAAGAGCTGGAGGGTTCTGAAGCCGTGTGAGGCTGAAACCTAAAGGAGCTGTTCTCTATGCAGCTGCATTTGGCCATGGGCCAGGCTTGGCAACCACCAGATATCTGGGGGCTCCCTGCCGACAGCCACCCATGTAATCATCATGCACACTGGGAGACACCCCCCCCTCTCAACTGTAAGTGATATTCATGGGCAATGTGGTGTGACTGCTGTTCCAAAGGGAACCAAAGGAAAATATTCCCTATGATCTGGAAAAGACAATAACAGGACCAAGTATAAAGAAAAATAAGATTATTTGAAAAAATGTCTAAGTATGCAAAATTAGAACAGTTCAAGGAAAAACAACAACAGATGCAAAACACTTTCTTAAAAATCTTATGTAACTGTTTTGCACAATTCAAAACAATTAAAATTAAAATCGCAAATTAAAATGATAGCTTCTAGAAAATATAACACTCTAATCTCTGAAAAAAAGTAACTTTGCATGCTTGCTTTGGCAGCACATATACTAAAATTGGAATGATACAGAGAAGATTAGCAAGGATGACATGCAAATTCATGAAGCATTCCATATTAAAAAAAATAAAACAACTTTGCTCTATGAGAATAAAAAATTATTGAGTATCTGTAGGTATTCAATGAAAATATAAAGTCAGAATGAATGATATAGTAGATAGAATTAATACAAAGTAGATAGAATTAATACAAAAACATTGCATGAGACAAAGATTGAGCTTTACTCTGCTAAATAATACAGTTCACAATGGAAACACATTATACTTATATAGCTATTATTAGGGCAACACTTCTAAAGCAGAAGACAGGAAGTACAATAGACGGAAACAATAAAATGAGAATTTCATGCATGTCATCTGTTTCAACATGAATCTAGAAAACAAGAACAAATATTAATAGAAAAAACTACAAATCTAAGGGATCTAATCAATAATATGGATGTAAAAGGTAGTGTGTATACTACAATTATCACCAAAAGAACATAGATAAAAATGAAGTTTACTGAGTAGTTATAGCAATATATTCATAATATGTTGAGGTATAATTGGAAATCAATAACAAACTCTAAAGTTAAATACAATATTCTATCAAGAATTATTGTTTTAATTTTGATATTTAAGCACCTGTTCTGTTATCTCAAAAGAGGAATACAAACTTCAATTTAATGTTTTCTAGAAAAGAGTGGTAATTTAAATACTAATATCAGAACCTTTAGGATGAAGACACAATGATTCTCAGAGAAAATTTTATAACTTTTATAATTATATCAATAAAAAAGTAAATAATAAAATTACCTGGTTAAGTGTGTAACTAAAATTATTGGAAAAAGAACCCAAAATAATGGCTAGAAATAAGAATGACCCAATAGTAAATATAAATGCATAAGTTAATGAGCTAGAAAAGATAAAGTTTGTAAGATATTTGAAACTAAAAGTCTAGGTTATTTGAAAAATAAAAATAAGATAGATAAGTCCTTGCTAAGTTAACCATGAAAAAGGAGAGAGCACTAATATATAAATTATGAAATTGAATAATTTCCACAAAACTGGACAATTTCAAAGGATAAATTATTTTGACCAAATCTATTAACACTGAGAATATAGATTTGATGCCAACAGGTTTACTAGGTAGCAGTATTTCTTTTAATGAGGGTTTCAATATTAGAAGTTAAGTATAAATGTTTTCAGAAAGAAAGAACCTTGTAATGAAATTCTAGTTTATGAGCTTGGAATAATTAGGACTTTGTGGTTTTTTTTAAAAATGTGCTGCTAGTTGAGTTATAATAGGTCAAAAATACTTCTACAGATGAATATCATGCATAGTATTATGTTTAAATTCATTTTCCTTTTAAAACATATACAAATCTGTTTTGGCTTAAGTTATTTTAAAGATTATGGATTTTTTCATCTGTTGATGGTGAAAAGTTCATAAAACCGTAAGCTTAGAGGTTTCTTTATCTTTTTTTTTAAAGTTTTATTTATTATTTTTAGAGAGAGAAGAAGGGAAGGAGGCAGAGAGGGAGAGAGACATCAATGTATGGTTGCCTTTCACCTGCCTCCAGCTACAGACATGGCTGAAGACCTGGCTTGCAATCTGGTTATGTGACCTGGCTGGGAATCAAACCAGCGACCTTTGGGTTCACAGGCTGGCACCTTACCCACTGTGTCACCAGCCAGGGCAGCTTAGAGGTTTCAAAGAGCAAAGTACAAGAGGATAATTGTCTTTCCTCCCATGTTTTCCTCTATGTTATATACTTCATTTTGTCTTACATTTATCAGATTAGGAAAGGTTTTAAATCATCATTGTAAAATATTCCTTAAATTGTTTCTCTTAGGCTTTGCACTGAGATTTTGCTTACTACTTATTGGGTGATGAAGAAGACCTATTTGACTTTTAAAATCTCTGAGCATTCTGGGCCAACCTTTTTCTCCAGGGCAGTGGTGATCATACCTGTAACATACAATGGTTTTGGTTACTTGTAAAATGATTTAGAAATATCAACTGGCTTCGACAGGCACACATTAAAGTTAGATTTTGAGAATGTACAAAGCTGACTCTGGACAATGAAGTGCCAACTAAAGGAATGAATGTTCAGAATTTATCAAAACTAAATAAAGCAAGCCTCCCATCAGTTGGGCTTACTAGGCCTCATGATTTTGCCATTTGTTCAACAGTGAATTCTAGCAGCACTGTCATTTTCACAGTGCTGTGTAAAATATGCTTTCAAATTATAAATTATAAAAATTCCCATGCTCAATTGTCCATGAGAGCAAATTGGAAGTCATATCTAGTCATGGTACATCAATAATTGATGGTCTAAGAAATGTGGTGAACCACATGTTGTCTGTCTACACTAAGATACTCCAAATTACTTACAGAGAATACTTACTTTCAGAATCAACAAAGGAGTAACTTTATCACTATAGAAGCAACACTTTAAATAATTGTATTCCCAATTATATTGTCCCAAATTTCATGAATCACTAATATCTTTAAGGGCTCTTTTTAAAGTGTGCATCTTGAATCGTGCCATCCATATTTGAAATAGCACCTTAAAAAGTTATTTTTTACAAGATGAAATATATATTTAAAACCTTTACATGGTTCAAAATAAAAATCATATAAAAGAGTAAAAAGAAACACTTTCCACTATCTTCATTTCTGTTTGTCCCATATCTACTTTCTGATCCCTGGAGGAAAAAAAATCATTTAAGTTTCAGAAATTTTTCTTCCAATATTTCCTTATACAAATGAAACATGTTTTGATTTTCTCCCTTCTTTCACCATAGGTAGTGTATTATATAAGTGGTGCTATGCCATATTTTTCCATTTAGCAATATCCTGTAAATATTTCTATTAGAGTACAGAAATATTTCTCTGTTTTTTGGTAAAACTATTGCATAGTATTCTGATAACAGGGTATAGCATAGAATATATTTAAAGATTCCTAATGACAAGCATTTTTATTTCTTTTCTTTTTTTTTACTGTAAAGAGTGCTGTGATAAATGATATACAGAAATAATTTTGTATGTATATGGGTATAAACATAGAATAATCTTCCAAAGGAAAGTTGTAAAGTGAAAAAGAAAATTTAATTTGAATTACAATAGATGGCATAATCCCTTATTAAGTTTTATATCATTTTGCATCTCCAAAAGCTGTGTTAGAAAGTGTCTGTTTTATCATGGTGAATATGATGTCAGCTTTTGGATTCTACTAATAAAATAGGTGAAAGTGGTTTCTCTTTGTAGTTTTAATTTGTGTATATTTTGAGTGTTTGAGGACATTTTCATATGTCATACTACTTTTTCATCTCCTTAATAAAATCGTACCAGTGGGATGCTTGATTTGGTCGCGTTAACGTCTAAAAGCCATTTGTATTAGAAAGATCAATTCTTTGTAATAACGATTTCAGTATTTCCTTAGTTTGTTATTTGTTTGGTGATTAGTCTTTTTTCCCAAAAGTAAAATAAAAATGTATATTTTTTGTAGTCACGTATGGATATTCAGTTAATTCTGTACTTTAATAATGATTAGAAACACCTGTTCTACTTTAATTTACATAAAAATTACTTTATAGGTGTGTTTAATTTTACTTTTTAACTTAAATTTTCCACAACCACTGATTTAAAAATGCATTGTGTCACCAGTGATTTGAGATTCTAACTTATTACATACACATTAAATAGCGATAAGTATATGTTTATTTTTGTAATTTGTGCTCTTTTCCAATATTTGACTATTCATTTTCTAGCACTATAAACAGTAAATTGAGCTAAGACAACCCACTGCATTTGCTTTACTGTTTTGAAGAAAATGTAAAAACTTAAAAAAAGTTTTTTTGTGTGTAAATTTAAAAATTGCCTAGAACATTTTAGAAAAAATAATCTTGGTAAATGTATTGGAATACATTTTAATATATTAATTAAACAGGTACATTACATTTTTGTGAAATTTATTCTTTCCATTGAAAATTCTGGACAACTTTGCATTTGTTCGAATTTAATATTGTATTATTCAGAAGGGTTCTAAAGTTGACTCTTGTTAACTTGATAACTTTCACTGTTAAGTTTAGGTCTGCTTTGGCTTTTTGCATATACACAGACACAGAGATATGTCCTGAAAGTATCAAGCCAATGTCAATATAATTAAAACATCACCTGGCTCAACACTTTTTGGATAGACCTTGTACTATATGTATATACACACACACACATGGCACTTTTTCCATTACATTTTCAACTTAGGTTTCTATAAGAGAGCTATGATGTATGTATACCAATTTTATAACCTACTAATTACTAAATTTATTTATGGTAATGATTTTTTAAAATATTTTATGTATTATTATTTTTTTAGAGAGCAGGGAATGGAGGGAGTTAGAGAGGGAGAGAAACATCCATGTGAGAGAGGAACACTGGTCAGCTGCCTCTCACACACACCTTGAGCAGACCAGGGACAGAACCCACAACCCAAGCATGTGCTCCAACTAGAAATCAAGGCAGCACCCTTTTATTTCATGGAATGGTGCCCAACCACCTGAGCCACACCAGTCAGGGCTATGGTGACAATTTTAAAAAAGATTTTACTTATTATTTTTAGAGAGAAGGACAGGGAGAGAAGCAGAGAGGGAGAGAGACATCAATGGATGGTTGCCTTTCACCTGCCTTCAGCTGTGGACCTGGCTGGAGGCCTGTCCTGCAACCTGGTTATGTGTCCTGGCTGGGAATCGAACTAGTCACCTTTGAGTTCTCAGGCCAGTGCCTTACCCACTGTACCACCAGCCAGGGCTTATGGTAGCAATTTTTAATTGATTCACTTGGATAAACAAAATAACATTTTATTTTGGAGTATTATAAATGTTTAATGATCTTGCTATTAATAAGGGAGAATAAATAGTGATGAAAGAAGGCTTGACTGGGGTGGTGAACACACAATGCAACATACAGATCATGTATTATAAAACTGTGCACCTGAAATATCACCCCAATAAATTTAGTTAAAACTAAAAATAAGATAAAATTAAAATAAATAATACATCAAAAATACATAATAAAATAATTTTTTACAGGTTGATACAAATACTATATCATTCTATTTCCTAAAAATCTATAGATCATTATCTTCACCTTTAAATACAGAAATATGGTCATTTTTATGTTCCTTATATTTTCAGGACTGCTTGTAATGTTTAAAAATTAAACATGATTCTGTATGAGAGGTGGTATATACAGAGAGGCAAACATACATCTTTATATTTATAAACCTATTTATACACACTTATGTATACATATATATCAACATATATATCATATATATGTACAAAATACACACAGATATACATGATATCTAACTATTCATACACACAATTATGATGTAAAGAAAACACTCACTAATTCCAGTTTATTTAAGCAGTTTATTTTTTAATTAAGAAGTGTTACAACAGGTGGGATTGACTTTGGGGGAAATGGGTGGGTAGGGAGGGGGACAGAGGGAAGCAAAAAGGGGATGAATGTAATACAACAATAAAATTAAAAAAAAAAGAAAAATAAATAAAATCTTTAAAAAAAAAAAGAAGTGTTTTAATTTTTGCCAAATGATTTATATGTCAATTGAAAATAATCACATTTTATTTCTTAGGTCCATTAATATTATGAATTACATTTAAATATTTTCTAATATTCAATCACCCTTAAAATATATACCTACCATCTGTTCATTATATTTTATTTATGGTATTTATATATTTATAAATTATATTAATATTGAACTGTGAGCTCTTCCTGTGCATACATTAAAAATGTCTTTTTCCACTTAGATTTCTCTTTATTCTGCTTATAATTTACTTTGCCATGAACTTTTAACATTTTTTATGTTAGTTTATCAAATTTATCTATCTTTCCCCTTACTTATTCTGGATGGTTTATTCATCATTTTTAGGAAGAATGAACTGTAAAGATGATCATAATATTTCACTCCCCCCATTAAGAAAAGGGATCTTTTTTGCCTCATCAAGCTTAGCTGACAAATCGACTTGCAATACATTAGCCAATGAGGTGTTAGCAAAGGTGACTGATGAAAGCAAAACCTGCAAAATGCTTGCACTGGGATCCAGACAGGCCAGGGCTAGTTGGCTCGATGGAGACATATTTTTGTAGTATTTATACCTCGGGATGAGGACATCTACGGCAGGTCACCTGTTGCAGGCTTATAGTCAAACCAGACTAAGATCAGCTACTGCCAGCCCAGAGAACGTAAAACTGCCCACCAGAAGCCAAAGCCAAGAAGATGGTTATTTTACTATGAGAGCTGGGATTGCTTGGTATGTAGCAATAAAGAATTGGTATGCATCATTCCACATTATAGAGAAATTCATTCATATTTTGTTCCAGTTATTTAATGGAGTTTTTTGTTTTTGCTTTTGCATTGAACACTGACCCATTTGAAATTCCTTCATTCGTAGAAATGGGCTTAATTTTTATCTTATTTCTGTGGCTAATTAGCTATCTGCATTTAAATGTTTGTCATTATCCCCGCTGATTGAAATGTAAATATTGTTGTGCCAAAGACAGAGAAAACTAAGAATATTTCTCATTCTCTGTTCTATTCCTCTGGTTGGTCAGTCTCTATATGTGTCAATAATTATATAAGCTTTAAAATACACTTTTTTATTTCTGGCAGAACTTTTTCCATTCCTCACTCTTATTTTTCAGTTTTTTTCTGTTTACTTCTTCTTCTTCTTCTTTTTTTTTTTTTTGCAGGTACTTCCAAAAAAGGCTTGTATCAGTTTAGCTATCTTCAGAAAAACAACTATGGCAATTTAAGTAGTTTGCACTAACTTATAAATTGCCTCAGGGATAATTAATATCTCTTGAATCTTTCTATTCAAGAAAATGAACTGTCTCTTCCTTTTACAGATTTGGGATATCTTAATTCTGCTCAGCTTTCCTTCTTATTTTTTAAAAGATCTTCTTTATTACTTTTAGAGAGAGGGGAATGGAGGGAGGTAGAAAGGAGAGAAATACCAATGTATGATTGTCTTTTGTGTACCTCCAGCTGAGGACCTGGATGGAGACCTGGCTTGTAACCCAAGCATTTGCCCTGACTCGGAATCGAACCAGCAACCCTTTGGTTCACAGGCCAGAAGCTCAATCCACTGAGTCACATCAGCCAGGGTCCTTTTTAAATACAACTCCATTTTCATCCTAATGGGATGTTCTATAGACACAAAATCTCTGAAAGAGGCAAAAAGCTTTCCATATTTATACACACATATATATATATATACACACACACACATGTATATATATACACACACATATATTTTTTACTAAGATGAAAATAAAATAATATAAACCTAGAATAATGTTATTATTGGAAAAAATGGGAACACACAAGCAATACTCAGGTTAAAAAGGTATCTTATCTAACTGTACTATATTCTTATACCTACCATGAAATAAATGTTCTTTTGGAAAGCAAATAGAATTGAAACTAATATTGGAGATAGACCTTATTTTTAGTTTCTGTTTGTTTTTTCTGAGAGAGCAAGTATTATTTACATAATATTTTCTTTAAAATGTTCACCCCCAACCATTTATATTCATCAGTCTGTGCTCATATAGTAAAGACGTTGTTAGATAGAATGAATGGCTCTACATTAATGACTCAGACTATATATCCTGCTCTAGTAAGCAAACTTAGATACAAACATTTGCATTCCATAGCAGATGGTATAGTCTCAACCCCATGGCAGTAATTATAGATAAATTTTGTACCATTATGGGTAAGTAAACAAGTATTAAACAGCTTCAACAATATATATGCGACAAAAAAGAAACATTTATGTGCTAATGTGTCAGTTATTACACATGGTGCTCATTGCCATGAACAATAAAATTTTGGATTGATAGGGCTCCGTAATGTGACTTGCACATGGGGATTATACTACCAATTAATCATGTATAATGTTAGAACAGAGCAATTTCACATTGAGCTTGTTCTGAATAACATGTTTCTAATCACCATTTACTTTTAATATATTTTATGTGCTTAACAGAAAAGACAGCTATATTTTCCATTATATGTATTAATCACACATTTCATCTGAAAAATCAATAACTGAATATACAATAAAACATCCTTATAAAATACATTGACATAATTTATAAAATTTTAAGATTTGTGGATGCATGAGAAATCATAAGGAAATCATTCATACTTGAGTTTAAAATAACATGAATAAATAATTGCTGTATTTCTTTTTTTTTTTTTTGGTAATTAATTTAACCAATGTATTCATAGATTTTGCTAGGTTTGTTGAAATATACAAAGAGAAACATACAATTTGCTTTTTTGCAAAACTTTCAGTCTAGAAAGGTAACTTAAAATCTATGTTATGAATAATGTAGTAAATACAAACAAATGCATTATTTTCCTTTCCATTATTATCAGTTAGTAATATACTACATAATCTTGAAACTATTATCTTTAAAAATCAAAAATATTCTGATTTAATTGAAAGAAAGAAAGAAAGGGAGAGAGGGAGGGAGGAGAGGGAGGGAGGAGAGGGAAGGAGGGAGGGAGGAAGGAAGGAAAGAAGGAAGAAAGGAAGGAAGGAAGGAAGGAAGGAAGAGATCCTTCTTTAGAGATAGCATGGGTGGAACTGGAGATTATTATGCTAAATTAAATAAGCTAGGCAGTGAAAGGCAAATACCATATGATCTCACCTGTAAGTCAGAGCTAATGAACAAAATAAATGAGCAAGATAAAACCAGTGACAAGGAAATAAGGAACAATGTGACAACAACCAGAGGGCAAGGGTGAGGGGGATAATGGGAGAAAGAAGGGGAAGGGTCTAGTCAAGGAACAAGTAAGTATAAAGGATTCATGACATGGTCAACAGGGTGGGGACTGATTGTGGAAAGGGAGTGAGGTGGGGGGGCAGGGGAAATTGGGACAACTGTAATTGAACAACAATAAAGAAAAGAACAAGGTCATACAGTAAAACAAATACAAGGAGCTGGGAGTCTAGACTGTTGAAAGCATTTCTACCTATAGATGGAAATTATCAAGTTTTACGTAGAAACAAATTTGGAGATTAATAGAGTGAGTTAAAATCAAGTAGTGAGAGGGTATTGGCTGCCACAATGAGACGGGGTAAACTCAAGGCCACTTGTTTTTACATAAATTGAGGGCAGGATATTCCAAAAGGGGCTTTCAGAAAGAGGGCACTTCTTGATTCACTGTTAGGAGAGCTGTGACAGAAAACCTGTATTACTCTACAATACACTAAACTTATTAAAACAGTCAATTTCTGCTGGAGGGTGAATTATGTCTCCAAAAAGATAGGTGAAGTCCTAATCCCCCATACCTGTTTTTGCAGATGGTATCAAGGTAAGGCAAGATCATTAGGGTGGGGCTTAATCCTGTATGATTAATGTGCTCATAAGAGGAGTCACAGGTGTGCGTAGTCACAGGGAGATGTCCATGTATGACAGGGGCCAGGATTGGCGGGTATCTCCCTAGGGCAGGGTCTGCCACAATGGCTGCCAGCCACCAGAAGCCAGAAGAGGCAAGGAAGAGCTCTTCCCCAGAGCCATTGGAGGGGAATGGCCCTGCCCACATCTTGACTTCATATTTTTCATTTCTAGAATTCAAAGGAATACATTTTTATTGGGTTAAGGTATGCAGTCTATGGCAATTCATTACAAAAGACTTAATATTGTACCTAGAAGATTAAGTTAGGGTTTAGGTGATTATTGGATGAAATTCAACAGGACAGACGGAAGGGTCTCAGAAGTAGATGCATATTTTCTGGCATTTAAATTATGTTCTCACATTCACAGATATATGCATATTATTTTATCTAAAATATGATAGGTGAAGGTAAGAAATTTAGTTATTTGAGATTACTATAATTAATAGCATCAGTCTGCTACTTTTAAATATCTTAAATCTGGAAGATGTAATCACTTTTCTATCAATTTTTTTAAACCACAATATATTTGATTGTTTTGTTAATAATTTGAAAGAAGTTGTCTTCATGAGTAAAATAATTAAAAATGAGTAAGAGAAATGAAAAGGGTCTAATTCACCCATTTTACTTGCCATAAATAATCCCTGTCATTCTTTTAAAGAATTCAAACAATATTTAATTACATCATAATTCCCAAAGACAAGTGGTAATAAATATCAGTCCATCCTCCACTACATTATATGCTAAATTTATCTACAGGAGATAATGCTGTTGCTAAATCAACTAACTATGAATATAAACTAAACATTTATTTTCCCATAAAGGCTAAAATCATCAAGGTATATTGTAAAAATAAATAAGAATGATGTCTTTAGGATTGAAAAACTTCTAGGCTAGAATGCATTAATTTATCTAATTTCACTTTTGCATTCAATTTAAATATCTAGATGTAGATTTAGATAAATATATATCTATTTAGATATAGATATGCAATAGGTGATGTGAAAGATCTTAAACAAATATAAAAAATGAAATATGCTGATTTTTGAGCACTTGGTCACAGATCTGTCTGCTTTTCTCTAGCAGTCCTTGGTACATTCCCGATAGTCACTTCGTTGTCAGTTTTGCTCACATGTAATGAAGAGTTTCTGTTTATAACACCTGTGACTCTGTCCCTGAAGATGTCATCTGTAGGGATATGTTAAGACCAAACACAAGCCAGGTCAGAAGGTGCTGTGGAGTTAATTCTCCTGGGAGCAGCCCTCAACCAAGGTCAGACAAGAGGTAGTGAAGAAAAGACCTTAACTTTCTTTCCCTCTGATAGATGAAACCCTGGGCTGTGTTCCACACAGTCCTGTGGAGGTTTCAGCAGTACTGATCACCAATTCCCCACAATGATAATCCTTTCACAACACTTACTGGCTTTCTTGCCTCTTATTCCCACACTTCCTCACTCAAGTGAACTCCTTAAACCCATTCTTGTTTTAAAGTCTGTTTCCAGGGATCCCAACCGATAATATTCAGTAAAGAACACCACCAATATTCTTATCTCCCTTTTCCCCATCATCAATCCCCATTCTATACATCCACCACATTTTTAGTTACTTTATTAAAAATCCTGACCAAAGTTTATCCTTGATCTTATGTTTGCTTGTTTCATTGTCCTAGTAAAACTCTTCAGAAATGTTGTATTCCATTCATTTTCATTTCTATGTTAATTCTACTTGATTCAAGACTTGGCCCACTCCGCTGCACAAGCCCTCTGCTTCAGAATACATAAGATATCTATATTTCAATTTGAATGGGTCATTTTCTGTTTTCAGCTTAATTTTTACTGTAATTGATACAGCACACGCCTCCACACCTGTGACCTCCATACCTGTGAAAGAATAGGTTTCTGTTGTTTTAAACCTTCAAATGTGTAGTAATTTGTTACATCAGCCACAAGATACTAACCCAGTACCTATCTCAGCTACTGTTCCTTCTCAATACCTTTGTGGATTCCTCATGGGATAATATCGGACTGTTTCATGTTTCAGCTCTTGGTCCTCTTCTATTCCTTATTGAGACAATTTCCTCTTGTGCACTCATCACATTTTATCTTTAACTATCATCTTCGTGCCAATAATTTTTAAAAATTTTCCAGACACAATTGTTGCTTTGAATTCAAATCCATTTAACAAATTTAGATCCATCAATATCCAAAACCTACCTTCTTTCTTCCCCTGAAGTTTTCTTGCTTTCACCTGATGGCAACTCCACTTTTACACTTGCTTAAGAACAGAACTTTGGAGTTATCTTGATTGTCTCTCTTTTAGAAACATGACCAACATGTCAGCAAAACCTGTGGGCACTACTATGGAAATATACCTAAACTAACTACTGCTCATTACTCCTATTATCTTCATCCAAGCCAATAGCAAGATTTTTCAAGATTATGATAGCCTCTTCCTACCTTTGCCCTCTTATAATCTAGTCTCAACAGTGTAGAATGATACTTAAAAAAAATGTTAGTCAGCTGCTATCACTATTCTGCCTAAAACCCTATAACAATTCTTCAATTTATGCAAAGAAACAGCCAACGTGAGCCTAATAGACTACAGATCCTATGTGATTGACCGCCCTTTACCTTTCAGATTTTACCTCCTACTACTTTCCTTCTGATTACTCCATCCAGCTTCTTCACCACGTAAATGTTCCCTGAACAATTCAGGGGCAGTTCTTCCTGAGGCCCCATTATTTGTCCCTTCCCTCAGCCAAGAATGCGCCTCTGAATAGTCACCACTCTGGTTTCCTTCACATTTTTGCTTAAATCTTACTTTATTAATGAAATCTACCTTTTCCATCCAATTTAAAATGAAATGGCAAGTTGTTTCTCATCCTATTTCCTTATCCCAGTATTTCTCATCTAATTCACCATCTCCAAGTGTTATGAAACATTTATGATTTGAACAACAATATGCTATATTATGTATTAGTGACACTCTTTACTTTCCTCTTATGCAGCAGAATGTATGTGAATTAATGAAATATATATATATATATATATTTCATATATATATATATATATATATAACATTGGAAGAATGAACCAAACAGACATATACTTTCTATGAATAGAGAATCATTTAGGTTATGGAAACTTGCAATTCTAGCTTGATAATTAGATGATAAGACCTGTACTATCAATGTTATACAATTCTGATAAATTTTCACTGCTTTCAGGTCAATATACTTCATTGACCACAACATATATACTTTAAACTTCACCCAAGGACTTATTTATTGATTTTAAAGAGAAAGAAAGGACAGGAGTTGGAGGTTGGTGGGAGGGAGGGATTAAGAGAGACAGTGAGAGAGAGAGAGAGAGAGAAAGAAAGAGATAAACATCAATTTGTTGTTTTGTGTGTATACCCCAATTGGAGATTGAACCCACAATTTATGTATGTGCCCTGACTGGGGATTGAACCTGTAACGTTTTGGTGTACAATACAATGCTCCAACCTATTGAGCCACTTGGCCAAAATCACAAAATATTCTGTTAGTACTGTAAAAAGTAACAATTTTAATGAGGCATACCCAGTACATCACATCAGATAGTCCATCTACAACTTCACATTAGGTCAAATATGGAAGTGAGGCATGGCTCTCCTTCCAGTTAGGCATGGCCAAGTAGCTCATTTTGAAAGTGGGTTGTGAAAAGATGCTCTGTCTTTTCACACAGTGATAGTTGGCCACATTCTGCAGTGGAGAGTAATATTACAGATCAACTCTCATCCGCACCAACCTGCTTTGGTTATGTCCTGTGAGGGACATAAAATATTTATTGTGCTAAGGTACCTCATTCTTGGTGTTGTTTTCAGTGGTATTCTGTCCTGAATAATTCAACCAGGAAGACATAAATACTGCTTCATATTTCCCCTTTGATATTTTTAAGCAATTAGTGTAAAACTGCCTGTCTGAAGCCAATAACTTTTGTGGGGGTTGTTTCATGTTGTTTTGTTTTTGTTATGTTTTGATGTGATATTTTAGAATGATACTGAAGCTGGTATACATGTATACACATGAACTCAGATATGTGAAGAGGTGCTTTGTTCAAATCTGAGCATGGAGGGATAAACTCCAAGAAAAAATTGACCACAGATGTAATTATAAACTATCAAGAAATCACTCTCCTGGTTAAATCCCTATGTGTATACAAGATTTGGGACTGAGGACTTGGAAAACAAAAATGTGGACTGGTTTATTAGAGATTATAACAACTTCTAGTACATTTTGAATCTTATGAAATGTTTGCTAACTTAGAAGAAGGCAATGATTAATGAGTTATAATATTTCTGGGGATATTAAAGTAATTCAGTCACATATTAGTAGCCTGAAGACCAAATCTATTTCACGTAAGAGTTTGGCTTGACTTGGAGAATTGTAACCCTTGGATGGTGGGAACACAATGCAATATACAGATCATTCATTGTAGAAATGTACACTTGAAAACTATGTAGTCCTGTTAACCCATGTCACCCCCCAAAATAATAAAAAGCCCAGTATTTATAAATCAAAATATTGTTCTACACTTTAAAAATATGCACACTCACTTCTGTAAAATTAAAGGATTCTTCTAATGATAACATTTAGGTGGAAAGGAACTATACCCTTTTCAAAGGGTATGATCTCTTAATTACAATTGTCTTTACACCTTAGCTTTCATTCTTATACATGATTGGCTTTATTTATTTTTTCTGCAGGGCAACTAAAGTTTTTCATCTACTGATATAGAGGATAAGTGATTTTACTTGTAATGTTCACCATCTGTCGTGACGTGACAGCATTAACAACATAATTCAATATTTAGTTAGTAATGGGATCCCTAAGTCCAAGAAGCTGTTAGAAACTTTAATACGGTTCAAACTAATAAGTTATTTTGTGATTATACCTTTCTGGCTTAATATAAAGGAAGTGGGAAAGATAAGGATATTAAAATTTTTAATTAAAAGAATAACCAAAAACTCAGAGATAGTTTCAGACCATAATTCCAGATAATTAAACCTTTTGATTGATGACTGTTTTATAACTTTATACAGTATCTGTGCATTATTTGTATATACTCCCTGATGACTTCAATAATTCCATCAAACTGTTTCCTAAGCCTTTAAGTTTTATAATTTTAACAGTAAGAGAGCAACATAAGTATGAAAATATTTCTTACACTCCAAAAATAGACCAAAATGTCTCTGCTCATTATAAATAGGAATAAACATGTTGATAACTGCTCATTACCTCAATCAATACTTTCATTTAGTCAAATGTCTTTCATGTGCTTATTTCTTGAAAAGCATTTTTTTTCTAGAGATATAGGTGAATTGGTGAGCAAAAGAGAAAGTACTACATTTGAATATTTATGTCAGTGAATCACAGCTAATGATAGTATTATCTGGCTAAAAATTTGAAAAATTACAAGCATACCACAAAATTTCAAAATCAACAGAATTCTAAAATATAAATTGAATGGTGAAATGCAATTCAAAGCATCACTTAATCAGCTTTAGGTTTTACATAAATGCAAAAGAATAGATGAATAAAAGGAGACCTTATATATTATGTCTTTTTAAGTAATAGTTATAGTAATAATAATGAGGAGGGAGAGGAGGGCAAAAGAAAAGAGGAGAAAAAAACACTTTTGACAGGTATGTTAAAGATCATTTGGTGGGTCATTCATTTACTAACTTCCAAGTACAAAGCTTAAAAATAGAAAGTATTAACTCAAGTGTCTTACAGTGGGGAGCTAAATAAAGAAGAAATTACATGGAAAATAAATAGACTAAATAACTATAGGCATATAGAATAGTTAACATATTAGTACTATCCCTAAAAGGTGATATGGTTCATGATTTTCACTACTTTATCTATTAAGTATCTTTCCCATTAAGTTAATCCAAATGTTAAATTATGCACCCTTAGCTTCATTCATCAGTGGTTATTTAAGCAAGCAGAATTTGTATGGACAGTGGTTCCCCATATATGTGAGGGCCAAACATTTTTCTGTTAATTTTGTTTGGATCCATAAATCTCTTCCTAGTTTGCTAAGATTAGTCAGGCCAACCACCAAATGAGAATTCACCCTAGATAGATCATTATGACCCATGTTCCTCTTCATTTATTATATATTAGGTCAATGCATATTTTTTGCTCAACAATCTCCTGGAGAATACAGTGTTAAATGAGATACCAACTAAGATGAGTCCATCCTGACATCTGCTTTCAGGAACCTCTCTTTCAGTGCTTACAGGGAAATAATATTCAATGCAGGCAAACCCTCTCTAGGCAAGTAGGAACTCTATACCTGATGGCCAATTATCTTGGCTATTTATTCACATCACACAATTCATTACATGCTAAGCATGGGCCAAGTACTGAGTTCAACACTAGAAATGTAAAATGAAAATGGATCTATCTCTCAGGTCCTGCTGTCAAGATTTGACTTTTAACAAACAAGAACAAAGTAATACGTTGAATACAGTAGAGGTGTTTACATAACACAGGGAGCCCACAGAAAAAGGAACTTCTGTGTGAGGGAGTTAAAAAAAAAAAAAACTGCCTCAAAACAATAACATCAGATTAAGACTTCTAAGCAATAACTGTGTAGATTTATAAGCAAATGGAATGGCCTACATTGAAGTGCAGAACATAGAAGGGTAGGCTAAGTTCATAAAGGAAGCAATGCATATTATGTTTTCAAAATGTATTTAATAATAGAAGAGGTAATTTCAGAAGGTCCAAGGCAAGATTCTGAAAGTTTTGTATGTTAAAAGCTCAGGTAAGGAATTCTTGGTATGTCGAAGAGGAAGAATTTGATAGTTTCCTTAAAATTTTGCTTCAATCCATGTGTTTTTTGATATTAACATTGTGTGAGACATGTTGGCATACTAAGTAAGGTGAAGTGTTTTGAGTTATGTGGTATGGAAGATTCGGTTGGAAACATATGGTAAGTCATTACATATACGGACCTGTAGTTAAGTAGTGAACTGTAAGCTAAAGACTAACATTGAGGTCTCAGTTTACACATAGTAAATAAAGCTTTATTGAGATATAATTGGGATACAATAATAAGCTGCACTTATTGAAGTGTAAAGTTTTAATATTTGGACTTATGTATTATCTGCATAGAAATGAAACAAACAACTTCATAAGGAAAATGAGCATCTCCATCATCAGCCCAAAAGTTTCTTTGTGAGACTTTGTCATTCTTCTCACCAAACTCTTCAGACTCCTCCTCTCCATCCCTAAGCAAGCACCAGTTTTCTTTTTCACTAGATGTTAGTGCGCATTTTCTAGAATTTCGTATTCACGGGACCTAATAGAATGTATTCCACATTGTCTCAGGCTGCTGACGTGCCTGACAGCACAGTTGGGCGGTCGCGGCTGACACCATGTGGCCTACACAGTTGAAATACTTTTGTTCTGGCCCTTAATGGAACCTAATAGAACGTATTCCACATTGTCGCAGGCTGCTGACGTGCCTGACAGCACAGCTGGGTGGTCGCGGCTGGCACCATGTGGCCTACACAGTTGAAATACTTTTGTTCTGGCCCTTAATGGAACCTAATAGAATGTATTCCACATTGTCGCAGGCTGCTGACGTGCCTGACAGCACAGTTGGGTGGTCGTGGCTGGCCTCATGTGGCCTACACAGTTGAAATACTTTTGTTCTGGCCCTTAATAGAAAATTAAAATTCTGTCTCAGGTACTGGATTGTTTTATAATTTTTCACTTATTATGCCTGACTTCTTCATTAAATTGTGAATTCCTTGGAGACTAACACTTTATATATACTCCAACTTAAGTATTTAAAGACTCCAAAAAATTAAACTTTTTTGTTATTTATCAACTATAAAACATTGTATAACAACTATTCATGTACCAAAATATCTACACATTACTTAGCTATCTTTTTTTCTGATGTCAAGGCCTTATTATTTTTATTTTCCATAAATGATGGAGGTAATTAAAATAAAATTTTATCAGCCAAAACATTTAATATCCTAATACAGTATGGGATCAAAATGTCTTGCAATAGATAAATGATAAGATTATTAAAAATGGCACATTGATCATAATGAGGAAATAAGTAGAAATAAAAAGTAAATGTGAGGCCCTGGCTGGTGGCATGGTAGATATGGTGCTGGCCTGCAAACACAAAGGTTACTGGTTCAGTTCCCAGCCGGGGCACATAACCAGGTTGCAAGCCAGATCTCCAGCTAGGTCTGTAGCTGGAGGCAGGTGAAGGGCAACCACACATTGATGTCTCTGTCTCTCTCTGCTTCTCTCCTTTCCCCTCTCTATAAAAATAATAAAGGGGATGGATGTAATACAACAACAATAAAATTAAAAATAATAAAAAAGAAAAAAATATTAAATAAAATCTTAAAAATAAGTAAATATGAGAGGTTTTTAAAAAGACATTGGTAAGAAAAGTGAAATTGTTTTGATATATTGAGAAATTTGTTAATATTACAAATAAATTATGTTTAAAGACTAAAGCTTCTAATAAAAAAACTGATTTTAAATTTGAATTGAGGATACTTGAGAGATAAATGTTTAGAGTTTAAAATGTGTAGCGATAGATGCTAAAGATAAAAGAGCATAAAATATTAATATACAATATTGTAATTTAATACATGATGAAGACTTCAAAGTTTACATTCTTGCTGCACGTAATTGAATCCTACTTGAGTTTTCCTAAATGAAAAACTTATAATTGGTAGATACTGACACAGATTCTCAAAGGTCATGAAAACCTAGCAAAAGCTGAATGAGAAAAACTTCTCAGAAGACACAGCAATTTCTGCAATCAGCATAAAACTAAGCTTTGTACTTTCCCAATTTATGAAGTTTAATGGTTATGCCGCTAATACAAGATGAATATTCATTTTATAAAAAACATTCTGAAAAGCAAAAAAAATTTAACTCTGATCCTTCAGAAGAAATACTGAGGAATTGAAAAACTTTGATATCCTCTTAATAGTTACTTAGTTTAAAATTAATGTTACACTATTGTGCTTAAGAGAACTATAGAAATAATTCTGTTGTTCATCTGTTCAAAGGGAGAAGCAGGCTGAGCAAAATTCCATGGGGGAATATGTATTGAACTCAATTAATGATGTGATATATCAGCTCTTCCTTTATAAAAATACCAAATATCTTGTGACAAGAAAAATGAATTATCATTGCACTTGAAAAGACAAGGGATATTTTCTATTTTTAGTCAGTCATTTGTTCAAGAACATGGGAAAGTCATCTTTGAATGGGTATAATTTAAAAGCTAAAAACACACCGATGGTTTCCTCTGTTCATTTTACATGTAACACTCCCAGTTTCTTTCTTATCCACCCAATCATATTTTATTGACTCACAATTATTTTATACAAAACTAAATATGTTTATCCTTTTCTTGAGAAACAGGTGTGATATAACTGTTATTCCATCAACCAATCTTAATGATACAGCTTAGATTATGAGTTAGAACACAGTTTATTGTGAGAAACAAGCACATGATAAACATTTAGCATGGAATCCAATTTTTGTAAAAATTATAACTATTTCTAGGTTTTAACAATGAAAAGAACTGTGCAGGACAATGTATCAGCTCTCTCTGCCTTTAATATCACTCAGAGGGTCAGGTCTGACAGTATATGGAGTAGAAAAGGAAAAATCATTACAAACAATAGTATTACCACCTAATAACAAGTGTACTCCTTTTCTCTTGTTCTGTTTTGCCATAAGGACTGGATTAGTAAACTACCTCTAGGTAGTCATGCAATTGGTTATCATCTTCTTGAACAACTAACACCCTTTTCCACTGAACTGAAACATACCTGCAAATTGAGTATCATCAGGAGCTTTTAATAATTAAACTACCATTTTAGCTAGAAAATGATTTTAAAGACTTTCTTTTTAGAAACAAGTTCTTGCTGATTATAATTGATTTACATGGAAACTTTCCAACTTTGAGGCCTCACAATGGAATAGAAAATACTACAATTGCAATGACTTGGCTTTTCAAAATATCCATTGTATCTTTTTATGATACAAGGCTGTTAGGCATTAAGGTACAGAGATCGTCTGTAACTATAGCTTTCGTCAGTGTCCTTCAACCGGTTTATTCCTCTTTTCTGCAAGGGTAAATGCTTAAGAAACTGCTCTGTGTCTTGGGAACAGGGGCTTAGAAACTATGAAAGAATCTGGGGTTAGGCTGGATGATTTTGTAGAACATCTAAGAAAGCAGGGATTCCTGAGAAACTGAATGATGTTAGAAGACCAGGACAATTTTGCAACTGAGTGAAAAAAAGGAGAATGTCCGTTGGTCAGCGGGAGAGTGGCATATTGGCTGTTTTGTGGGTGGCAGGGCAAACCACCTTCTGCTTATAGCTGAACAGATGTACAAGGTGGCCTTGCTGGTCTCATTCAGCCATGAACTTAGATTTTGTCTGAGATTGGAATATACTGTGAAGCTGTTATGTGCCGCAGGAGAATCACACAGTTTAGCTATGAGAAGCCAACCAGGGTAGCTTCCATGCCTCAAGTATCGCTCTTCATTTTCTTTCTCTCTGTGGAGAATAGAGGATAATGATTAAGGGGGAAAAACGTCTGTAAAAGGAGCTCTGGATAATGTAAAATATTTTAAAATAATTTCTAATGATTAGTTTTTGAAAAAATCAATAATACCTCCTGTATTCTTCAAATGACTTGAAAATGGGTTTCAAAAGTGAAAATGGAGATGAATTAATAAGAAGGAAATGTCACTTGAATTAGATTTTCCAGGCAGAAAAGACAGGAATCAAAGTAAAAACAATTATATATATTTTATTACGTAAAAGGAAGATGCAACGTTTTGTTGATTATCTTCTGCTTTTCCCTTCAGAACTATTCTTTGTTCTTGAGCACCCAGCTCCACCTCTCAGGGAGACAGGTGGGACCAGGTCCTACTGCCCATGGGCTGTCCAGCAGGGAGATCAGCAGGAGGGGACAGGCGATCAGGGTATTTATTTAGCATCCTTTTCTCCCTTCCCTGGGTGTGTCCCTGCACTAAAAGGAATAACTTCCTAGATACCACCTTTCTCATGTGCTTTTTCTGATTTCCTGTATCTGCTCCCACCCTGGGTTCCTTTTGGCCTGGAATGCAACAATCGCCATTCTTAGCAATCTGGCTGCTCCTGGTGGATTTTCCATGCCTTGCTTTCCCCGGTGTGTTTGTTTACCTTTCTCATGAACTCTCCTTAAAATAGTCTATTTCTTATTTAAAATACTTTATATTTTATTCTAGCATGGATGGTAGTATGTGTTTTCAGCTTTGTTTGGAACAATCAAGGGAATTTTTAAAAGATTTTTTTATTTATTATTTTTAGAGACAGAGGAAGGGAGAGAGGCAGAGAGGGAGAGAGACATCAATGTACGGTTGCCTTTCACCTGCCTCCAGCTAAGGACCTGGCTGGAGACCGACCTGGCTTGCAACCTGGTTATGTGCCCTGGCTGGGAATCAAACCAGCAACCTTTGGGTTCATAGGCCGGAGCCTTATCCACTGTGTTACCAGCCAAGGCAAGGTAATTATTTATATTAAATATTTTATAAATAATTAATTCTATTGTTCCTTATCCTGTGTACCTCCAGTTTAACTTTTGCCTAACAGCTTCCTTTTTTTTTTAATTATTTTATTTGTATTTTTAAAGAAAGGGGAAGGGAGCCCTGGCTGGTAGCACAGTGGATAAGGTGCCGGCCTGCGAACCCAAAGGTCGCTGGTTCGATTCCCCAGTCAGGGCACATAATCAGGTTGCAAGCCAGGTCTCCAGCCAGATCCATGGCTGGAGGCAGGTGAAAGGCAACCATACATTGAAAAAAAAAAAAAGAGAGGGGAAGGGAAGGAGAAAGACAGGAAGAGAAACACTGATGCAAGTAACATCTATTGATTGCCTCTCTACACATTCCTACTGGGGACCAAACCACAACCCAGGCATGTGCCGTGACCAGGATCCAACCAGGCAGCCTTCCAATTTGCAGGATGATGTCCAACCAAGTCACACCAGTGAGGGTGAGGACACTTTTCATTTCTTACAAAGTAGTTCATTTACATTTTGCACTAAATCAAACTGAGAAGATTTTGTTACCCCTCTCATTTTTGCTTTCAGGTTCTAATATGGTGCCATCTACCAGTGGATAAGATACACGTGCCATTAAAATACTTTCTTGGTGATACACTATTAAATCTGAAGCAAAGGAACAAAACATCTATCTTTCTTTTATCAGTCTTCCCAGAAGCATCAGTGTATAGTATCTCTTTGCATGGCAGCCTGCAGGTGCTCCATGAGAAATGATATGTACTCAAACACAAGCCAGTAGGGAATGCTAACTATTCTCAAAAGCTAATAGGGTCACTGAAGTTTGACCGCTACTCCTTGTCAGGGACACTTGTCTTACAGAAAGCCTGTACTTGAGTTGAGGAGAGAAAAGAGCTGTCAGGTCTCCGGTCAGTGGGGTCATTGGGAAACAAGGAAACTTAAAGATTGTGTACAGAAGAAATCTGTGCAAGAAATAAACCTCATCATGTAGAACACATGAAGACCAGTCCAAAAGTTTACAACAGTAATTTATCCTTTTCTTATTAAAAAATTATTTCCTTGTTTTAAACAGAAAGAGAGAGACAAAGAGAGAGAGAGAGAGAAAGACAGAGACAGAGACAGAGACAGAAATTTGCTGTTTCACTTATTTATACATTCATTGGTGATTTCTTGTATGTGCCCTGACCAGGATTTGAACCTGCAACCTTCATGTATTGGGATGACGCTCTAACCAATTGAGTTACCTGGCCAGGGCTTCTCCTTTTTATATATCTAATGTTAATCAAAATCCTTTTACATAATTTATTATTTAATTATGCTTTTTAGGGGAAGTGATTATATTTTTGTCAGCAAAAACGGTGAAATTAAAAATATAGCTATAAAGTACAGCATAGGAAGTAGAATCAATAATATTGTAATAACTAAGTATGGTGCCAGCAGGGTACTAAACATACCAAAGAGAGCACTTTGTGAAGGAAGTGTATGATTGTCTGACCAATATGCCGGACACCTGAAACTGGCATAAAATAACATTGACTGTAAACTGTAGCTGAAAAATAACATTAAGCAAATAATATATGTGTGGTAGAATCCACCCCTGAAACCCAAAAGTAAAAATGAAAATAGAGATGAATGGAACACTTCAATGCCAAGTTTTCATTTACTTCAGGTCTCTTTCATGAATTGTAAATGGAAACAAAACATTTGAGAAACAATCCAGGGGCTGTACTGATAATCCTGACAAGATGAAAAAGTTAAGTGACACTGAACTAATTAAAAACGCTATCATCTATCTCGAAAGAAAAATTTATTTTAAGAAAATACGCCCAAAGGTGATGATGCCTTATGCGCACAGCTGCAAAAGGTACGTTTCTAATAATGAAATGAGCGGTGCTTTTCATTTAAATCCAATAGTTATTCCTCTAGATTAGTGTCACTCATTTCCTAAGTTTTCTTTCACATCGATGCAAATTGAAACAACCATTCTTAATGTATTGGATTCATCCTCATTAGTCCTTCAGAAATAGTGACATGGTTTCAGTTTTCTATCAATATTATCAGAGACATGGAATGAAAATAATTCTAATAATGCTTTGAAGTTTTCATCAGAGTTACATCTGCAACATGGCAATTGTGCCATGCCAGTAATATGTTTACAGGTCTCGAGGAGTAAGATTTAGACATCTTTTAGCCCGGTAAGACCCATTTTGGCCAAAGTGAAATTTTGAAAGTTTATTTATGAAAGTTGAAACTATTCACCTTTATGTATTTAACCTACAGTCAGTTATTATTTTAATAACATATAATTATTGGTTTTGCAGTAATAATGTGAATAGAGATTTTAATATACCACAGTACTGTGCTTAAAAAATTCCTTACAACTTACATTCTTCTTAAATTAACAAACCCGTGAGACAGAAATATATGTGAAATCGGTTGTAACATGCCCTTTATTTATATTTGTACCCCTAAATCAATTCTTATAAAATTGAAAAATAGAAGCTATTTCAAAAATATACATGCAGATGTTTTATATAACACACATACCTATATTATTTATTAATAATATAGACATTAATTGTATGTATGTGTATATATATATTTATACACATACATACATGTACAAAGAAATTAAAGTGCAAAAGCTGCTGTCGACAAAACAAAACAAAAACAGCAGGGTATAGCTGACATGGGACTAACCTGCAGCAGCAAAAAACTACAAAAAAAAGTGAATAAAATATTTAGAATATTACTGAAGGCATTTATAAAACAACAAAGGCTGACAGAAATTGAGGGTCAAAGTCCTAGAGGGAAGGTAAGGCTTTGATGGGCCCTGAGTTCCTTGTTGTTTTTGTTTTCGTTTTTTTCCCTTTTCAGTCTTTAGCAGGTTTTCAGTCCAGGACATACAGGCCAACAGAGAGCAACAACCCAAGGTCTGCAGCAGCTCCTGGGCTGAGAAAGCAATTGCTAAAATGTATGACTTCCGAACAACCAAAAAGGCAGGGTAACATCCTAGGAGAAAAGAAAACCACATAGAAATGACTCAAGCATTCTGACTACAGTATTGCTATTAGATAGTTTCCAACTTTTACTCTATTCAAGCACAGGTGATAATTCAGATAAAGAAAGTATAAAGCAGCGGCGACACTTAAAAATCTAGGAAGAAATTCAGCAACCTCACGGCTCAGGAGACTCAAACACAATGTGCAGAGATCGCCCAGGAGAAGGACCAGTTGTAAGCACCCTAGGCTCTCAGACAGGAAATTTCAAAGGGTTAAAGTCCTGGGTGGAAGTAAACAGTTAAGTGGATCAAGGACATTTTTCCTGTTCTCTACAGGATGGTGGAAAAATGAACAAAATCTTTTGTACAGAAAAATAATAATATCCAGATACTCAATTATTTTATACACAAGTTTTGAGAAATCATTTCAATATTACAAAAGGCATGAGAAGAAAGAGGACCAAATGAGCAAAAATTAGAGTAAAGGGGTAAAATAATAATTCATACCAAGAACTAATCTACCTATGGGGGTTATCAGAAACAGTAATCATAAAATAAATTAATTGGAAACTTTAGGACTGAATAATGCAATGGTAATTAATTAAAAAATTAATTGATTCATTTAAAATAAATAAGACAATCCTGGCTGGTGTGGCTCAGTGGATTAAGCACTGGCCTTAGAACCCAAGGGTCACTGGTTTGCTTCCCAGCCAGGGCACATACCCAAGATGCAAACCAGGTTCCCAGGTGGAGGCAGGTGAAAGACAAACAGGCATGGATGTTTCTCTCCCTTTCTTCCTCCCTCCCTCCCTCCCTCCCTCCCTTCCCCTTTCTCTAAAAATACTGAATACAATCTTTAAAAAATGTTATAAATAAATAAATACAATAGAGAAAAGAGCAAGTGCACTGAGAGTCAGAGCAACTATCTGCATTAATGTACTAAAATAGATTTAAAAATTACACAACAGTGCTTAAGAGATGTATAGTTCATGATGAGATTTAATTTAGCTTCAGAAAGAGAGGAAAAAGATAAAAGCACAGGACCAATACTTTAAAAAAATACAATAAATAATTCTCTAAAACTGATGAAAACTTGTGTAAATCTACTTCAAGATATTTTATAAAAGGTTGGCAGTTAATTTCCAAACAGATCTATTCAAAATTAGAAAACACTGAAATTATGTTCAACATGCTGAGATAAATAACTGTCACATGGTAACTTTATACAAAAAACATTTTTCAAAAATGAAGATTAAAAATCTATTTTTAGACAAATAAATAGAAAAAAGTAATCATCAGTAAAGCCTTATCAAAGAAATATTGTAGCTATATAAACTTTTTTTTTTAATTTTTTTTAAAGATTTTATTTCATTGTTTTTAGAAAGAGGGGAAGGGAGAGAGGCAGAGAGGGAGACAGACATCAATGTATGGTTGTGTTTCACCTGCCCCTAGCCACAGACCTGACTGGAGACCTGGTTTGCAACCTGGTTATGTGCCCTGGCTGGGAATCGAACCTGCGACCTCTGGGTTCGGAGGCCGGCGCCTTACCCACTGTGCTACCAGCTAGGGCTTTATATAAACTTCTTTAGGGAGAAAGAACATGTGTCAAAGTAGAATAAAATGAAGAGAAAAATAGATAGTAAATACATGGATATATCTAAAATAATATTGACTACTGAAAACAGTAATAGCAATGGGCAATGTATGAGTTTTAAAATATATGCAGAAATAAAAAGCATAAGAAAAATAGTATTAAAGATACAAGGGGACATAAATGTATGTACAATTAATTTGGTCCTTGAATGACTTACATAATAAAGATGTTAATATATTATTTTAAAAGTCAAGAGCACATATTGTAACACGTAGGACAGTCATTAAACATCAGTAAGAAGAATTTTAAATAACACATCAACAGAGAAGAAACATAAACACATTTTATACTTGCTTATTCCATAAAATTAAGGTATTTCATAATACTAAAGTGGTATATTTAAGCCATATTGCTATTTTTACAGAAAATGTAAATGTATTCAATACTAGAATGAAAAGCAAAGATTGTCACAGTAAATAAGAAACAAAGTAAAAATCTCTATGGCTTCACAGAAAACCATATTTAATGTAACGAGAATGGTTGAAAGGCAGAGGATAGATGTCAGTAGACTATGTGAACATTAATGAAATGCAGCCAGTATAACTAGATAAATATCAGAAAGTGTATGTATGGTCTGTCCAGAGAAAGTTTGGCCATTGTTAATGTAACGAGAATAGTTTGCATGACTTTGATGTAACATGGCAGCCATGTCACCACATATTGTATTCTTGAAAAGAATCTATAAATTATTTAGGCAGGTAAATATAACTATAGGTATAATACTTTTATTTTCAGAAAAATAATTTTATTAATTATTCTAAATAATTTATTTAGAATAAAATGCAATTTTAAACTAACACAAAATTAACATTAGATATTGGACTCTGGATAAGGAATTTACAGCCAGCTTATTCGTTATTCCACAATAAATTATAGTAAGCATTAAGTGTATGTGTTTAAAAACAGTCCCTGGTTGGTGGCCCAGCAGATAAGGTGCTGGCCTGTGAACCCAAAGGTTGCTGGTTCTATTCCCAGCCAGGGCACATAACCAGGTGACAAGCCAGGTCTCCATCCAGGTCCATAGTTGGAGGCAAGAGAAAGGCAACCATACATTGATATCTCTCTCCCTTCCCCTCTGTTTAAAAATAATAAATAAAATATTTTTAAAAATCAAAAAACAATTTACTAGTCATCGATTTGTTGATAACTGTGTTGGCATAAGGTCTGAGTCATAAATACCTAGAGTTTAGTACATTATTAAAGAAAATGTAGCATGTAATTATCCAAGCATTAGGAGAATAGGCATTTCACAAGTACAAACATACTTCAGATAAATATATATATAATTAGACCATTTAGATGTTTTCCTATAAAAATTGTTTATTAGATGTAATTGTGGATAAATATTTTTTTTCAGTGGTAAGAAAATTATCCACAGGGGAAATATCATGACTGTTCAGATCATAAGTGGCAGCTTTCTAGATAAAATTAGAGAATGAGAAAGTGATTGCTAGGTTTTATATTTTTGTCTCTATCATTCTTTTTTCCCCTTGGATATATAACCAGAGTTGATAAAATGGCAAGGCTCATTTTAATAAGTAAAGAACTGCAGACAGATAAGATCTATGGAGGTAATAAAAAAACAAACAAATAAAAGAACAAGTAATAGCAACACTTCTACAAATTCTGTGGTGTCCATAGAGAAAAGTTGACACTAAGACTAGAAAATAAATAAATAAACATATTGAACTTACAAAAGAAAAAGCACCAAATAATTCTGATAAATAAAATTCCTATATTTTTAATATGGTCTTTCTTTCAATTCTTGCTTATGTAACTGTATTTTACATACTCTCGCTCTTTAGTAATTACTAAAGAGAAGTTTTGCTGTGAGTTTCTTTGATTCAATTGAAGAAAAGGTAAAAATAAAAATGAAGGAAGATTAGATATAGGTTATCAACCCTGAAAGTATTAAAGTGCCCATATTGGGCTGCAAACTTAGAGCAAAAAGACCACTTTGTGAAGTATATGATTATCTAACTGATGTTATACAACTGAAACTAACCCAGAATAATATTGAATGTAAACTCTAATTGAAAAAAAATATGTATATACATATATATGCACTATATATATAATTATAAATTATTAACATATATACAAAGATAATTATTAAATATTTAAATATATGTTGATAATTATCAAACCTTACAAAACAAATGAAACAATTTGAATCCAAGGTGATAAGAGAATAAATTAACACATATCTTCCTTTCCAATCTCAATAAATTTAGTGGAAGTGGCTAAATGATGACAGTTATGAAAGAAAATCATTAATCAGCTCCAATGTTTTTCCAATGTAAGGAAAAAGTATTAGTTTGCAGGCTGAGCAAAAAAAAGATATTGACTACCCTGTAAGAAGCTCTTTTTTCCTCAGCCCATGGTCAACAATCTGGGTGCCAAGAAATGAAATGAAGAGACTTGAAAATCTACCCTTTACAGGAAGTCCATTTAGTAAAAATGTAAAATAAAGTGAAAAAAATGAAATTTTTAAAGAAGGTGAAATCAGGATAAATGATTTTCCCCAACTCCAAAGCTTTAATTTTATAGATGAAGACATTTCAAGCTAGTGATATGAAATGACTTGGTCAAAGGAATAGGCAGCAAATTTAATAATATTCGGTCCCAGTTGCTGTGACTGGTTACTGCTGTGGAGTTACTGCTCCAGACTGGCTTCTTTATTTCAGAAATAATAAAATTAGGTTGAGTCCTGAAAAGGCTTCTTTAGGGGCCAGCCATGGACATGTTTTTGTGGTTTCTTAAACACAGTGATAAGTACTTCTGAGTAAATGATATATAAAATGTAGAGAAGTAATAATTAACCTAGAATAAAATAATCCTGACAAAACTTTAAGCAGTAATTATTTGTGTGTGTGTGTGATGAGCATTATACACAGTTGAGATCATTATAAAATGGACGACTATGCTTTGCTCTGATAGGAAAATGTTCAAGGTATTTCTAAAATGCAGCCTGACCCCAGAACTTGTTGCTGCACCCACAACCCGCTCTTTGAAAATCTCTAATGTAAAGAATCAATATGAAATAATTTAATTTAATTATTCTTGTGTATGTTTGGGAAGAGACTGAAGTGGGTTAAGGGAGAAATCAGTGGAGGCAGCCTACTCTCTTGGTAGATTGTGCTTGGATTCATTTTCAGTTTTACATGGCATAGTTGCTTTGGATTAGAGTGCGTGCTTTCATGGTGATATTCAAAAGACTACATGAACAAAACTAACAACAACCAACACAGAACCAAGTATATGAATACAAGGAATAGGCCTTCAGTGGTCAGGGGAACGGGGTAGGGGGGAGGGAGAGGTAGAGGCAAAGATGGGGAGCAGCTTAGACAAGAACCTAGTATAAAGGAACCATGGACATGGACAACAGGTGGGATTGACTTTGGGGGGAATGGGTGGGTGG